>CM069916.1:58691394-59276558 GCA_036172215.1 Camellia granthamiana | reverse complement strand
GAGTACATGCAATATAGCATAAAAATAGTATCCAACTTCCTAGCAACATGAGCTTTTTCCACTTCTAACTCCATATGATTTAATTGTTGCACGAGTCTTGGTAGTAGATCAGGCGAGTGGCGGCACAATGGTCGGTCAATCTACTCAAAATATTCACAAGTGGCATGAATCTGAAAATTTTAATAAATAAGTTTAGATTTTTATTTCAATATTATATAACATAATAATAAATTAATTAATTACTTAATTATTAAATATTGAAAGTGATTACCCCATAATTTGCATATCCTATAAATCTTCTTTCCATATTTGTATTTGTCCAAGCTGTTCTCACCGGAGATCTTTGGCCGCAGTAGCATGTACGAGCTAAACTTTGTCCACTATATTGGGAACCTTAGGAGGATAACATCTTCAAAAATGGAAGTGGTCCCAGAATTTTTTTGGCTGGAAAAGTGGGTTTGGAATTTTTTTAGTTGCAAAAACTGGGTTTGGTTGCTTCATGTTTATATAGGCAAGTGGATGGCCAAATTAGGGGCAAATTGGTCATTTAATCCTTTCATTTAGGCACCAAAACACTTAAAACTAGCGCGTACATGCTTTTTTGGCTTGTGTTCTACACTCGCTGTTAAGTTTATCGAATCCCGTTACTCACTACAAGAAATGTCACTTTTGGCTACCAAAATATCGGTCGCCAAAAGTCAAATAATTAGTCGCTGAAACGATTTAGCGATAAAAAATTTTGGTCGCCTTGCTCGTCGCCTTTACTCTGTCGGCGATAGTATTGGCGACTAAAATTTTTTTCGTCGCCGAAAGTGTACACATTTGGCTACTACTTTGAGTTTAGTCGGCAAAAGGTATGTTTCCGCCACTAAATAATTGGTCCCCGAATGAGGCTTTTTGGCTACTAACCTGTTGTGGTCGGGAAAGGTATTACTTTTAGCTACTAAATAATTGGTCACCGAAAGTACACATTTGGCTACTACTTTGAGTTTAGTCGGCAAAAGACATGTTTCCGCCACTAAATAATTGGTAGTCGAATGAGGCTTTTTGGCTACTACTTTGAGTTTAGTCGGCAAAAGATATGTTTTCGCCACTAAACAATTGGTCGCCGAATGAGGCTTTTTGGCTACTAACCTGTTGTGGTCGGAAAAGGTATTACTTTTAGCTACTAAATAATTGGTCACCGAAAGTACACATTTGGCTACTACTTTGAGTTTAGTCGGCAAAAGACATGTTTCCGCCACTAAAAATTTCGTAGCCAAAAGCCTCCTCACATTCATTTCTTCATTTTTTGCCACCAAACATTTTAGTCGCCAAATGATACCATTTTTGTCCGTGACTAAAAAATTTAGTGGCCAATGCATTTTGATTACGTATTTAGCTACCAAAAAATTTGGTGGCCAAATACTTTAACGTTTTTTTTTTTTAAAATAAAATTTTCTGAACCACCTGTATCCATTATTAATACAACCTGTACCCTGTATAAACAATATAATCCATCAACGGTAAATATGTTATCAAGCATTCAACAACGATTACACACATTTCAATTCCAACCATCCAAAAAATTAATATTCAACGTCCACTTATATATATATTACAAATTTCATAACAACCAAGTCTAATCCCACGTCAATATTTTAATTCCATACTAGAATAACCACATTAATTGTACACCTACAACTTCTGTAGCACAACAAAAATTATATTCTGTACTGCCACAAAACTATTTTGTACCACATGCTATGTTAATTTCTACCAAATTAGCTGATATTTACTCTACCAAAAAAATATTTTGTACAAACCACTATATATACGGATAGAGATATAAAAACAATGCCCTCCCGTACTTGTCAACAAAAACATATCCACATTTGTATGTCCAAAAACATCTGCAAAAAAAGGGGGAAAAAATCATTAGTTCGGTGCGTGTAGTGGCACTTCTGGACGACATATATATATCGTAATAATTTCAAACATTAAAAGACAAGGACAGTAATATCTATTAACTAATGCAAGACATCCAAACATGGACCCATCATGAGTTCTTGTTTTAGCTTTTTAATCTCTAAATCTATGTAAGTAAATTTTAGTACTTAAATGTGAAAGTAAATTGTGTACGTATTACGAAATTACAGAAATTTTGGGTGTACTTACCATTGCATCCAAAAATTATTTGTTAAAAAAATGTATGAGAACCCATCATTAGAGTTTGTCTGGTATCCATAAAACTCACTATGCTTATGCTTTTGTGACCTCCATGAAGCTTCCAATTACGTTAAAACAGTGTTTTTGTGACCTCCATGGAAGGAAATTAATATGGTCTTTTTCTTCATAAAAGATTCTAATTTTCTCGATATACTCATTGAAATTTTGGAAACGCTTTCCTTAAAGAATAAACTAATTAGTGGGTTTATAGATGTAGATATGCTTCTGTTTGTGAATGAGTAATGCCTTGGGTTTTTTATAGGCTTATGGGAACGAGCTATATAAGATTATAGTTAACTATTCTTCCATTACACCATCTAATTTTGATACGTGTCTTCAATACTTAGCTTCTTTAGTCCTAAGTTCCCTGTTCTGTTGCTGAGGAATTATCCTCCCATCAGCCAAATCTTTAGTCCCTGTTATATATATGAACTGTCTATTGTTCAACTGTTGTTGCACATTTTGTAGTGGTGATAGTTAAACTTATCAAATACACAATTGCGCCTAAACCTTAGCTGAACTTTACAAATCCATTGTTCGAATTTCCAAACGATTAGGTCAACAGGATATATCCTTCGTCACATTTAGTTCTTGCAAAATGGTGCCCCTCGAACCCCTTTTTTCGACTAAGTTTATGACATTTTCAATTGTAATTCCCAACGTAGGTGTCCTATTTACGTACCGTCTGTCCCTACATGTCACATTTATCACCGGGAAGCTTCCCGTTACGACAAAACAGTGTTTCGGGGGCTGCTTTCCATTTTCGCCCCCCGAATCCCTTTTTTCGACTAAGTTTATGACATTTTCAACTTTAATTCCCAACGTAGGTGTCCTATTTACGTACCGTCTGTCCCTACATGTCACATTTATCACCGGGAAGCTTCCCGTTACGACAAAACAGTGTTTCGGGGGCTGCTTTCCATTTTCGCCCCCCCGAACCCCTTTTTTCGACTAAGTTTATGCCATTTTCAACTCTAATTCCCAACGTAGGTGTCCTATTTATGTACTGTCTGTCCCTACATGTCACATTTATCACCAGGAAGCTTCCCGTTACGACAAAACAGTGTTTCGGGGGCTATTTTGCATTTTCGTCGCCCGAACCCCTTTTTTCGACTAAGTTTATGACATTTTCAACTCTAATTCCCAACGTAGGTGTCCTATTTACGTACCGTCTGTCCCTACATGTCACATTTATCACCGGGAAGCTTCCCGTTAAGAGAAAACAGTGTTTCGGGGGCTGCTTTACATTTTTGTCCCCCGAACCCCTTTTTTCGACTAAGTGTATGACATTTTCAACTCTAATTCCCAACGTAGGTGTCCTATTTACGTACCGTCTGTCCCTACATGTCACATTTATCACCAGGAAGCTTCCCGTTATGACAAAATAGTGTTTCAGGGGCTGCTTTGCATTTTCGCCCCCCGAACCCCTTTTTTCGACTAAGTTTATGACATTTTCAACTCTAATTCCCAACGTAGGTGTCCTATTTACATACCGTCTGTCCCTACATGTCACATTTATCACCGGGAAGCTTCCCGTTACGAGAAAACAGTGTTTCGGGGGCTGCTTTCCATTTTCGCCCCCCCGAACCCCTTTTTTCGACTAAGTTTATGACATTTTCAACTCTAATTCCCAAAGTAGGTGTCCTATTTACGTACCGTCTGTCCCTACATGTCACATTTATCACCGGGAAGCTTCTCGTTACGACAAAACAGTGTTTCGGGGGCTGCTTTCCATTTTCGCCCCCCGAACCCCTTTTTTCGACTAAGTTTATGACATTTTCAACTCTAATTCCCAACGTAGGGGTCCTATTTACGTACCGTCTGTCCCTACATGTCACATTTATCACCGGGAAGCTTCTCGTTACGACAAAACAGTGTTTCGGGGGCTATTTTGCATTTTCGTCCCCCGAACCCTTTTTTTCGACTAAGTTTATGACGTTTTGAACTCTAATTCCCAACGTAGGTGTCCTATTTACGTACCGTCTGTCCCTACATGTCACATTTATCACCGGGAAGCTTCCCGTTATGACAAAACAGTGTTTCGGGGGCTGCTTTGCATTTTCGTCCCCCGAACCCCTTTTTTCGACTAAGTTTATGACATTTTCAACTCTAATTCCCAACGTAGGTGTCCTATTTACGTACCGTCTGTCCCTACATGTCACATTTATCACCGGGAAGCGTCCCGTTATGCCAAAACAGTTTTTCGGGGGCTGCTTTGCATTTTCGCCCCCCGAACCCCTTTTTTCGACTAAGTTTATGACATTTTCAACTCTAATTCCCAACGTAGGTGTCCTATTTACGTACCGTCTGTCCCTACATGTCACATTTATCACCGGGAAGCTTCCCGTTACGACAAAACCCCTATTTTGCATTTTCGCCCCCCGAACCCCTTTTTCAGACTAAGTTTATGACATTTTCGACTCAAATTCACAACGTAGGTGTCCTATTTACGTACCGTCTGTCCCTACATGTCACATTTCTCACTGGGAAGTTTACCATTACGTTTAAACAGTGGTTCGAGTTACTATTCAAAATACCACTGTTGAAGTTTACATGTTACTCTAAACGAAGATTGAAATTCGCTATGTTTTTTTAACATGTTTCTACTATAGTTAATATTAATCAAGTACATATTTTAAATTCAAGTTCATTGTTAAGACAACTCAATACCAAACTCTAGTAACTACACAAGAAATCAATTGCACAAATAACTCCAAAATTGATGACATTTTCAACTCTTCAAACGAACATATTTAAACAAAGTGTGACATTAATGAAATTGTTCTTACCAAAAAACAAACGTCGGATGCCCATCTTAGATTCCCAGGAGTTGTGACAGTTTGGCGACTACGTTATTAAGATGCTCGACCTTTGTATTTGTCTCCTCCCTTGCCTTTTGTCCCTCCTCCCGCTCTTTCAACATCTCATTGGATAATTGAATGCGCTCCTCTCGTTCTTTCAACAGCTCATTGTAACATCTCTCGCGCTCCGCTCGCTCTTTCATTAACTCATCATGATCTTTTTGCCGCTCCTCACGAAGTGTCTCCACCTCAGCTCGCATTGCCTCCATGTCCTTATCGTGTGTTCGTCTTGCAAATATGGTAGAGGGTTGTGGGCCACTCCCAAATCCAAGCAAGTACCTTTTCTTCTGTCCAAGCACTTGCCTTGAAATCTCTTCTTGTGTCAATGGCGTCCCCGACTCGATGGCAGCCGCTTGTACATTGACCATTTCTTGCTGTCATTGCAAATAAATAAGAATTGAAAACTTTGGCAACATATGTGTATTATTGGGTACTAAGTACAACAAAATATTGAATACATATATTTCCTTGTCACATACTTACATGCAGCTCACGGCATTTTGGATGGATCCAGTCATTCGTTTTCTTTGAAGTGTGGCTGTCCTCATAGAACTTTGGGAAATCCAACTCTCCATCTTTTGCTACCTGTTAACACATCAACGTATAAATCAATGACACTTTATGCACCAAATAGACAAATTTTCATTAACAGATTTTTAAACAAATTGCTGGACAGATTTGGAGACAGATTTGCTGCCAGATTTGTAGACAGATTTGCAGCCAGATTTGGAAATAGAGGCAGCAGTATTGTAGTTCGAATTCAAAGAGATTATCATTAACAGATTTATATTTTCCAACAGATTTTTGCGAACACATTTGTTCAGATTTTCTCAAACAGATTTTCGCAGATAGCCACTTATAATCACTTCAGATTATGTGTATTATAACATGTGTATGTACAGGAATATCTGTTTTTTGTGAATGTATTAACTTAAATCTAAAACAAATAGAGCTACAAGACTAATAATCTTAAGTGAAAAACAGAGTATAGTTTAGATTTGGGGCAGTATAGTTCAGATTTTGCGAGACAGATTTCCAATGAAAAACAGAGTATAGTGTAGACAGATTTGTAGTTTGCAGATTTTTTCAAATATATTATCATTAACAGATTTTTTAAAACACATTTGTACCAGAATTCAAACAGATTTTAAATTAAGAATTGAAAATTTTGTTCCAACAGATTTTTGCGAACACATTTTTCAGATTTGGCAAATTTTCAGTAACAGATTTTTAAACAAATTTCTGGACAAATTTGGAGATAGCTTTTTAGACAGATTTGCAACCATATTTTCAGACAGATTTGCAGCCAGATTTGTTCATCTGTTGCAGACAGATTTGTACAGGAATATGTGTATTCTAACATGTGTGTGTACAGGAAGAATCACTTATAAGATAGCCACTTATAATCACTTCAGATTATAAGTAAGTTTATAAGATAGCCACTTACAGGAATAATCACTTATAAGATAATCACTAACAGGAATATTCACTTACAGGAATAATCACTTACAAGATAGCCACTTATAAGATAACTAAGTTTATAAGCTAGCCACTTATAATCACTTCACATTATGTGTATTCTAACATGTGTGTGTACAGGAATATCTGTTTTTTGTGAATGTCTGTACTTAAATCTTTAGTAACAGACAGTGGATGTTTAGTAACAGAGTTCAACATATATATATGTATCACAACATAACATTTTCATATCCAAACAAATATAATGGATTCAAGTTTAAAAAAAATCAAACTCACCATAGCAGCCATTGCGATAGGAAATGAGCGAGACCCATTGGTATGATTGTACGGCAATTGACTCCTATTACTCTTCCCAGCTTTTGACTGTTTCTAAACATAAGACAAGCAGATAAACCATTTTTTGGTAAAACTTAAGGCATATGCAATTTTCACATAGATTATAGTACTCTATGTAGTTTATTATTTTACCTGGTGAGATGCATCTTGCCATGCCACATCGATCAAATGCTTCCAATCATCTACACTCACCCCTACGGGTGGATGAGCATAGATCTCATCACGTGGAAGTCCCTCTAACAAGTCGAATTGTTGCTTCAAGGTGTACCTCCAATCTTTGTACAACCCATATGCCTTCTTATCAACAATCTCTTGTGCTTGTAAGTCATTGTGGAAATCGTCTCCAATTTGAAATTTATCCTACAAGCATAACAAATATTAATTGTAATCATTAAATAATTGTCTTTCTTATTAGCATACATAATACAATTACATCTTATGGACAAGTAATATTAGTTACAAGAACAGCTTGGATGACGGCAGCTTTTGTAGTCTCATCAAGATCCAGCCATGACTTCACATCTTTCAAAGGGCACAATGTTCTAATTTGAATTCCTAACTCATTAGTTGCTGGAGTGGCATACTTGCCAGTCATTGCATTCAACCCACGATCGATGTGAACATAACATTTTTCCCCTTTCTTGGCTCTAATTATTTTTTGTATGCCTTTGCCAAGTGTCGGTCCGCGTACACGTAGGGGCTTCGAAGTCCCTGTTAACAAAATAACAACACGAAAATTGGCTACAAATTGGCTAAAAAACAACAATGGCAATGGCAACTGATAATTGACAAATTTGATACACTTTAATCTTACCTACGCCACTCGGCTGCATTTCGGATGGGGCTTGTGTCTCATCAGAATCAACCATTGGTTGGCTAGTGACATGATGAGATGGTCCCACATTTGATCGAACGGGGAGAACAGGAGATGGAGCAACGGGTGATCCTAAAGGAATAGCAGCTGGCGAGTTTGTTTCTGGCTGCGTGACTGTCTTATTTCGAAGCCGACCAGTCTTTAAGCCAGGAACCATTTTCCAATCTGCAATAACACAAGTAACCACATTTGATAGTTTGCTTCGACCATATGATGAGTACAAATAGTTAAGACAGGTACTTGTTGCACTTGCTACTATTTGTGGCTTAGAAGACCTATGGTACAGGAGTTCTTATGGGACTCCCTATTACATGACTTCTGACAAGGGGGAATGTAATAATTTCATGCATCATAATTATGTTGCCCACTTTTTGGACCACAAAAGCAAATTATGTTCTGCATATATCCTTGAACAATACCACAATTGTAGAAAACAAGAAATAAAATCCCCTTGTGTTAAAACTGATATATATTTCTAATTCATGTCTGTATAGAAAACAAGTAAATTTGCCATGCATTTGAAGTGAATGAATACTTTGAAGTGAATTAATACACGGGCAACTTACAGAGAAGGACAGATTAAAATTAATAAGTGTGCTAAAATAGGATGAGTGTAAGAGTGAGTGCTTACTTCTTGATTCGAGTCAGGAAGTTCTTAGATGACACTATCACCATTGGTATCTCTTTAAAGCCCGATGATTCCTGTCAGCCAGGAAAAATAATAAAAAAAGATTTTTACTTGGCAAATCATAGGGTTCTAAGCATTGTAACATACTCACAAATGCTTAATCGAAGTGAGTTGTTGATTAATTGGTGAATGTTGGATCCGACTCATCATGTTGGCTCTGCAATGATACAGCAAAGCATTAGACTTCAACACACCTAATAAATCAGATGTATGAATAGAGAATCAAGGACATTCCCATAAATACACATATAATTCAAGTGCAGAAAACAGAAGAATAAGAAGGCACTGGCCAGAACTGGGTTTTGAGAAAAGTAAGACCTGGTTCCATCAGCGCTATATGCCATTGCAGTGCACCAAAGTCCAGGGGCATCATAATCCACTCTCGATTCTAAGCAATCATAGAGCCATGCCTTAATTTTCCCATCAATGGCAGTGGAAAAAATAAACTGCAGAGAAAGATAAAATAGATCATGAGTGAAACTACCAAGGGACTAAGCTCTTTGAACCTTCCTTCAACACATCAGCGAAGACGTAATAAAAAAAATCATTCTTGTGACACCAAAGAACTGATAAGGAAACGGAAAGCAGTTGGCTCTCAAGTATCAGAATTATTCTAGCTGATATTCTCCTTATAATGGGGGCAGACAGAATATATAGGAGCTTCATGGCCTTCGTCAATATACACTGCCTGCATCCAGCTACAGCATAAGAAAGTACATAACAAAGGGGAGCTACTGAACAGTACCACAAATGCATGGCAAAATGGTTTAAAACTGTAACTGATATATATTTCTAATTCATGTCTCAACCCAAATGATATATATTGACATTTCTTCCAGATGAACAGAATCCGATCTATAGAGTCAAACACAATCCTCTCACAAGGGTGGCAGTGGATATGGTTATGATGATGTTGGTGTGAAGGTGTTGGGTAGTGGCAGTGAAGAGGGGGTTGTTGGAAACAGATGAATGAACTAGGACAGCATTGGAATTGTTTTTTATTATCTATAGAAAGAACAAATGAATGAACACACAAATATGGAAACAGTTATCCTACGTCAAATCTGAACTAGGACAGCATTCTGCCATTTTTTTATTTTCCAGTAGCTCCCCTTTGTTATTTGAGGATAGATAGTAACTTCCAAATATATCCGTATATGCTAAACACATGGAAATAAAGCGTAAACATATAGACAATTCCAATGCTTTATTCATATAAGTTCATAAACCTTTTAGATTCATTAACACTGATAACTGTAACATTAAGGCCAATAAATTACATAAAAACACTTCAATGACCTCCAGGATAATACTCTTAAATCGGTGCATAAATTCAATGACTTCATTTCCCATGCTAATTACTAAAAAATGAGGTAACAATTTTTTTAGAACAAAGCTGAGTCACGAAAATTTTTCATGGGTTCAAATCATTCAAGCTACAGGTGAAGCACTTGTGTTAAAGTTATGAATCATGCTAACGACAGCCCAATGGGTTTACCAACACAAATTCCTAAGCACTTTACATATTTTTAAACACTTTCCACACATTCCCCTGCACTTTTCTCACACACATTGAGGCTAATGACAGCCCTTTAGCATTTTCATAAAATCAATGATGCTAGGGCTTCAATAAATAAATAAATAATTTGTTTGTAAATAAAGAGTACATTAGGGCTTAAATAATAATAATGAACTCTCATTGGTTTGCCATTGTTCCAGAAACAATTTCAATAAAAACATGAAGTAGGAGAATCATGTTACGAGAACGTCATAACGTTCATCCAGTCAAGAAGCAGGATATAAGAAGCTCCTTTTTTATAACAAAAAACTGATATACATCCATTAAAACATTTGAAAGTGTACATCCAACAAATTTTCCTTTCTGGGTGGTCTGCCATTTAAATCTGTAAAATGCCTATCATTTACCGAGTAAAATGCCATTTAGGCAAATGATAAATTAAAACATTGTCACTTACACTGTGATCACCTGAAGCTGTCAGAATATTAGCATCTTCCTGCACAAATTCAAACCATAACTAATGTTAGAAAATTACAAAAGGAGGCCAAAAAGGAGCAAGACTTTTCAACATCGAATTTTTTGTATCTTGGCTATTGATTACCGCCATTTATGCATAGATATGTAATCAACTCTGAGAAAGAAATCTCATTCTTTTGTTTATGCGTTTTTTTGTATCTTGGCTATTGTATCTTGGCTATTGATTGCCGCCATTTATGCATCACCAAGAGTTTCTTCTTTTGTTTCATCCCCATTTCTTCTGATTATCTTACTTCCCATATCTTTTAGTTTATTTGTCAATTTAATCAATTTCATGATGTCTTTAAATCTGAATTGTTTCTTGCCAATAGAGTTACATAATCTTTTGCTATTGATATTCCAACTCGTGTACATTCTTGACACTGAAGTTCAGTTCAGTTATGGTTTTATATAATTTTCATTGCTTCGTTATTAAATAGTCTGCATACCTTCCTCTTTGGGGATGTTTGGTTGATCAACCAAGAGTTGCTGGAGAGCACCTAGATCACTGCCACTGCAGTGATAAAAATTCAAGATATATTCATAAATTCAAGAGAATATAACATAAAAAATACATGAAGGATGTGAATTAGAAACAAGAAGAAACTAATTATTTAAATGAACTGCAGAGAAAGAATTTCAATTTCAAGCATTTAATGTGGTAATAAACAAATTTGTCCACACAAACTCATCAACATTTCATGCTCTTTAAACAAGAGAGTGACTGACCATAAAGAAGGTTCAGCGCTTTGCATACCTGGGCTTCAAGGCAAGTGCTGAAAGTGCTGATACAATTGATGCTTTAAGAATGTACCTGCAAACTAGAATTGAGTGAGTCTTGAGAATTAAAATAAAAACTTACTGTTGCCTCTGTAATCTATTAATGCAGCAATCACAACTACCAATTGTTGGAAGATATGACTTTCATCAATGAACAAGTAACATTATCTGAAACCAAGTGCTTCAGCAAATAGCACACTAAAAAAACAAAACAAAACATACTCCATTGAGAATAGATGGTGGAAAGAGAATAACCAAATTATTTGATGAGCACCAAATTTTATTATTATAACTATAGAATTTTCATAGAATTTTCAGAATTTTCAGATTTCCACATTTTTCAGATTTCAAGATTTCCAGATTTCCATACTTCATAATAATAGAAGTTTGACGAGCACCAATTGTTCCAAAATAAAATAAAAAGAACTCATTCATGATAGTGTTTTATATCACGACATATTGACATTTACAAAGATAGATCCCCCTTCATTATAATGAGTTTCCTTTGCATTTGTGCACCAATTGAACATATGACATGCTGTAATTATGACATGAACTAAAGCATGATATACATCAAGATTCTACATCAACATCTGTATCAAAATCACTTTGTAGGTCATATTCTTCGTCTGTGTCGTCACCTTCCCTCATTAATCCATCTTCATCATCACAGATGAAGGCATCAGCTGTAACACCCTTGGCTTGTACACCTCTGACAGATTGCAACACTTCCATTGGAATAATTTCAGATTCAATATCATGTCGACGCAAAACCACATCATCATCAATAGCCGTAGCAGGTACGAACTCGGTGGTTTCTTCTTGTTGGAACACATCATTAGGTTGTACGACATCCTTCTCTGGCACATCCCAAATTCCTCGATGTTGGAACTTTTCTACGACTCTCCAATTGGTACCTAATTTGGTGTCATTAACATAGAATACTTGTTCAACCTGACTTGGTAATACAAATGAGTCATCTTTGTACCATCGACTTGTTACATCAACTGTTGTGAAATGTGGTTCTACACGCATAGTTCTACTACTACCGGTGTTAAACCATTCACATTGGAACAATACAATCCGACGTCTGAACAAATAGTTCAGTTCCCACACTCTGCACAAGTGTCCATAGAATTGTATCAATTGGCCTTCATGCTCCCCTTCCACGACTAATCCACTATTCTGACTTTTCCGACGGTTGTCACGGTCGATAGTATGATAACGGACACCATTACAAATACATCCTGAATATGTGTTCACTAAGCCACTAGGACCATTGGCTAATGACCACATATCATCAGTTGCTTCGGGGGAAACTTGGCTCCGCAATTCATTCATCTACATGAAAAACATGTGTCATGTTAGAAGCATGCGTGACATTTACGTAATGTACGATCTATGGTAGGATATGAGAATGTTAGCTTACATGATCTTTGAACCATTTAGGGAATTCTTTCCGATGTCTGTTTTCGATGTCGAACGAACCGGCTCTTTGGTGTAACAAGTTCTTGTGCTCCCTAGATACAAGAAAACCAATTCACCAGAAATATTTACTAAGATAAAGACTAATCAATGCTACAACTTTATGACATTATAAATACGTTTGAAGGATTCATACTCTACGTGTTTATCCACTTTTGTGCTATTGTGTAGGACAAACCAATGAGCCAACTCGCATTCAGCTACGGACACATCGGACGCCCTTGTCATTAGACCAAAGGGACGTACAGTTTGAGTGAATACCGCCAACCCTGGGCCACGGTCACCCATGTCATAATTCCTTTATGGATGGTTAAACAATGTTTCAACTCCATCCAAATACATTGAACAAAATGTTGTACATTCTTTGGAAATGTAAGCCTCGGCAATAGAACCTTCAGGATGAGCTTTGTTGGCCACAAACCCTTTTAGACGGCCAAGCAACCTAAATCCCAAGCCGATGACAATGTTATACTGCAATCTTTATATCAGCAGTAAAGCGTTAATTAAAATTTGACAGTAATATGAGGGTTGAGTTAATACCTCTCAATTGGGTACATCCATCGATATTGCACTGGGCCTCCAAGCATAGCCTCTCGAGGCAAGTGAATTGCCAAGTGGACCATGACATCAAAAAAAGCCGGCGGGAAAATCATCTCAAGCTTACAAAGTATGAGTACGATTTGTTCATCCAATTTATGCAAATCTGAACGCCTCAATGTCTTTGAACACAATTGTTTGAAGAAATTTCCCAACTCAAAAAGTGTCGTTCCGATTTCCTTATTAAGGTAGCCACGCATCCCAATTGGAAGAAGTCGTTGTATAAGGACATGACTGTCATGACTTTTGAGGCCAGATAATTTTCCAGCTTGAGCGATCACGCAATTGGAGATATTTGCTGCATAGCCATCAAGGTACTTCATTGATTTCAAGAAATCACAAAAGCCTTCTCTCTCTTTCACAGACAATGTGTACAATGCGGGAGGCTTTTCAAAGGACCCATTAGAACGTCTCTTCAAGTGTAACTCTTTACGTATTTTCATGTCCTCCAAATCTAAGCGTGCTTTGTCCGTGTCCTTGTTCTTTCCATCTACGCTCAAAAGTGTCCCAACGACATTGTCACATATATTCTTTTCAATATGCATGACATCAAGGTTATGTCGAAGCATCAACGTCTTCCAATAGGGCAAGTCAAACATAATGCTTCTCTTGCTCCAATTCAAATTTTGATGTTCATTCCTTTGTCGTTTTCGATTTTGTGGGTGCTTTCCATACGGCTTGTAAGTCCCAGAATCAATTTGCTCTAGTATTTGGTCCCCCGATAAGTCCAAAGGTTTGGACCTATGCTCCGTTTGACCATTGAAGAGCTTACTTGTTCGCCAAGTGTGGTTCTCAGGCAAGTGGCGACGAGCACCCATATACCCTATTTTACTCCGTAATCCCTGCGACGATGCATTATTGTTACAATTAGGGCAAGCCAAGTAACCCTTTGTACTCCACCCTGACATGTTACTGTACGTAGGGAAGTCATTTATGGTCCACATTACCGCCGCATGCATTCTAAAAATTTGCCCGTTCGATGCATCATATGTGTGCACACCATGCTCCCACAAATTCTTCAATTCTTCTATTAATGGTTGCAAGTAAACATCAATGTCTCTTCCAGGTGTAGAACGTCCTGGAATAAGCAATGACATCATGCAATATGGCTCTTTCATGCACTTCCACGGTGGGAGATTGTAAGGCATTAAGATTACGGGCCACATGCTATATGATGTGCTCATATTTCCGAATGGATTGAAACCATCTGTTGCCAGCCCTAGCCTTACATTTCGAGCGTCATCAGAAAATGTCGGATGTTGCTTATCAAAGTCCTTCCATGCTTGACCATCGGCCGGGTGCCTTAATATGTCATCATCCACACGCTTTTCATTGTGCCATCTCATATCTGCAGCTGTTTTTTTGGACATATACAGTCTTTTCAACCTCGGTGTCAAAGGAAAGTACCGCAATACCTTGTGTGGAATCTTTTTACCACCATCATCGTTCAACTTGTATCTACACGCGTCACATGTAGGGCATTTCTCCAAATTAGCACTCTCCTTCCAAAATAGTGCACAATCATTCTTGCACGAATGAATTGTTTCATATCCCAAACCCAAGTCACATAAGAACTTCTTAGCATCATAGAGTGTCCATGGAATTGTTTGATCACATTCTGGTAGAATGTCCTTGAATACCTGCATAACCATATCGAATGACTTGTTGCTCCATTTGTTGTACACCTTCACATGAAGCATCTTAATGACGAACGATAACACAGAAAACTTTTCACATGTCGGGTAAACTTTGCGTTGTGCATCTTCGAATAACCTAGTGAACTTATGCAAATCCTCCCTCTCCAAACCATTAGGTTCCTCGTCGGTATGATCATCCATAAGGCCACTCACGTAAATTTCTTCCAACATAATAGGCAATTCATCCATGGGCGGATCATCGATATCTATCATACATTCGCCACTACCTTGACATTGGTCGTTTGATACACTAGGACGAGACACGGGAACATGTTCTCCGTGGTGCACCCAAGTTATATACGAAGATGACATTCCTCTTCGGATCAAGTGCATCCACACAACTTGTCTGCTATATTTTGTGCCATTAATGCAATCGACACACGGACACCTAATTTCATCATCTACGCCTACATTTGCCGTAGCAAAATCAAGGAATGACTTCACCCCTTGTTGATACTCTTTACTTGTCAACCTATTATTTATTGTCATCCAACTCTTGTCCATTTTGTCACCTACAACTCACACAAAGATGAACCGAGGAACAAATGAGAACACGCATTTCAAGTTGAGATAAATTATCTGTTTTTCATTCACTGTTTGGCTTGTCACATAAATATGTTTTAGGGTGAGACTTTATGACACGATTTGTTCTAAAACAATGCGTAATTATGGAAGTTAATTTTATAACTGACTCGTAATTTTGGACCACTAGATAGCATAACTAGTAGAGCACTAGTACTAGTGAGAGCATATGGTCAATAATAGAATGATATATGAAAAGAATCAAAACCATTTTCATGCTCTCAACAGTGTGTGTGCATGACATGATAAGCATTTTATGGTCACTGAATTGCATTAATAAATTGCATTAATAATGCACTCACACAGAAAAAAAAATTACAGTAGAACAGACAAAAAAAAAAAAATTACACAGACAAAAATTACACTCACACAACACTAAATTGCATTAATAATATTGCTTTTGGGATGAAATGCACATTTTCATGTAAACAGTCAATGTGATCTCTTAATATCCACAAATCAGGCAATGCAAATTGAAATGCAAAAGTAAGCCAAAGAAATTCAGACGCCAGATCCTAAACATTTTGCAAATGGGAGTTCCTACTTTGTCCAACAAAGCAATCCAATCATATGCTAGCCCTTACAACTTCACTATCAATGAGCATAACCATAAAGGAGAACTATACAAGGAGACAGCATAAACAGACCAGTTGGTCCACGTAAGGACTGCTGTGTAGGGAATTAAATGAAAATGCAGAATGCTGTGGCAGCAAAGAAGATAGCAAGTCACTCTAAGGCTTGGGCTGTGATGTGAAACTCACTACAAAGAGGGAGGCAAAGGCTAGTGAGATTGCCAAAAAAAAAAGAAGGAGGAAATTAGACTTAAGAGTCAAGTTCTATATGCCATTGGATGACTATTTTGACAGATGAGGTTAAGCAAAATGTGATTATTAGCTTAGGCCAATCGAGATGATGTTGAGCAACAACCAAAGAAATTGATATATATTGCGTTTTCCATCACTGCAGTCTTAGGGTTTACGTGGCAGATGGTGTGGTGGGAAAGCTACAGAAGAATATTTGAGACAGAGCAGCCAAAGGAAAAAACGAAGAGAGTAGAAAAATTACCTGGTGCTTCCGGGACTCGTAGATAGTGTTGTGGATCTGGAGTTGCTTATGGATAGTTCACAAGTATGTAGAGGTCACTTGTGCTACGGGGGAGTGCTCCACATTATTCTTGAGTGACTACTTCAGACAAACTTCAACGTCTGTCACGTTATACACAAAACAGAATGTAACGAAACAAACTACGTAATTAGCATAAAGTAAGCAGGAAAAGAATTGAGAAAAAAAAAAAGCAAGAACAAATGAAATCGTAGAAAACAATAAATCATGCAGTTGCAGACCAACAACAAAAAGAACAAGAAACATAAGCTAGTTGTTTAGGTCCTTAAACCATTTTGAGTGAACTTATTCTTATTTGGCTAGTAAGTAAAGAAACCTGGAGTAAATTTTGTATGGTTAATCCCTAAAATCGTATTTTTGCAAATCCCATTCAGAAGGCAGTGCATGACCTATGACATTTTTTTTTTGGCAATTAAACATTCACACACAACTCTCCAAAAATGAAATTACAAAGTTATTCTTTAAATGAAAGTTCTTTTTAAATTTTAATATTTGGAAATTTCTAAAAATATTAAAATTTGCACATGAAACACTTGCATTAGTTCTCCTTTTGGCTAAATAATTATATTAGTCAAATCACAAGTATTATTTACCTTTTATAACAGTTTTGTAGGACACAATGACAGCGAAAGCTCAGTGGTGATCCGTAGTTTTATTCATTTAAAAATATTCATTCGACTTTGAAGAATGATATTAATCTGTTGTTTTATTGATTACATGGCTACTTCAAAAAAAATAAAAAATAAATACATTTTAGCATGCCAAAGTTGCAAATCCCAATGATCAAAATTACGTCAATATTTTTATTTTTCGTGTTTTTTTTCCTAAGCAAAATGAGTTCAGTACCTGATTTTATTATGTTCAGATTGACATTTCTATTGTTTCTGAGTCTCTTATTACCTCAATGTTCTGTTTTGTTGGGTTGGTCAATGTCATCTCAGTTCAGAGTATATTCAGTCAAAATAAACCCACCACAAAACAAAACACTATCATTCACTAATTTGTAAATGACCAACTCAAACATGAGTTTCACTTTTGGGGCTAACAATGAGCTTTGTTTACAGAGATACTAACTAGAGACATTTTTATCAATGATGTCCTAAAGATGCTTTCATTCAAGTTAAATTTACTAAGACACTGACCCAGGTCACTCTACTAGTGACCATTTAATTTTTCACTCATCTCTGAGGACCAAAATATTGGGTGATTAGTGGGGACAAACAATGTCATGAACACCGAAAAGAAAAAAACACAAAAGAGAAGGGGATTTAAGCACTTATCTTTGAGTTTACAGCTCATGAGACAAAAATTATAGAATGGTCAAAAAGAATGGGCTGATCATAAATACACTAAGAAAACCAAAAAGAAGCATATGTAATTAGATTGGTATACATAGATTGGACCAAATTGCTTGATTCATAGATTGGTATACATACTAGCTCTACAAGACACTGCCCTAAATAATTGCAATCACATTTCAATAACAATGCCCAAATTTCAATTCAATCAATCACATGCCCTAAGTTTTCAATTCAATCACATTTCAATAACAATGCCCATAATTTCAATTCAATCACATGCCCTAAGTTTTCAATTCAATCACATTTCAATAACAATGCCCTAATTTTCAGCATTAGTTTTAAAATAAATTCTGTGTGTTTTCACATATATATATAACTATATATATATGTATGTGTGTGTGTGTGTGTTTAAACGGAGACAGAGGCAAAGAGAGTGAAATCGAGAGGGAGATACAGAGAGAGGAAGAGACAGATGTGAAATGGAGACATACCTGGAAGGGAGTTTGTGAAATGATCCAGCAAGCCTTGCGATGGAGAAAAAGCTGTAGAGATGAGGGCGCAGGCGTGAGTGAGATAGAGAGAGAGCGAGAGAAAGAGGGAAACCGAGAGGCCTCTATGACAAGGAGACTAACGATCGAGAGGGAGATACAGAGAGATAGAGAGAGGGAGCGAGAGAGAGAGGACATACCTGGGAGGGAGTTCGGGGGATGAACCCGATATTTGCAGTGAGACAGTGCAGAATCAGACGCGGGAGTGCGAGAGGGAGGGAAATGGTTGCTTTGGCAATAAAAATAAAACAAACAAATAATTATTGCCGACCAAAATAAAGCTTCGTCGCCAATCAATTTAAGAAAAATGTAAAATTCCCTCCAAAAATTTTGTGGCACGTTTGGCTACCAAATTATAGTCGGTAAATAATTAATCATTAGCGACCAATTGTTAATTTAGTCGCCAAATCCAATCATTTCCACGACCATTGTACAATTAGTAGCCAAAAATTATATAAATACAAAGTAAACATATTATATAGTTATTTTTCGCGACAAACATCATATTTAGTAGCTGAATAGTATATTTTTGGCGACTAAAACGAATTTAGTCGCCAAAAGTGAAGACAATGGCGACTAGACATTATTTTGGTAGCGAAATAGGGGACATTTACCGACCAAAAAACTTTAGTAGCTAATAAGTCAACATTTGGCGACTAAATATTGTTCGGTAGCTAATGTGTAAACCATTGGCGACCAACTAATTTTTAGTAGCTAATACGTAACCCTTTGGCGACTGAATTTGGTTTAGTCGGGAAAACTAGTCGCCGAATCTGTTTTTTGTTGTAGTGACTTTTGCACTTTAGTCAAAATCACAAAATATTTATAAGTACATTTACAAATGTTAGGGGTAATGTAAAAACGCTTGAAACTATAAGAAGTAAAATGTAATTATCCCTAAATTTAATTAATAGAATTGATTAATTTGTGAATAATTGCATGTATTCACAGTTTACTTTGTACAAGAAAAAATTTAAATACCTGCACGTGGGGTTCATTGTCAGGTAAAAGAAAAAAAAATAAAAATTAATTATGTATCACTTGGGAATGTTTGACATTTGTGCCATTGACTTCTTGAGCTAATGGGAAAATAGTTTTGTTTACACATTGATAAAGTGTGCGAAGAAAATGGAATCAATGGAAATTGGGGAATCATAAAAATCCCTATTCGTGGAAGAAGATGGAGTTCAAAACTTGGACTTGTGGTAACATCCAATTTTAGTTGATAAGTTAAAAAATTATTAAAAAAATAAAATAAAAAATCAATAAATTATACTGAAAAGTCAAACATTTTTTTCTCTTTATTTTTTACATATCTTTTTGTAAAAAATTAAAAAAATTATCTCAAATATATATATATATGTATATTTTTTACCTCATATTTTAGTCAAAAAACTAAAAAAATGTTAAAATAACTTATTCCTAAATGAGTAAATGTCTATTTCGGCCTATTTTGGCAACACGGTTAAAAGTTAATTTTTTAATTTTTTAACTTTTTTAAGTCACATTACCTATCTATTCTTTTGTACGTTCTTTCGAAAACAAAAATTTTAAAAATTAATTTTTAACCTACTTCCAAAAATAGGCATTCAGAAGCACATGGAGAAAGAATGATTGCTTACTCAGCATCAAAGAAAATATTACATTGGGTTTGTATTGTGAGCTATCTTCAATTGAAGGAAAATTTATCTATAAATCCTATATTAAGAAATGGTGATCCGTTTAATATCATTTTTTTTTATTATAAATTAATTAGTCTCATAGATTTTGGAAAGATAGATTTAATTTATTATTTAAAAATTGAGTTTATAGTTATACCTTTATTTCTATTATGTTAGTACTTCTTTTTCCTTTTCTTTTCTTTTCTCTTCTTTTTTTTTGGGTGGTAGAAAGGTAAGATACACAACCCATGAGAATCATATTTGGGATGAATTTTTTATATAGAATTTTGTTTTATTTGGAATGACTTGAAATGTGAGATTCTTCAAACATTTCAAAAGGAGTACAAAAATGACTTGAAATATGAAATTCTTCAAACATTCTAAAAGGATGTCAGATTCTTCAAACATTTTAAAAGAAATACAAATGCTCCTTAATAAGTTTTGAGCAAATGTATAATTTCAAACTGTAACACTACAATGTAACACTAAAAAAAAAAACTCCTTAATATATATTTTTTTTCAAATGTAACACTCTAATGTAACATTCCGAAAAAGATGAGAGATTTTTCATACCATTTTAAAAGGAGTACAAAAATTTCTTAGTAAGGTTTGGACTAATGTATAATTTTAAACTGTGAGTATCACATTTGGGAAAAGTATAATAAATAGTTTTTTAGTATTTTTGTGTGTTATATTGGAGTGTTACGTTTAGAATTACATTGATTCACTATAAGAAAAAGCATTTTTGGCGACTAAAAAATCCCTTTGGTCGCTGAAAGTATAGGTTTTGGCGACTAAAAAAGCATTCAGTGTGTTTGGTTTGAGTTTTTTGGATTAAGTTTTTTGAAAACTGAGTTTTTTGGTTTTCGTATTCTTTTGTTTTTAGTGAATATTTTTTAAATTTTAAACATTTTTTTTTTACTTTTTTAGATGCACCTTAGTTAGATGTATCTAAAAAGTAAAAAAATTGTGGAAAAATATTTTAAAAAATTAATAATACATAAAAATATAAAAAATGTACTGAATTCTAGTATTTTTTTTTTTATATTTTTGGTATTTAGGGAATTTTTAAAAGATTTTTTTTATAATTTTTTTACTTTTTAGGTGTATTTATGTTAGGTGTGTCTAAAAAGTAAAAAAATTGTTTAAAATATTAAAAAAATTCAGTAAAAACAAAAAAACACAGAAAATAAGAAAGTAGAATTTTCTGAAAAGTGTTTTCTGAAAAATGAAAACAAGCAAGCTGATTAGTAGCCAAAAGTGAAGATTTTTGGCGACTAAAAAAATTTAGTAGCCAAAAGTATAAGTTTTGGCGACTAAAAATCTGTTTGGTCGCCGATATATGGCTTTTGCCGACTAAAAAAAATTTAGTAGCCAAAAGTGAGGCATTCGGTGACTAAAAAGATGTTTGGTCGCCAAAAGTGAGGCTTTTACTGACTAAAAAAATTTTAGTAGCCAAAAGTAAGGCCTTTTGGCGACTAAAAAAAATTTAGTAGCCAAAAGTGAGGCATTTGGCGACAAAAAACATGTTTAGTAGCCAAAAATGAGACTTTGTTGGAGACTGAAAAGAAGTTTAGTCGCCAAAAATGGTAATTTTAGCGTGGGAATTTTATTTTTTAACGACTAAAAAATAATTAGTAGCCAAAAATATAGAATTGGCGACTAAAATTATGTTTAGTCGCCAAAAGTGGTCTCTTTTTTTTTTCTACTAAATAATTTATTTAAAATGTTTAATAAAAAATAATTATGTTTATATATATACTTTTATATTAATACGGGTTTATCTACTATATAAATAATATATGTTGCATATATAATCATATGGTGTTATGGAGGTGTAGTGGAAGAGTGTGTTGTATAAGGTGTGTGGTGTGGGAGGTTGATGGTTCGAATGTCTACAAGAGCAGAGTGTAATTTTTTTTTTTCACGAATGAGCTTTTGGCGACCAAAAGGTTTAGTCGCCGATTCCTTGAGTATTGGCAACTAAAAAAATAGGTGGTAAATGTATAATTTTAAAAAATAAAATTGACTATTGGCTATTAAAATATTGGTTGGTAAATGTATAATTTAACATATATAATTGCCTATTGGTGACCAAAGTTTTGATCGCTAAATACTTGCTTTTTGGCGACAAAAATTTTTTTAGTCGCCAATACCTTTCCCGACCATCTTCCGGCGACCAAACCAGTGACTAAAAAATTTAGTCAGGGAAACTAAAAAACCGAATTTTGGCGACTAAAAATTTAGTCGCCAAATGTGTTTTTTCTTATAGTGATTGGAGTGTTAATTTTAAGAAAAGTATACGAATGAGTTTTTTAGTGTGTTACATTGAAATGTTACGTTCTTACTCGTAATGTGGGATTTATTTCAGAAAGAGGGAAAATCCAAAACCTCTTTAGTGCAGATTGCCCAAATGTGTAATGTCACATTTGGAGAAACCCACTATTATCTCTCAAAAATTAAATTCAAACGTGTAAGTGACTACCCTTTTGTGTAATTTCTACTTTAATAGGGCCTTTCGATTCATAAAAAAATGAAGGACTAAATAGTTCACAAGATCACATTTTAAATTTATTGGTGCTTCACTCTAACTAAAGACCTTTTTTTTTTACTTTTTTTTCTTATTTATTGATTTTTTATTTTTATTTTTGTTAAATGGATTCAAACCTTTGGTGATTATTACATTGAAATTTGGCCAAAACTATTTCATTGGACTCTATTATTATTATTATTACTTTTTTGTTGTGAAAAGGACAATTCATAAATTTTTGCTTCATAAACTCCCTCACTTGGAGGGAGATTTTGATGGAGGACACATAAATAAATAAATAAAAATAGATATATATATATTTTGACAAACTTGCCATTCCATATATATCGTTGCTTCTTGTGTCTTCTGTGATCAATGTCGTTGCTTGTTACTTCAGCTACACTTTGGAATTGAGTTACCCAAGCATGCCAGCCCTTCCCAAGAAGAGCCAAAAGCAAAAGAGTTTTCCTAAGTAAGAAGAGAGATTAATGATTTGTGAAGCATACTATTGACAAAGATTTGAATCAAATTTGTGAGTGTGATTATCGTTCATTTCCTATCGTTCTTGTCCTTCATCAATTGTTTTTCAATTTATAATAGTGAAAGATTCATCAAGTTCAAAGCAAGAGAATCTTGTCGAGTTGCAGATCTTCATTGAATTCAATTCTATTCGAGTTGTTTGTTGATTTATTTGTGAGCTCGTAGTGAAGGAACTCGTAAAACTTCCTTTGGTTCATAATCTGTTTTTTGTTATTGATGCCTTATTCAAGAAAATACTAAAATGTTACTCTGGTAGTCAGTAACATATTGTTGTTAATGAGAGTAACATTTTATTGTGAAATAGAGTAAAATATTATTGTTAAATAAAATAAAATGTTATTATTTACATCAATTTTGATGGTAAATTTTTTGTAAAAGAATTTTATAGTCAACCTGAATCTTCTTTGATATATCTTGATAAGAGAATTCTAAAAATATTAATTTTATTAAAACCAACATCTAAATAAAATGTTATATCATTTTAAAGTATAAAATATTTAATTACTAATAAATGATATTTTGATAATGGTGATATATGCTAGACTTTTTAAAGATTTTTTTTTATACTTGCTCTTAATCTATTAAATTTTTATTATTAGAAAATTTTAATCAAATTCCCCTAATAGTTTTTGACTCATTAGAAGAAATGTTGTTTTGTAGCTTGATATTTATGAGGACAAATGAGATTTTGATCCGCTTCACAACATACACTAAATAAAGATGTTTATTTCATGAACATACACTAAGGGGTTGTTTGGAGTGTTCTAAATAAGTGTATTTTATTATTTTTTATGAAATATGGGTTAGGTATGGGTTGAGTTTGAAGTGATGTGATAGAGATGTGATATGACTTAAATAAGATGATGTGACTTAAATATGATAGTGACTTTTTAACTTTTTGAATTTTTTTAAGGATGTCAAACTTGACCTAAATAAAGATGTTTATTTTATGATCAATACTTATAAAAGGGCGGCTCAATTATTTCTGGGCCTCAGGAAAAACCTCAAAAGGAGGGCTTATATATTAAATATTAATTAAAATAATAATTGCTTCTTTTTAAAAATAATTACTAATTAAGTTCTCACAATAAAATTTCTAATATATTTTTTAATTGATAATATATTTAATCCACTTACTAGTTAATTTTTATAATCAATTTTATCGAGAAGAAATGTTGATTTTGTTGGAAAATGTTAGATAGCGTTTGGCAGAGTTTTAAATTATGATTTGAGAAGACAGTTATATTTAGAGTTTGTGAGTTGTGAAATTATGATTTAAGTATGAAAAATTTGTTTAGTTATGAGTTTTGAATTAAATTTGAAAATTTTGATGTGACATATGATATTTGATTCAAAAATTTATAACTTATAACCAAACACACAACTCAAAATTCTATTCAAAACTCATAAAAAATTTTAAAAAAATTCGAAAATATTTTTTATTTAAAATATAAAAATAAAAAGTGTCAAAAAAAAAAAAAAAAAAAAAAAAAAAAACAAACAAACGAACACTGTTCCGATCAACCGGCCGGATGTCCGAATAGGCGTGTTTACAAAAGTGAGTGTGGAATCAATTTTTAAAAATTATAATCAAATATCACACTCAAACCAAATGATGAAATTAAAGTTTGGCTACTTTGGGAGACGAACTAGAAAGGAAAATTCCCTAAATTTGTTTGCCGTTACCCTTAAGGATATAATTAATAATTTGAAATTGCACATTATCCCTTTCTTGCAGTAGATTGGGGGGAAAAGTGTTACTAAATTTATACCGTCTGTTTTTTTCATATGTGACTACAAGTCTATCTAAAACAAAATACTCCCTCTTTGTAGGCGTGATCAGTTGGAAATAGATCCAATTTTTGGGCGCTTTGGAAAAAAAAAAAAAAAAAATCCTTATTCCTGGTGGTATCAAGATGTCACTGTGTCGATTTTGTTAGAAGATGTTAGGTTTCTGGCCCATTTGACTACTTTGGAGTCCGGAGAAGACAATTTTTCCTGAAATATTATAGTATATGTACCTTTTATTTATTTGATTCAATACATATATAGAAGAAAAAAAAAAAAAAAATACTTGAGGCTTTCCTTTTTCTTGTTCTTTTTATTTTTTATTTTTTAAAATTTTGCTTTGAGCATGTGAGGCATTATGAACTTGATTTTTATAGAGATATTATTTCAAAAGAAATTGAGTTCACAAATATGAAAGCCGACATTATTTCAAATTGAACGGCACAACCTTTATCCATTGTCATTTATAAAAATATATCAAATAAGCAATGCCTCATGGTAGAATACTGTATAGTAAGGAAATACACACAAGCGGGATTTTAAAGCATAAAAACTTACATATTTATTGACGTCCTCTCGAATGGCTACAAAACAAAGTTAGTAAAATATATATGATCTTATATATAAAATCCTAATGCAATTCACTTATGAAATACAACTAAAGATTCGGCTATAATATAGACATGTGAATCATCTCAAGAATATAAAGTAGCACACATAATCACATAAGAATTAATTAAATCCATAAATGTAAATTTAGCCGAATCTTAATGCATGAAATATGAAATATGATGCTATTTACAGATATGGAAAGCGAGTAAATGAAATGGATAGAAAGAAGCGGGCACGTGGAATTATTACAACACCGAATAAAAGAAAAATAAAAGAAATGAGGTTAGAAATTATTACAACTTAAACTGAATCTAACAAATTATGGAAATACACAAAAAAAAAAAATAGAAAACTCCAATCATCCATCGAAAATTGCCTTGTTTATTGCTTGGGAACTACTCTATTTTGCTTTTATGGGAATTCCTGTCTTTCATGTAGCAAAACCAAAACAAAGCAAACAAAACCTTTCCAAGAGATGCTATATTATACGTACAAAAAGCCATCAAATGAAAAATCTAACATGTATAGGAACTGAAGCTAGAAAATACCAACTAAAGAAATAGATAGAAATCTATATTCATCTCTTTGTGAATAAGAATAAATTAATACCCAAATTCATGCTTATCAATTGGAGAGAGTAGATTACCATCATTTGAAAGGGAAAGTCTTACAAAGCTTGTGAAAACTCTATAGGACTTCTAAGAAAATAGGGAAGAACGAGAAAATATATATAACTCATTGAAAGTAGTTAAAGACTCAACTTTTTACTCATGGAATATGGATGTGGAATCCATTTCCATGTTCAAAATTAGTCAAGAAGAGAGTTTTTCACACTTCTTAATAAGAAAGCCTTTATAGCTTCAAATGAAAAATAGAACAAAAAAATATAAGAAAATAAATAATATACATCATCTAAGGGTAGGTGGCTTAGCCAACCATTTCTACAAATTAAATTCTATATTTAAGCATAAGAAAATTTTGAAAATATAATTTAAGAAGATGAAAGAATAAGAAATAAAATACAAGAAATTAAAGAAACTACATCATCTAAGGATAGGTGGTTCAACCAATCATTTCTACAAGTTATATCACATATTTAAAGACAAGAGAAATATAAATAAAATAGGTGAGAAATTTGCAAAAATTCATCTTTGGAGGAGATAATGAACTTTCTGATTCCCAAACTCTCTTCTTAGCACCCTCAAGGTTGTGGAATAAGTTTTTGAAATCTCAACAAGAAATTCAAGTTTCTAGCCTTAGTAAAATTTTAAGTGGTATATCAATTGATATTAGTGAAAGGGAAGAAGATGGAGGTTTATATTATATTTTGTCCCAATTTTGACAAAACAAACTCTTTCTTTGATCAAAACTTAGACCTCTCTCAAATCAAAAATTTTCACTTCTTTTTAATAGCTCTAATGATCTTCTTATATAGGCAATTGAATAAGTCTTTCTTAGTGGAGAAAGTGGAAGACAATGATGGTAGACAATGTATAACGGAGGTGGAAAATAATGGATAATGGAGGTGGAAGGCAATGTATAATGGAGGTGGATAGAGATGGAAGACAATGTGTAATGGACGTTAAAGAGAGTGTATAATGGAGGATAAAGGGAAATAACCCTTTTGGTAGTGGAGATTGATGTGTAGGAAATTTGGTAGTAGAGATTGAAGATCCAAGATCCTTTTGGTAGTGGAGATTGGTGAATTTTGGATGAAAAATAATTATACCAAAATAGGTGAAGGTTAAGATTAAAACTTAAATTTGATTTTTCTGTTGAGAAATTCATAAAATAGCACAATTTTCATCATCGGGTGTTCAGAAGAAAGTGTCCAAGTCTTAAGACCGATCAAAATGGGGTGCCTACACACCGCGTAAAAACATTCTCAGCAAATCTTTACAAATAGAAATTTCACTTCCACACAACAGATTTCATCAATACACAAAATAAGAAGTTTGTGGAACAATAAAAGGAAAGTAAACCTGTAAGTTTGAGTTTCAAAATTCAAAACTACCGTGAATAGAGGCAATAACCATTCATTGCGTTGGAAACTCCTCCAAACCAGCGCCGACCACACCTTGCTAACGTTGGTACCGTGGCCCTCACGTTTTTCTGGTCGCCTATCTAGACGTGGCAAAAAAAAAAGAAAAGAGAAGTCCTTGAATGGAGAGAAGTGAAGATGGTGAAATTGTAACGCCCCGAAAATTTGGGCAGGATATATCTATTTATGCAACAAAACCCACCTGATAGACAAACACATATATATTGCTAAGTAATCCATACACTCATTTCCATTAAATCCCAAATGCCAATTACATGTTGTTCACATCTTAATGCCCTAGTTCCAATCCCAAACATGCATTTTACAACAAGTATGAAATGGAAGCCAAACAGGTAATAAGTGCCCTACAGGCTTACAAATTTATCCAAGAACATTCTTGGTTACACAAATTGAGTCTCGCTCATTACATCTTAAGCCCTTGGCTTTACAAATAACAAACATACACACATAAGGCATAATTAAGAAGCTCTTATTTCCCAAAACTCCATCCACGCTATTGCCTTGGATGAAACATCTCACCTGTACTTGAAAATGGTATTCCCATGTAGGGTGAGCAAACAACTCAGCGGAAATATTCTAACACAATTTATGAGGTTTAGCAAACGCATAAATACCACGTACATAAAGAATACAGATCCTGAAACGTCCACAAGGCCTGCATATCCATATGCCACTAAGACCAACCTTATTCCATTTTTCTTTAATTTCATTTCCAGTTCATAGATGCTACTCAATTCATGAGTTAAATTCGTTATCTTTCAACAATCAAAATAAGACTACAACTCAATGATTTTCCAATTATGCAAAACTCACATAAGTACTTCAAACCTGCCATTTTAAGGATATTTCGTCCGAAGGAATAGGCACCCATTTATATATAAAATTTCGAGTCTTTTACCCAGGACACTCCGACCAACTTGCTTTAAATGGAGTTCATTCCCTTTCTCCTCCCAAACAAATATACGTATGCAATGTATTTATAAATATAATCACATATGGAGTACATCCCCTTTCTCATCCCAATAAATATACATATACAATGTATCTATAACATGGTCATATTCAACGACACCAACAATGGATTAGCATTAAATCGCCTAATCTTTATGTAATTTCTACAACAATCATAGCTATCATCCACCGATAGCCCAATGTAATTATTTCTAAAGAGATATTCAATATCAAAATAAATAATTTACTCAAAACTTCCATAGGTGAGATAATACATATCCAATATCACCATTTATAATCACAACCTTCCAATTTCAAGTTTTCAATGTTAATCCCAACTATTTATGCAAAATAATAATTTAATCAAAATTAGGGCAGAATCCCCCTTTCACCAAATATCAACCCAAACACCAAAATCAACTATTTTGGCACAACATGATCTTATATTCAAGCCTCATACTCGTTTACCTCATATTCATCAAAACCCCTCTTTTCATTTCACACCCAAATCCTAGATTTATCCAAACCACAATCAAATCTCATCATCTATACACAATAGCAAATAACTAAACTAAAAACCATATTAGAATGTAGAAAATCCTACCTCAAGTTTTGAAGAGAATCTGAGATGAAACCCCAAAATCTACGGTGTCGAAACTCGATCTCCACCGCACACAATGAAGCCCTTGAGGTGATAACCAACTTTGGTGAAGAACTTAGGCCTAAATCCCAATGGATTTGGAGAAATCAAAGAGAGAAGATGACTTCTAGAGAGAGAAGATGACTTCTAGAGAGAGAAGCTCTGGACCTGGAAATTTGGAGAGTTTTAGAGAGAGAGGGGGGCTGCAAAAAGTGATCTGAAACCCTAATTTACGGACTGATATAACAAGGTCACTCGAGCGTGAAATACACTTTCCCGTAAGCAATCTCGACCCCCGAAGTTGACCGGGTCAAAATCAGGATCGCTACAGAAATGATTTTGGAACTACACAACAGTTTGGGAGACAAACGTGGGAAAGTGAGAATGTAGAAGTGATTGGTTATGATTTATTGAGTCCTTATGTAAATGCTACATGGCAAAAGTTTCAAGAAACTAAGTTAAGGGCTCACTTTATATATTAGTATACATATTATAGACTAAAATAACATAAACTACCTACTTTATAGACTAAGAATGTAAAAATTAAATGTACACCTTTCTCGTTAAAAGACCCTAGTCTCTCTCTCTCTCTCTCTCTCTCTCTCTCTCTCTCTCTCTCTTTAAGAATTCGTAACCTCTCTCCCTTTTTCTTTGTTGTTTAAGGGGAAAAGGGTGGTTCTTGTAACTGCCCTCTCATCTTTGTTTATTTTCTTGCGGTTTCTCTTTTTTTCTTTTTTGTTTATCACTATGCTAGCCACTACCGCTCCTCTCATCTCCATCATCAACTTATCACCGAGAAAGCTTTCAGATCTAGACTTATTTGATTTTTGACCAAGATCTAACGCTACTAAACACACTTTTATATATTAGATGACCATCTCGGGTCCAAAATGTTTTATTTTGTAATGTCGAGGTAAGGATTAAGGTACAACAGATATTGGTTGTAACGATAAATGAATCGTGAAGGTGATTGGTAATGTTTGTTTTGTGGTAATTGTTTAGATTGTTTGTATTTTATTTTATTTTATTTGTGCTACAATAATGCCTAAAAAAACTATAATAAAAAAAAAAGAACTGAAAAAGCAATAAACCCTAAAATAGGGTGCATTCATACACCCTTTTAGAAGTGAGCAAATGAATATTATTTCCAAAATAATCTAATTTTTTTTATAGTACAATTATTACACTTTAAAAATATTAATTTTTTAAAATTACCCTTTGGATAGTACATTTTTTTTGAAAATATTAATTGTCATAATTGTATTTTTTGTATTGATAATATAAAAGAAGGCAAAATAGAAAATTTATATTATTTTAGTTCTTAATTTTTGAAAAATGACTAATATTTTGGGATAATAAAAAATAAAATAAGGGACTAATATTTTGAGACGGAGGGAATATATGCCTCAAAGAAGTGAGCAATTTTTTCAAGCTCGAAGAGTATTGGCAAGGTGGATTTTTTTTTTTTTTTTTTTTTAAATTTGGGAAAATTGTGATAGTAGTCTTTGTACTTTGATCATTGTATCATTTTGGTCCCTATAATTTCAATTGGCTCAATTTTGACTACGAATTTATGATTTTGTTTTAATTTTGTTCAATTGATCACAACTCTTAGCATTTTTTTATGAAAAATATGCATATAAGTTGCATGTGTCTTATTTTTTAGATTAAAATTATAAATTTACTAAACTCAGTGAGATAAACTCAACCAATTCAGTGATTATTTTCCATCAAACACACACTAACGGCATTATCAATTGGACTAAAATGACACAAAATTTAAAATAAATAGTCAAAATTGAGCTAATTAAAAGTAGAATAATATAAGAGACAAAATATAGTAATCACCAGTATAATTTGCCTTTTAATTTTAATGTAGTCCATCTGTTATGTTGATTTTTTTGGGAGACAACATAAAAATGTGATGATTTGTAATCAGTGAAGGGTATAACCCTTGGTAATTTTTCCAAAGCAATTTTCATTAATCAATCTACCCAAACTATCATTGTGCTTTTATTCCATACAAAAATTGTATATCAATATTGAATAAATCAATCTTAATTGCTCCAATCACAAAAAATAAATAATAAATAAATAAAAATCTACAAATAAAATCAAAATTAGGCACTTGATTTATAAATTCAAAATTCAAATTTATTTGGCTAAACATTTCGACATTAAATATTTTATTCAAAAGAACAAGTTTAGATAGAATAACTAAATTATAAATAAGAGGCACTTTAGGTACTGCTATAATACACAACTCTCTTTTTTTCTTTCCCATTTTACCTCCTTTTTTTCCCCCTTTCCTGCTGTATCCTTTTGCTTTTTGTCCTGTTAGATATATATAAGTCCTGTTAGATATATATATATATATGGTTTGCTTAAAAAACCAATACTTTAGTTCCATTGTATTGTTTTGATTTTTTGTTCTGTTATATATATATATAGGTAGGTTAACAAATAATACTTTGGGCTTGTTTGGTTTATATTTCAAGATATAATTTTTGAGAAAAATATAATTTTTAAAAATTTTGTTTAGTTCAAATTTTTTGAATTTTTTTTTTCAAAGTCACTCTCTCTCTCTCTCTCTTACACATCAATCAATCATTTTTTTTTCTCTTCTTTTTCCTTTTCAATCATTTTTTTTCTCACACACATCTACTCAACTATAACAAAATATCAAATCATTCCAAACTCCCAAATTATTTGCAAAAATACAACCAAACAAGCAAAAAAAAAAAAAATCTAAACTTTCCCTTCAATTTATTTATTTATTTATCTATTCAACTATAATAAAATATCAAATCATCCCAAACTTCCAAACTCCAAAACTATTTTCAAAATATAGGCCTATTTTGGGAAGATGGTAAAAATCAGCTTTTTTGCTTTTAACCAAGATTTTTTAGAGTGATTTGGGAAGTTGGTAAAAAGTTACTTTTTACTACACTAAAATGACTAAAATAGCCTCACCCAACTTAAAAAATTACTTTTAACCCAAACTCACAAAATATAAACACTAAGGATAATTATGTAATTTTGCCACCAACTTTTTGGCTCTTGCCAAATGAACAAAAACGAAAAATCAGATTTTTGGATAAAAACGCAAACCCAGCGTTTTTATCAGTTCCCAAAATGGCCCATACAGTCAAACACACCATTTAGTTCTATTCTAATTTGATTAGTTCCGTTCTAATTAGATTTCATCATCAATTTGTGTCATACCTATCAATCTACATTTAGGAATTATCATTACATGTGGATAATTTCAATGTATATAGTAGAATCAAAAAGTCATTATGGTGCTTTAATCTCTCGTGTAGTGTGAAGATAGTGCTGTTACAGGGGAAGATTTGCATTTGGAGAAGAAGTTTGGTGTTGTAGTGGAAAACTTCGGAGTTTAAGAACTTTCATCAGAGTTCAATCTACGCCATCGTAAATTTGCATTTTCAGGTACTTTTCAATTCGATTTTCAAACTTCTCATGCTTTGAATCTATTCTTGATAGAGGTATTCACATGAAATTTGATTTTCAGTGTGAATTTTATAGGATGAGGTCAAATCTAACAGTTGCAATCTGGGTTAGTTTAGGATTTAGAGTTTAAATCCTAAATTTTTCTTGAGCTTTGGCTTAAATTAGTGAAAATTTCTTATAAGTTGTGTTATTCTTGTGTTGTTTGGTTGTTGAGAAAGTGAAGGAAAATGAAAATTGAAAGATTTTAATATTCTTTAGATAGATCCATAAATAAATAAATATATATATATCCTAAATTTTCCATGTTTAGAGGGTGTTTGGGATTTAGTTTTTTGATTATTTTTTTGTTGGTTTATTTTTCTTTTAGTAAATTTTTTGCTAAAGAAAATTTGGTTCTACTCAACTAGACCAATTAGAAAAATAATTTCTTTTAAAAAAAATTCAAGCAAGCAAGCAAGTCCAAAAAAGACAAATAATTCAAAAAAAATTTGAATTTTTTGATTTATTTTGGCTTATTTTATTTTATTGTAATTTTTTAACTTTTTTTTATTCATCTACACGAAAAAGACTGATTTTTCATATATTTATTTATTTATGTTTTTCTTTTTTTCCAACTTATTTTTGCTTTGGTGAACTAATTTTTCAAAAAAAAATTAGGGTTCTACTCAACTAGAGCAATTAGAAAAATATTTTAAAAAAAAAATTAAAAGTAAGTCTAGAATAGACAAAAATATTCCCAAAAAAAAGTTGATTTTTTTATTGATTTTGGCTTGTTTTATTTTATTTTATTTTTAAAATATTTTATTTTTTTATTCCTATATACAGATTAGGAAAGTAAAAAAAATTGACATAATTTTGAAAAAAGAATAATGCTTAAAGATAAATCCAGAAAGACACTTGGCTTATTTTAAATGTTCCCAAAAACCCCTTTACTATGCTATACTACAACTTTTAAAATATAAATATATTAAAAATTATTTTTAAATATACTACTACAAAAGCACACGATAAATGCTTGTAATGGTTTGTAGTTATGTCACTTTCATGAATACATCTCTTTTTGGTTTAAATGGATTCAATATAAAACTTTAGCTATTTGTGTCGTGCCTTTTGAAAACTATTGTTATATCTTAATCTTATTTTAAAGTAGTTCACTTTAACTATATTTTCATCTTCTCATCTATTAAGTTGCATAGTTCCTATTATAGCTCCAGATTCACCATTGGCACTGTGATTGTAGTTAGTTTTGGTATTGCTAAAGTAAAATGGCTTCTTTTTTTTTTCCCATTTTACCCTTTGATTTGTTGTCTTATTACATATATATCTGATTTGGTTAAAAACTAAAAGTTTAGTTCCATTCTAATTTGATGATATCATCAATCTTTATCATACCTAGGAAATCCATATTTAGCTATAATGATTGCATTGAGATAGCTTTGAGTATGTTGAGCAGATTATACCAATAGTCTATATATTTTAATCATTGAATGATTTTGTTCTTATAATTTGATTTGATTAATTACAATTCTTATCATTATTTTTTTTTATTAATAATGGAAAATGTATTTTTATAGGTAAACATGTAAATTGATCAAATTAATTAATTAATTTCAACCAACTCAATGAATAAAATTCTATTAAAAATCATAACCACATTATTAATTACAATTTACACAAATATGTAATATAAATTCCATGGAAATTTATTATTAGTTACACTTTCAGTTTTTATAATATTTAATTTATTAATTGTATTAATTTGTACAATTTATTATTCCCTGGAAATTTATTTTTAATCTTAATTATGATCTGAGTCTAATTTTTGTAATTTGTTGTAATTGTAAAATGTCCTTGTATGGTTTCTTTTCTTGTTTGGTGTGCATGCTATATCAAAATTACAATGTTACTAAAATTATTATCAAAATGACAATTGCAGTTTAATGTTTATTTATCAATTTGTTATGGTATATATCATTGTTTAATACAGTATAGTGTTTCAATCATGCCGGAAAAACCAAAAAAAATAGTGCCATATGCAAATTTTTCACAAGAACGAAAAGATCGTATTAATCAAAGGAGGCGAGAATTAAGAGTAGAAAAACAAAAAGATCGACCAGCAAAAATACGATGCATCAATGAATCAAACAGTTTATTTGAATATGAACCATTGGGAATATCTGAACGTCTTGTTCTTACATCAGTTTTTTCAAAACCTTCCCAATTTAGTCTTGAAGGAGCAACCATCAATCATAACACCTATGAAATGGGTATAATTTCTTTAGAGTCTCTATCAGAGAAAAAATTCATTTTTCCTTATTAGATAACAACCAATTTCATTCTTTCTTTTTTGATTACTTATGTATAATTACATGTTTTGTTTCCTAATCCGTAGGTTCTACATCCATCACATTTGATGAAACATCAGTTCTGCAGTGTATACATCATCAAAGTTTTTATTTTATTCTTCAACTATAATAATTAGTTTTTCTCATTATGTTTTCATACATTTATCTTATATAGGTATTAATGATTTCTAGAATAACACAACAACTGACACTGAAGATGGTACTTAAACAACTTCTCTTATTATTATTTTTTTATTATACACCCAGCTAGATGGAAAATAATTCTTAAATTCTATTTATACTCTCCATAGGCTTTGTTCTACGATGTAGAAAGAAGAAGGGAATCACAAAAAGAGATATGCTACTTGAAGCCTTTGTTTTACCAAATAGATCATGTTGTTCTTTCTGTAATGCAAAAAAAATAGATCTTGAGCCAAATGGTTTTTGTTGTTCTGTTGGAGAAAATGCACTATGTCCCAATGTTGTTGAGTTGTTCACAGGTCATTCCAAAAATTCTCTTTATTTCTTGAAGTACATTCATGCCTATAATAATTCATTTACTTTCACTTCATTCGGGGTTACCACAAACAAACAATTAAAGCGTAGAAATAGCGGAATCTATACCTTTCGTGTGCAAGGATAGGTTTATCATTATATCAATCAGCTTTATCCTTCAGATCATAAACCTTCTTACTTACAGCTCTATTTCTTTGACATTGAACATGAAGTTCAGAATAGGATGAGGATTGCAGACAATCTAGATCCGAACATCATTGCTCTTCTAATTGATATTGTCAATTCAAATCAATATTCTATATTCTTTAGAAGTTTAAGGGATGTTTATGACCTAGGCACTCATCATATACTTATCCACGCTGATCCATCTTTAGATCCCCAAACTTTTAATCCACCTACTGTATTCCAAGTTGCTGCAATATGGCATGAGAATGATGAAGTTGTTAAGTATAGAGAGCGCGATATCATTGTCCAAAAACATCAAGGTCATTCTAAAAGAATTCGGTATTATTATGGATGCTATGACCCACTACAATATCCATTGTAATTTCCTCTTGGTGAACCTGGATGGCACCAAGAAATAAAGAAAAAAAAAAAAAAAAGACAAAAACAAATTTTCAAATGGTCAATTTTTTGTGTTGGCAACAGAAGCTTCCAATGCTGATGATTTATTATCAACAGAAGCTCAAGGTAAAAATAATAAAGAAAAAAGATTACCCTACTCACAACTTATAGTACAACAAGAACCCTAAAGTATTTATTTTATTTATTTCAGTTTATGAAGAGAATTTAAAGAAGAGAAACGCGGTTTTAACTTGTGAGTTTTATTGTTTCAAGTTTCAAATTAGGCAGAGCGATAATTTGATTTTACTTCAAGCAGGTCGACTTCTACAACAATTTGTTGTTGACATGTATGTTAAGGTAGAAACTTCAAGGTTGGATTACTTCAAAGTAAATCAGAAAGAAATAAGAACAGATTTGTATCAAGGAATTGTTGATAGTATCATAACAAGAGAATCTAAAGTTTCTAATATTGGTCGAAGAATTATTTTACCAGGCTCATTTATAGGTGGTCCTATAGACCTTCGGAAGCGCTATATTGATGCCATGACTTTAGTGCTACGATTTGGAAAGCCTGATATCTTTTTAACCATGACTTACAATCGATGTTAAAGTGAAATCAAAACAGAATTGTTACCAAATGAAGAGCCACAAAATAGACCTGATCTTCTTGTTCGAGTATTTAGAAGCAAATTTGAGCACTTGAAAAATGAAGTTATAAGAAAAAAAACTATTTGGTCAAATTGCAGCTTTCACATATGTAATCGAATTTCAGAAACGGGGCCTTCCTCATGTTCATTTACTTCTTATTCTTCAGTGAGATCATAAGCTAGATTCTCCAGAAAAATTTGATGATTTCATATTTGCCGAGTTCCCTGACAAAGAAAAGTTTCCACACTTGTACTCAATGGTTGTCAAACATATGATGCATGGTCCTTGTGGTTCTTTGAATTCTAATAATGTTTGTATGAAAAATGGCCTACGTAAGAACCATTATCCTTGTTTCAATGACAACCATAAAAGCTGATAGATACCTTAACTATAGGCGGTGCAACAATAATGAAATAGTTGAAGTTTGAGGGCACATGTTGGACAATAGATGGGTAGTTCCCTACAACCCATATCTTCTTACAAAGTTTGATTGTCACATTAATGTGGAATTTGCTCTACTATTAAGGTTGTCAAGCACTTGTATAAATACATATACAAGGGTCATGACAAAATAGCATTCCACATAGTAGGCTAACACAATAATGAAGATATTCATGAGATCACAATGTTTCAATCTGCAAGATGGATATCTCCCTTAAAAGCAACGTGGAGAATATACAAATTACCTTTGAATCAAATTAATCCTACTATGATAAGCTTGCAACTACACCTTGAAGATTGCCAAATTGTTAGCTTTCGAAAGGCAGATGACTTGTGCTCTTTAGCTGATAATCAATTTCTTTCAAGAACAATGTTGACAGAATTTTTTGTGATGAACAGAACAAACGAAAAAGGTCAAGAAGGAAAATATTTATACAAGGAATTTCTTGAATTCTTTGTTTGGGATGGCCAACATAGAATGTGGAATGAAAAAAAGCAAAGGGAGGTGATTGAAAGAATAATCACTGCAATTCTAAGAGAAAGCGAGCGATACTATTTGCGATTATTGTTGAATCATGTATGGTGCCCAACTTCATTCCGCCAATTGAGAATTGTTAAGGAAGTGACATACAACTCTTTCAGAGAAGCTGCTCTTCAATATGGTCTATTAGAGGATGATAAAAGTCATGAAAAGGGCTTAGAAGAAGCAAGTACTTTTCAAATGCCTTCTTCATTATGACAATTGTTTGCAACAATACTCGTGTATTGTAGTCCACATGATCTAAAAGCTTTATTCTTAAAATCTGAAAGAAAAATGTCGGAGGTTCTTTGTAGAGAAGGACAATTATCTATAGAACAAATTCGTTCTAGAGTTTTGCAGAATATAAATGCTGCTCTTGAATCCATGGGCAAAAACATTGAACAATTTTATCTCTCAGATTTATTTGTCCCTTCTGATGAAACTGATGATGCAGTACTTTCTGGAAATCCAGGATATTTCTTTATTGATGGACCTGGTGGAAATGGTAAAACCTTTCTATATCGAGCAATCTTGGCTACAATAAGAACACACAAATTGATCGCTTTCCCGCAATTGCAACTTCAGGAGTTGCTGCATCACTTTTGCCTAATGGGCGCATTGCGCACTCACAGTTCAAAATTCCTATAGAAGTTGAAAGTAAAATTTGTTGTAATGTCAGCAAACAAAGTAGCCTGACAAAACTTTTGAAACTTGCTGCACTTATAATATGGGATGAAGCATCGATGGCAAGGCAACAAAATATTAAAGCACTTGATGAATTGTTAAAAGATGTCATGGATAACAATCTTCTATTTGGAGGAAAGGTTGTAATATTCAGTGGTGACTTTCGTCAAGTGCTACTTGTTGTGCCAAAGAGCACAAGAAATGAATGCATTAATGCTACGCTTGTTATGCCTTACATTTGGCATTCATTAGAGAAGATCAAATTGATAGAAAATATGCAGGCTAAGCATGATCCAGTGTTTAGTAATTTTTTACTTTCTGTAGGAAATGGTACAGAACAACAAATATCTTCTAAAACTATCAAAATCCCTAAAGTGATGCTTTCTTCCTTACAATAAAAACATTGATCCACTTCAAGAGCATATCACTTTTGCCTTCCCAAATTTCAATGATTATAATGAAGATCCACTTTCAATGATGAATCGAGCTATCTTGACTCTAAAAAATGACATTAAAGATCACATCAATGAAATATTGATGGAAGAATTCCCTGGAGATGAACACATGTATAACAGCATTGATAAGATTGTTGATAAAAGTCAACAGAGCCACTATGAAGATTTTCTTAACTCTTTATCTGCTCCAGGATTACCATCACACAAAGTGTTGCTAAAAGAAAATTGCCCCATTCTTATGCTTCGCAACATAAATCCTTCCAAGGGATTATGTAATGGAACAAGACTCATTTGTCGCAAATTTAAAAAACATGTTATTCTCACTCAAATTGCTGTTGGTGATCGAAAAAGAGATATGATATTTTTACCTCGAATACCTTTGCAACCATCAGATAAAAAATTTTGTTCAGTTGATTTTACTAGATGTCAATTCCCAATCAGGCTATGTTTTGCAATGACAATTAACAAAGCTCAAGGTCAAACTCTAGATATTGTTGGCATCTATTTACCATAACCAGTTTCCTCACATGGCCAATTGTATGTTGCATTATCTCGAGCTACAACTTCCACCAAAGTCAAAGTTTTAACAGATGTAGCATATTCAAAAAATGAATTCCCCAATGCCATAAAAAACATTGTCTACCATGAGATTATATCATTAGCTCAATACAATTGATTTTTTTATTTTTCGTGTTTTTTGGTATATGCAATTCATATATTTGCAATTTCTATATTATATTTATGTTACACATTTGACATTATTTTTCTTCTTATTTATTACTCCAACTATATATGTTTCATGCATGCAGGAAATCATGCGCAATCAATTGTTAGCTATCAAAGATATCGATCCATCTACAAAACGATGGACATCAAATGTCATGATTATTGAAAAATCCTTTTCGAGAACTAGCTCAAGTGGAATACTATTTCAAAAGCTCTTGTTAATTGATGTAGAGGTATGTTTGCAAAAAATCTCTATTGCAAATATAAAAATATCAAATACTTATTTTCCCTTTGGATTTTTCTTTTCTTCTCTTTTTTTTTTTTTTTTTTTTAATTTTATTTTTTACCATCATATCACTTATATTTCTTGCACTTCTACTTCTACTTCTACTTCTTTGTTTTTTTTTGTTTTTTTTTTTTAACTTAATAAACGGTCTATTTTATTTAACTTTTCCAATTCAAATATGATTTAGAATCTTTAATAACTACATACTAATTATTTCTTACTAATTCTAGAATTATATATTAATTATTAAATTCAAACATTGTAGGGATCAAAAGTGCAAGCCATAATCTTTGATGCAAACATAGAGGTTCTTCAAACAACACTTGAAATCTTTTCGTCTTATGCAATATCAAATGCACAAGTCAGATCTATTTAAGAACAACATCAAATTGTTGAAAATGAATACGAATAGAAAATTCATGGACAAACTCCCATAGAAAAAATCAAAGATGATTAGTTAACTATACGGAGTTTGAACTTCAACTTTACTACTCTAACAGCACTTAAGGACAATATCGATTCAGTAACATCAGAGAATGTCCACTCAGAAACAGCAGCAAATACGCAATCATTAACACGACCAAAAGATATAAATAAAATTTATTCATATTTGTTTTCTTCAATTAAATTTTTTTTTTTGGATAAATAAAACAATTTTATTAGAAAAGCATTAAGGCGATGCAAGGAATACAAGGAAAGAAGCCACCCAACACAACCACAAAACACACTATCTAATCAAATCCTCCACAAAATCTACAAAAATCAGCACATCAGGATCAACCAAACCCGTCAACCAACTATGCAACACCAATAAAATGTGACTTTCTAACCAATGATACGAATGAGACGTATTCAGAAAAACACGGCGGTTACGCTGTAACCAAACCAGCCGTATCCAGTAATGGGAGGCAAGCAACCAAGCCTTTCGCCATCTCTTACCCACCCTAGCCCCACCCTAGCCCCACCCTAACTATGCAACACATCCAACACAAACCGAGGCTGCACCCAAACCAAACCAAAAAGAGCAACAACCATAGACCAAAGACGAGCCACCACTGGACACTGCACAAGTAAATGATCCACCGTTTCCACAGTGCCACAACGCAAACAACACCAATTGGCCAACACATGTTGTCGCCGGATCAAATTATCAATAGTAAGAATTCGACCCAAAACAGCAATCCAAATGAAAAAAGCGACCTTGGAAGGAGATCCCATCCCCCAAATACCCTTCTACGGAAACCCACCACCAGCATCCTCGACAAGCACCCCATAAAAAGAAGACATTGAGAAAACTTCTTTAAAACCCAGACCAAGGAATCCGCCCCATCCCCCCCATTGTGCAAACCATACAAAAAGCCCAGAAGAGCCATCAATTGGTCTAACTCCCAATCCAGAACATCTTGCTGAAGACAGACATTCCAAACAGCTAATTGCTTTTGCTGCACCCTAACGGAACCAACCAACTCATTTCCATTAGTGGAAATAGCATAAATCAAAGGGAACAGAGCTGCCAAAGACACCCCACCACACCACCGATCCTGCCAAAAACGAACCCGATCGCCTATCCCCACATCGAACTGAACCCGCACCCAAAAAACTCCCTTCCCCAATCAAATCCCCTTCCACAACCTACGACCATGAGATTGAGCCACCGGCTTCAAACACCACCCCCCTTTCTTTCCCATACTTCGCCACCACCACCCTTCTCCATAGCCATTCCCACTCCCACACAAAACGGCACAACTACTTTCCCAATAAAGCCCGATTAAGCACCACCAATTTCCGCACACCCAAACCCTCCATCTCCTTCAAAGCACAAACCCTCTCCCAATCCACCAAATGATAATGAAAACCCTCCCTACCCCCACTTCACAGAAAATCCTGTTGCAGCCGCTCCAACTGCTAGGAATGGCAACGGGGCGGGGCGGGGCCGGGGATCACCCTCCCCGTCCCCGATCCCCGATGGCCAAAACTTCCCGTCCCCGGCCCCGATCCCCGACGGGGAACCTGTCAGAGTCCCCATCCCCGTCCCCAACGGGGATCGGGTTTCCCCGACCCCGAGCATTCCCCGGTTAAAAAAAAAAAAATTTCAGAATATGTAACTCATCATCAACAACAACAAGAAGAGAGAGAGAGTTAAATAAATAAATAACAACCCAGGTCTATACAATTCATCACCCAGATTTATACAACCCAGATCTATAAATAAATAAATAAATTTCAGAATATACAACTCATCATCAACATCAACAACAACCCAGATCTATACATAGAACAACAATCATCAACTTAACTAAATAAATTTAAAAAAAAATGTTCATTATACACACACAAATATATATATATATATATAGAGAGTTGTTAGATCGGTGGCTTGGCCTGGCTTGACGGTTCAAACACCACGATCTGTTAGATCGGTGGCTTCACGGTTCAGATCGGTGCTTCACGGTGGTGGCTTCACGGTGAGATCGGTGCTTCACGTTGGTGGCTTCACGGTGGTGGATCTGGATGATGATGATGATAACGAGAGAGAAATCGGAGTGAGTGAGTGAGTGAGATCGGTGAGGGAGCGGGAGAGGGAGAGGGAAGAGGGAGAGGGACACGGACTGAGAGGGAGGGAGATGCTCAGATGTGAGACACGGTTATGATATGAGTGAGGGAATAAGAAAGGGTGAGGGAGAGATATTATACAGGTTTATTTTTATTTTTATTTTTATATATATAAGGGGTATAAAAGTAATTTCACTTCGAGGAAATTCGGGGATGGGGCCGGGGACGGGGACGGGGGCGGGGATCGGGCCAGGCTGGGGATCAAACACTGATCACCGTCCCCGGCCCGTGACAGATCGGGGATTGCTTTTCAGATACCGTCACCTCCCCGTCGGGGGTATTTTTCGGGAAAAAACCGCTTAATTCGGGGTCGGGATCGGGGATCCCCGTCGGGCCGGTTTCAAATTGCCATCCCTACCAACTGCTTTGCCACCCCCACAGGCATCACATGAACAGATATAAAGTACGTCGGAATATTAGAGAGAACACTTTTAATCAAATTGATTCGCCCCCCTTTCGACAAATATTGGCGCTTCCAGCCTGCTAACCTCCGCTGAACCCTGTCCACCACCCCATCTCATACTTGCGTCTCCTTAAAGGAAGCCCCCAAAGGAAGTCCCAAATAAGAAACTGGCAGCCGTGCCACCTTATAGTTGAGCACGACTACCAATACCGGCAAATGAACCACCTCACCTATTGGATTCATTTCCAATTTTGCCAAATTAACCTGCAAGCCCAACACCGCCTCAAAACATAACAAAACACACCTCAAATTACCAACCTAAGTAGCATTTGCATCACAAAAAATCAATGCATCATCAGCGTAGAAAAGGTGAGAAACCACCAAAAAGGCAGACCTAACGCCCACTTCAAAGCCCGATAACAAACCCCCCTAGACTGCCCTAGAAATCAAACGACTTAATGCCTCCATAACAAAAATAAACAATAAAGGGGACAAAGGGTCTCCCTGCCATAAACCTCTTCGAGTAAGGAAAAAGCCCGCCGAAGTCCCATTAACCAGAACAGACATCCGAACAGTAGAAATACAAAAATGTATCCACCGCCTTCTACCGCTCCCCAAAACCCAACCGCTGCAACATGTACAGCAAAAACTCCCAGTTGACATTATCATAAGCTTTCTCAATATCCAGCTTACAAATGATCCCCACTGTGTCTTGCCGAAACCGTGAATCCACGCACTTATTAACCACCAGAACAGCATCCAAAATCTGACGGCCGCCCACAAAAGCATTCTGAGATTCTAACACCACTCCATCTAGCACACCCCGAAGCCTATTAGCCAAAACCTTGGCCAATAATTTATAAGCACTACCTAAAAGACTGATAGGCCGAAAATCTCATATATCCTCCGCCCGTCCTTTCTTAGGGATCAAATCTATAAATGTTGCATTCAAGCTCCTCTCAAACTGCCCAGTTTAGTGAAACTGCTTAAACATAGCCAACACCTCCCTTTTCACCACCCTCCAATAGCGCTGAAAAAAAAAGCAATAAGGAAGCCATCCAAGCCCGGAGCCTTATCCCTAGGCATACTCCTCAACGCACCCAAAACATTCTCCTCAGTAAAAGGTTTCTCTAACAACAACCCATCTGCCTTAGAAATGGAATCAAACACCACAAAATCCAACCCCGGCCGCCACATGTCACCCTCATCACAAAAAAGATGTTGATAGAAGCCCATGATATTGGCCTTAACATCCTCTACTGATAAAAGCAACACCACATTCACCCGCATGCGGCTTATTTGATTTACCCAGCGATGAGCATTGACCATACAATGGATACACTTTGTATTACGATCCTCGTCTTTCAACCATAAGCATCTAGATTTCTGCCGGAAACTAAGCTCCTCCATCCAAGCCATCCTCACAAAATCACCACGAGTTGCCTCCCTATTGGCCACATCATCCCCAGAGAGAGTTCTCTGAATTTCCATCTCATCCAACCCCTGCAACACAGACAGAATATTGGCTTTCTGAGCCTCCAAACGACCAAAAACCTCTATATTCCACTCCTTCAAGTCAGACTTAAGAAGTTTTAGTTTCTAAGCCAATCTGTAACAGGGTGACCTTATCACATGATAGCTCCCTCACCAGCTAGCCACCGTCTCAACAAAACTATTTGCTTGTAACTATATGTTCTTAAAACGAAACGGCGAGGGACCATTCCAAACTCCCCCACTATCCAACAGGGTTGGCCAATGATTAGAAATAAGAAGTGGTAGCCTACACTGAAGCAGCTACGAGAAATGCTCCTCCCAATTCCCAGAAACCAAAAATCTATCCAACCGAGAACTCACTCGACCACCTGACCAGGTATAGCCTCCCTCTTGTAATGGTAGATCCACCAACTCCACCTCATCAATAAAAGAAGCAAAATCTCGCATAGACCTCCCCACCTGACTCCTACCAATTATTTCCATCAGACTCCTTACAGCATTAAAACCACCCCCACTACACCAAGGCAATCCCCATCTAAATGCAACATGCAGTAACTCCTCCTAAAAGACAGCCCTGTCTGACCCCTGAACTGGACCATAGACCCCAGTGAACACCCACCGAAACTTATCCTCAAGACACCGGAACAAGTAGGAGAAAAACCCCTTACTTTTTCCTCCTCATTCATTACCACCCTACTATCCCAACACATAAGAACATCCCCAGCCACCCCGATAGTTGGTTGGAATGCCCATTCCATATGGCGCCCCCCATAACTCCTGCAGTAACTCCGGCGCAACAACCTCCAATTTCCTCTCCTAAAGACACACCACATCCGCCCTAGCAGTCTTCAATAAGGACTTAACCACTATTCGTTTAGCTCGATCATTCAGTCCCCGCACATTCCAAGTCAAAAGTTTCAGACGCATGGCAACAAAAAGGGACCACCCCGCTCCTTCCTTAACCTTTGGTCATTGCATTTCTTGTTCCTATCATAATTTATTGAACACTCAAGTTTCCGCAACTCCCGAACCTCTCTATCTTTCTGACCCGCAACCTACACTTTCGAACCCCCCCTAAACTCTCCTGACCAAGATGCTTCAATAGCGGAAAATAACTTCAGAGCCTCATCCTCATAACCCTCAAAGGATACTCCCAAAAATTTATTAACCTCGAAAATACGAGTAAGCACCCAGTCGGATACCTTTCCAGACGAAGGCGGCTGATCCATATCCAAATCTGTACCCAACCTCATCACAGACCCTGGGTCTAAGTATGGCGACCCAGAACCCTCATCTTCTAACACCTCCGACTGAAGCACCAACGCCAAAGCCTCATCCGCTGAATCGGCCACCTCGCCGTCGACTTAGCCAGAGACGACCTCGGCGCACCTGATTTGACCAGCTCCTCCCCAGAAGACTCCGCTCCGCTCGACTGAAATAGCGAAGTATACCCCGGATCCTCCATCGGTAATTTTTCGGGACTACGCACCACAAAGTCCTCGGACACCCCCTGCTTAGGGTGGAGGCTCATTGCCGACATACCGGGCTCCTCCGATGAAACTAGCACCGCCACATCGTTGGTCAACAAAGCATCACCACAGGCTATTTGGTGACTTGACCCAATTCCATCGCACAAAGATTTGAACACCCGTGCAACAGTCGGGTTGATTTGTGCCCCTATTTTGATCCCTGGGCCTTTCCCAGTAGCGGTCCTAACTTGATCTAGGCCTAAGCAGGTAGAGCCCAACCCATGCCTCTTATCAAAAACGTTGAGCTCTTGATTAAAGAAACCCATTGGACGTTGGGCCCCCTTACTGCCCCTACGGTCTATCTACCCATTCTGATTTGGGTCCAATTCATGTACCTTTGTAGCCCACCCACCTTGAGTACGTGGATTTCCGCAAGGCCCAAATCATCAATTATTTTCCCCAAATCGACGATCAAATCCCTGAAGATCCTCCTTCCGAAATATCCTACGTCCATCACACAGCCAGATATGACTTTCCCGATTCGATCACCCCCCACCGCGTATCACCATTGCCGGACGAGCCGTTGGCCCGACATCCGGCCACAAAGGTAGCACATATAGCAAAGACTCTTATCATAGCATAATCGTGGATGGTAGATGGCCACTACGGAGAAGTTGCAGTCAGATCACACCTAAATCCGCCGAAAGCTCATTGACATCCACCAAACCTCCACACTGCTCGCCAATGGCCCGATACGTTTCCACCCCATGAAGGTGTATAGGTAAACCCACCGCCCTCACCTACACCGTGGTCACTGGTCCGGAAGTCAACCCTGTATCGCAAAGAACCGATGGTGACCACCATTACGAATCCAAATAACGGCCGTCAATCACCCACCGACGCTGCAAGACCTCCCCAGCTTCTCGTCAAGAAGGGAACACAAATAGAAGAGCTTGTCCCTTAACTGGGTGGATTTCCACCGGTCCCGTCGTCTTCCACCACCGACTGAACCACACCGTCACAGCCAGAAACCCCACACCCTTGTCCCTCACCGAGCCCACTGTTCCTACTAGAGCCCTGTTCAGCAAGCCAAACCACCCTTCCGTCGCTACCACCTGAATAACATTAGAATTGCCGCCCATAGAAGGGTCGCCGCCTACATCCAAGGTCGCACCCCTATGCACCACAGATGTCCCTACCATATCACTAGGTTTCGAGACCCAACCCTTCCCCTTGGCAAAGCCCTCAATAACCAGAGCCACTCCCTCCTACCATCGCCAAACTCTGACGCATGAAGAAAAGTCTAATATCATTTGCCCTCAATCGTAAACATCATCTGAAACATGGCCCTTCCATCCTCCTCACCTCGAGTCTAGACTGCCACACCACGTCGTTTCTCATCCAACCGACCAAGAAAAGATAGGGTCCCTATGTGACGTGCTACCTCCCGCAACTTCGTAACAATCCGCTCCACTTCAAATCCGACCAAGAGCACTGCTCGTCGCAAACCTGAACCACATTCCACAATTCCCAACCGTCTATTGCCCCAAGGGTCCGCTGATTCCTCCTGTATCTCAAAGGAACGACCCCCAAGGAAGAGAATCCTACGTCGCGGCCTAGTCTCTACTGTCGCCGGAAACATGCTAGGTACCTAAATCATTCCGCCAGAAATGGCTCCCTAATATTTTGGACTATCCCACATTTTTCTTCTTCAATAATTGAATACATTACAATATTTCAATACAATTTTATTTACTATTAAATTATATATATTTTTTAATTTAGATGTCTTGCTAGCAATACTAGAGGTTGGACCAACACAGATGAAGAAAAATTTCAAAGACCACAAAGATGAGGAGACTCCATTGAAAGAAATCATTGTTATTGATGATCAATAAGTTGTATCTTCTTCCAAATTTTTTCCTATCATTTTAACTTCAAATGTCTCCATTTGAAATCCATACTTATGTAGACAAATACTAAATGCTTATGTATTCACCAAATAACTTTTTGTATCTAACAATTCCATTTTCCCAGATTGAAGCCAACAACTCTAACGCTTTGGGGTGAATTCACAAAAAATGAAGGTGTAGCTTTTTCCAAACTCCTAGCTCCTTTCCCAATCATAATTGCTATGCGACTAAAGGTGTCCTCAAACAATGGTAATTTCTATATTCTTCAACATTTCTTACTTTTATAATTATTATACTACTATCAAACTCCTAACAATCTATTTTGTAGGTGTCATACTATCAACAAAATCATCCACAACTTTCATGTTGGACCCTCCAATTCTTGAAGCAAATTCACTGAAAGCTTGGTAATTGCTACTATAATATAATATTTTACAATATTGAACTCATTGTTTTTTGGTTAAATACAATATTCAGGTTTACTTATACTTAATTTACAATTATGATATTCAGGTGCATCAGCCATAGCAATACCATCAAAGAAATTTCTCTTCAGAGAGTCCAACGAATTGTAACAACATAGTCTTCACCAACAACTCCAGACAAGCTGATTCAACTAAAAAATCTTCCAACATTTGTTAGACGGGTATATTTCATATTATAGTAATTTCATCAATCTTTATTTTTTAGTTAATTTAAAATTGATAACCAATAAACTCATAACAATACTAACAATTAAGAAACAATTAAACTACACAATTTTTATTTTATTTTTATCTAGAGAAACAAACCCAAAAGTTTTGAATAGAATTTATTACAAAGTCATAACAATAGTAACAATTAGTAACCAATCAAATTGAATTCATTTTTACCTTATGATGATAATTCCTAATTTAAAATTCATACTAATTACAGTTTTCAATTTAACTTCCTAGACTACAAGATATTGGGTCAATACTTGTGCCACAGTCACCAATGTAAACCAGAAATTCTGCTATACATGTTGCCTAAACTGCAACAAAAGCACCGTTGCAGAACCAGAGGACTTATTTCTTTGTAACTTCTGCAAACAGTGAGTGCAATCGCAACCAAGGTAATAATTAACAATTATCTCTACGATAAAATCTATTCAATTTCATATTATTCAATCCATACTCATAATTTTCTCTAATTTCATATACACTATATTATGTTGAAGTTTAAAGGGTAGATGATGACCTAAGAATGATTACTAAAGAAAAAAAACAAATCGTGAGCATCTAAAAAGGATGACAATAGAGTAATTAGCTAACACCAAAAAAACAAAAAACAAAAAAAACTGTTGACAAACAACTTAGAGTAATTTGTGCAAATATTGTGACATGACAAACAACTAAAAGAAATTTAGACTGTATTTGGATAATGGATTTGGAAAGAAAAAGAAAAATGCAAGAAAAATTAGCTTATATTCATTCACTTTTTCCCTTTCCCTCCACATATCTTTACCTAAATCCTAAATACAAACAATCTTAAAAGAACAGCTAAGAAACAATTTTAAACTAACACTCCTAACAAAATATTGCATGCAAAAAACACGGCTGGCAAAACACAACAAACAAAATCTCAGCAGTGCAGAGCCTTTCAATATGACAAGAGATGCAACATAGTAACTTGAAGTGAAATCTAACTAACCATAAGCAATAGAGATGCTTATGAATCTATCTCCCAATTTACTAGAAGTTTATTATTATATTATTAAAGCTAAAGAAAAGAAGGGTATATAGACCATAGGAATTTGACCAGAATGTACAAGTATAATTCAGCCTTAGGCTTGGTTTGTTGCTCTTTTAGTTCAGTTCAAACTCCTATAATCTACAACTACTGTAACGTCCAAAATTTCTAACCCAAATGATAATGCAACAATCATGGCTCTCTTAAAGGAAAACCAAATATAACTTCTCATATTTGCATTACATAATAATAATAGTTCCTCATGCGATATTACATTGATTCAACAACAAGTAAATAACCAAATAAGCACCCCCAAGGGTTTACAATCTTCCAAGGCTTAAGCCCGGTACACAAAATGGTTATTCAAATCCACACATATATAGCCCTTGGCTTACAAATAGGATCACAGCAAATGGGAACTTTAGTGCTCTCAACACACACATTTCCAAGCCCTCAATTAGGCGGATTCATCACGTCTTTTCCTGCACAAAAATCCGGTAGCGTGAGCATAAAGCCCAATAGGAAATCCTTAACAAAGTATATATATTTTATACAAGTCTCAAGAGGTGAATGCACATGCCATGCCATGCCTTTTTGAAAATAAAATACATCTTCATCTTTTGAAAACCATCGTGCTCAATAATGTTATGCAACTTCAACTGTTCAAAATTTATCAATTTAATTAAAGGGGACGGTAAATATAACTCTGGTAATCCCTAAGTCGGTATCTGCAAGTAGACTATACGAGTACTACCAATTGTCATTTTTACCGGTATTAATCGAAAGGCTCGACACCTATCTGCGCGACTTTCTGGTCTTTCACTAAGGACACTTAGGCCAACTTAAACAATTTCATCTACACCACCTATTAAGACTTACCACCGTATTTACCTCAAAACCATTTCATGAAAATCCATTTCCAAACATTCTTTTCTCAATGCAAATTTCCAAAGCTTAACATAGTCCAATGAATTGAAATGCCAATGTATGCTTAATAATGCAATGCAACATTACTTCCATATTCAATTGTTCCACACAGTATACCATTGTGATCAAAATTCCCAATCCTCTTTTCAACACAATTCTACAAGATGAATATATATATACTTTTATATCCAATTCATTCAAGAGAATAACGTAATTCCCACATTTCGAGCAATCTCAATAATTTAGTCAATTCAAGACTAAATCAACATTTTGACAACAATTTCCAAAATAAACAACATTTCTCATTTTTTTTTCCACAAAATTCGTCATTTATATATAAATAAACAATTTTCAAAACATCCATTTATTTTGGTACACAAAATAAATATGACAACATCTTCCAAGGATTTTTAACATCTGTCAAAGAAAAGACCCAATTTCTAGGTTTTCTCACCAAAACCATTCATCTCCAAGATATTTAGAAGAATCTCCCCAAAATCATCTTTCTTCAATCAATATGGTTCAAAACCTTCAATTTCTATTTTAAAAGGAAAAGAAATTAAACCCTCTTTCAAAATCACTCATCTTCTTGAAATCAACAATCAATTTCTTAAAGCTAATCAAAGGATGATTTTGAAAATCATCTAACTTTTGCAAAAACATATATATAACTCTAAGAAAATCCCTACCTCAAGTTTTGAAGAAGAAATGAGATAAAACCTCCAAAATCAACGGTGTCAAAACTCGATCTTTGCCGTACACAACGAAGCCCTCGAGATGATAACCAACTTTGGTGAAGAACTTAGGTTTAAATCCCAATGGATTTGGAGAAATCAAAGAGAGAAGATGACTTCTAGAGAGAAAAGCTCCCAATCTGGAATTTTGGAGAGTTTTAGAGAGAGAGAGAGGACTGAAAAAGTGATATGAAATATCAGATTCACGAACTGATATAATATGGTCCACTCGAGCGTGGAATGGCCCGTTTGAGCGTCAAATACACTAACCCAGTACTTTTGCAGACAGGTCAAACTTCTGAAACCAAACATTCTCCGCTCGAGCGCATAAACGGCCGTTCGAGTGGACAAGCAACTTCGAATGCATTTTGCATTTTTGTTTTGGGGGCGCTACCCCTCAACCCCGCCAAGGCGTTGCCCTAGGACCCGCCAAGGGGCGCTGCCCCCTGGACCCCCGTAAGCTGACCGGGCAACTCGATCCCCGACCGGCCTAGTCGAAGTGGCAAAACATGAAAAAATGATCGAAACTGGGATCGCTACAACTACCCTAGAATTTCTTCTTAGAAAGTCAAAATACTCAACACTAAACTGCATTAACTGTTTTTTAAAAGCAGATAAACTACCTACAAAAACTAGACAAAATTTACTGTGTCACGTATCTAGATCAAATGGTACCAGATCCTAGACAGATTAAACATAGCTAGAAGGAAATTCTAGGGATGAGTCCATTAGGTTAAGTCAATGGATTTATGAAGTACATTTGCAATACTTTTTATCTAAAAAGAAAAATGAGGTAGTTTAGAAAATACCATGAAGATGACCATTTCCCTTAGCACCCTGCTGTGCCTGAGGAATTTACATCCCAAATCATATATCAATGTAGAATCACACACTTGCTGAAAACTTAATTAACAAGAAGGACTCTATGCATAGCAACCCATTTAATTCGAGACAATTAGTTTGTTCACTTTCTTTGAGAAAGCACACTTTGTTCCTTTGCTTAGTGATAACTTTGAATGTTTCTTTGTTATTCGTGCTATAATTTTTCTTCCGCAATAACAACAGATGCAGATTTGAAGTAGATTTAACTAATGAAAGTGGGAAAATCACAGCAGCCATTTTTGGTTCTCATGTTGAAAAACTTTTTCAATCACTGTTGAGGAATTGATGAAGAACACATCAGATGTAAGTTCTAAAACACTCTTCATTTTTTACAACTTCATAATATTTACTAATCATTACAACAACATTTTTCTTAATTCAATAGGATGGACAAACTTCTCTGGAAGTTCTGAAAAAGCTCTTTACAATAGAAAATCACATTTTCGATTTGTCTGCATATCAATATGATTTTGGTGGCCTATCATAGTACAAATTTAACATCAATGCATTGCATAAAGAATGCGTCATTGCTTCACCAAACCCCAAATACTCAGGTTCAAAAACAATCTCTCCACCAGCTTCAAAGAAAGCACGCAAAGAACTATTTCCAGCTTAATCAAGTGCATCACTAGATCCAGCAGAATCAGATAATCCACTTGTCATTTCAGAAGATGCAAAGTGAGAAATCACCATGTTAACTATAACAAAAAAAAACTTAGACTAACTGCAACAACAAAAAAACAATCAACCTTTTGCTATGTAGTATGAACTATGTTTGGCTTGTACAGTTGAACTCCACTAGCTCATAAGATCTTTATCTCCTTTTGTCATGTAGTTTCTTCTTAAGTTGCAGTCATGTCACTTCCATGAATCCATCTTTTTTTGTTTAAATGGATTCAATATAAAACTTTAGCTATCTACGTTGAACCTTTTGAAAATTGTTGTTAAATCTTAATCTTATCTTAAAGTAGTTTACTTTAACTATACTTTCATTTTCTCATCTATTGAGTTACATGTTTAATGACATCATGATCTTTCATAGAGTATTCCTTTATTAATGCTAATGCACTACTTTTTCTAGATACTTATAATATCATATTAAGACTCAATTACATAGTTCCTATTATAGTGCCAAATTCATCACTGGCACCGTGATCGTGTAATGCACGATCAACCCCAAACTAGTATATATATATCACATAGACGGTCTACAGTCAACAACACAAGTCTCTCTCTCTCGTCACATTTGTCTCTCTTTCTCTCTTTCACACACACACACACACACACACACACACACACACCGTTTCTCTCACCGCAATCTCACTCCCTCTATCTCAATTGATCTCCCCTACCGTCCTCGCATCCACTACAGTAGGCTCTGTCGAATCCGAGATCTGACCATCGTGGGTTGAGATTTGAGCTGATCTATATGTCGGTGTTGGTGGTCCTTCCTCGTGGTGCCGGTGTCGCGGTGTCGCAACTCCAAGAGGGTAACGTCGTCGGGTTGCACTATATCGAGTCGTGGTCCTTCTCTCTCTCACTCGATTGCTGGTTGCTGTACCGCTCATTCTTGCTCCATTACTGTAAACAAGTTTGTCTTTTTCGTTACTTCAATACTGTAAATGTGTTTGATTCATTTACACATTACAATGTTTGATTGTTTTGTGTCATTTCCTTACTACCATTTCAGATTGTACTTTTTATAGTGTATGTATATATGTATCTGTAAAATATAATTAAATGAAAATTAAGTTAAGAAGTTTGAAGTTAGAATAAATATTAAGGATTTATGGTTAATTTGTGATGTAATTGAATTAATGTTATATATATATATATAGGAGATGAATGTTACTTAAGTTAGAAACTATGTATATAATTGAATAGAGAAAGAACAAAAGAGAAGCAAAATGTGAGGCATAAATTCAATCTCTATTTGGTTTGATTATGTTGGCATAGTCAATCTATGTTTGGTTTTGGTCAAAAAACAATGTATAACCCAATTTTTTCTTTTCTTTTCTGTTTGGTTCATCAAAAGAAAAGGAAAAATAAGGATAAAGTGAAATTTTGGTGAATGTGTGTGCTTATTATTATTTTTGGTCTTACACAATTTGTTTCTCTCTCTAACTCTCACTTTCTCTCTCTAAAGCTAGATTTGTTCTAGATCTATTCGAAACTCTATGAAGTAAACTTGAAGAACACCTTGTGATAAACAATGGTGTAAGGCCTTTATCGAAACTATAAATCTGAGTACAGGTGCACTACAAACGATACTCTGTTGTTGTTGTTGTTGATGATGATGAATGATTGTGATCTGTTGAATATACTACAGATCAGATTAGATCTGTTTCAACAGATAAAAAAAATGAATTACTATTTTAACAAATAAAAATTGAAAAGTTATGACAAGAATTTGAACAGATAAAGGAGAAAAATTGAATAGATAATAAAAAAAATTTGAACAAATAGGGAAAAATTTTGAACGGATAAGAAAATTTTTGAATAGATAGCAAAAAATGAGAACAGATAGAACAAAAATTTGAACATATAATTAACAAAAGTCAACAGATAAATTAAGGGGTAAATTTAGAAATAAAATGTTCTTCAAAACAACCAAAAAGACTTCTTGCCAAATTATTTACAAATGGTAAACCTCTCATCAATAAAAAAAATATTCACTGAACTTAATACCTTAAAGAATTGTTAGAGTGAACTTTTTAACAATTTTCTCAATCAAATTTACATGCATCTTAAATCCTGGATTGCTGTAGTAGTCAAATCGACTCTCATGGTGCAATTCATTTCAATACTTCTACGGTTATTAATAATCTTCAACACACGAAATCGACCCATCAATTTGGCATACCATCTCAAGTTCACTAACCCAGAATTCAAATCATTGTTAAAATTCTGATTCTTTCTCAACAACCCATTCGATCTCACTTCCACACCAACAATCGCTCTGTGTCTCCCTAACTCCGGCACGACCTCCCTCAATTTTAGCACCACCAACAGCCACATATGCTCGTAAAACACAACAACGTTGCTCTTCTTGAATTTGAATCCCCCAAAGTTGTTGTTCTCAACACTGTTCTCAGCCACCATGGTCATATTCATTGAAGCCAATGACGGTGCAGTGGCTACTTGAGATTTTTAACTGCCACCGAGCTGAGATTGACTTGAGGAAATTTGATACGCAACACAGCTAGTGCAAAAACCAGTGTGGTTGTGCTTAGCAAGACAATACCGATGAGGATGTAAACAAGACACTTACTGGTTTTTTGTCGATGAAGATTATTGGGTTTAACAATGGCAAACTCTTCGTTGCTTCTACGATGCGTACTAGGTGGTGCTAGTGGATAAGCCTGATTCTGTTCCACCATTGTTATGGCAAGATTGGAAAATCTTGATTAAGAGTACGTATTTTATGTGTATAATTGTTGTAGATGTGGATGTTTACAAATATAAGGTGACAAAAAATGTAGTTTTAGACAGGCTGTGTTGAATTTTGTATGAACTGAGAGAGAGAGAGAGAGGATCGAGTCAATCCTCACTACCGGCGGCCACCCTCCTGAATGGGATGGTTAATTGGATGGTTGCTTTTGGCTGTTCTATTTTGATTTTGATATTTTGTCCAATTATTATAGGAAAAATTTTATAAGATGTAAGTTAGCTCACCATAATGCAGCCTAGGTCTCCTAAATGTTTTCTAAAATTTAAGTCCCAAAAAAATTTAAGTTTGATGTTAGGTCCAATAATTTTTTATTTTTTTTATTTTTCTTTTTGGGGATGCATGACCATTGGCTATCTTATGGTCCCTTTGGCTGGGCCGAAATGAGGTCTTCAACAAGAAGGAATTAACATGGACGGATATTGCGGAGCTTGTGATAGTTTGAACGCCCTCTTGGGTCAAGATTTCAGCCAACATTTCTGACTACTCAATCAATGATTTCATCTTTGCTTTGGATGGAATTAAAGCCACTGAGATCCGGCCCTCTACTTTGGTTTTCATTTTCCTTTATTGTATCTGGATTGTATCCCCTCTTGGTTGGTTCCTCGCCAACTCTTTTTTTTTAGTTTTGATCTATACATGATCGGGCTTGATTGTAGGTGCCAACATAGTTAGAATGTACTTTTCGAGCTATGATGCAATTCACCAAGCCATCATTTTGTACTCCATTTTTATCATCAAATTTTCTTAGCCGATCAAAAAATATAATTAAAATAAATAAAAGGGGTTAATCCAAAGTGAATGGTCTAACAATATTATCCACTATAATTGAAATATTATAGTCTGAATATTATGTGCCTATAGGGGAGAATAGGCTATCTAATTAATTTTTTCAATTTTATGTTCAACTTAATCAATTTATCTAATTAACACATGAATAATCAATCACACATGAACACGTGAAAAACCCGAAAACGTGAAAAACTACGGTCCTAACACTAGTAAAGATCCAAGACTATAGAGGCAAAATTGAGAGTACTTACAACCTTCAATTAGGTTTATTTACTATGATGATTTATAGTAAATTCACGAACACAGTCAGACTCAATTAGCTTTCTTAATTTTCAAGAAACTACAAAGTTTCAACTTTGATTTTTATTTACCCAACTGGCCTTGAGTGTAAATGAACAAATGAACGGCTCCAATTAACCAATTGTTCGATTGCGAAGAACGAACAGTGCAAAGATACACAAAGATTTTGAGAGTTTTTAAAAAATCATATCAGAAAATTCCTCATAAAGATGGAAATTGAAGCTCACAATTATTCTAAGAGATGTCACAAGTTTTGGCTAAATGAAAATATTTTGGGATATTGTAATACCAATTATGGAGACCTTTATAGAAAAAGTAGTTTTCAAAATCAATTCAGGATGGGTTTTTATATTCCTTTTAAACTCTTTTTGTGAAAAGTATTTTCCAATCCAATTGTAACACAAATTCAAGTTAGAATAGGCTTTTGTATTCTTTTAAACTCTTAGAATCCAAGATTTATCCTTAAGAGAGACTTGGTGGCCAAAAGATTAACCACACATTCTACAGTCCTTTGTAGGGGTGAGCAGCGGATATACCGATCCGTCAAAACCGAACCGATCCGAACCGAACCGAACCGATCCGATCCACCGCATTTTGGATGGATACGTGATGACGAGCGGACGATTGCGGATTGATTTTCTCCAATCCGCCAATTTGGCGGACGGATGGCGGATTTGAGGTTCCTTTGGCCGCAACCGAACCGCCAAACCTCTAAATCTTGAGTACTCTTAGTAATTTATAAGATTTTGTGTTTTTAATTTGTTTAAATATTTTGTTTGTGTTTTCAATTGAAAAAGAGTTCAAATATTCTGTTGAAAAAAAGTTTTCAACTTGAATATATTTTTTAAATTGAAAAAAATAAACGTATTATTTATCTATATTTTTTGATTTTTAAATCTAACTCTAAAAGTAATAAATAGAAAATATGATATATGCTGGTTGGTTTTTGTTTTCAAAAACATATATAAATGTAACAATATAGAGACATATAATCTCTACTATTGCTCTGTTCATGGTTTTGGTGGTTTAAATTGTTTTTATATTTTAAGAATTACAGATTATAATACTTTATGTGGATGTGACATGCTGTGATTGTAATATGTGGATGAGGCATGCAGTGATTGTGATAATCTAAAGTTTCAAATTTTCTTTCTTTGGATGAAGCATGCAGTAATTGTAATATTTCTTTAAGTCATTGACTGTAATACATTTTTTTTTTTTTAGAAAGTGCACAAGTTGAACTATGTTAAAAATTTATAAAATTTCAAACCGTCAAACCGATTCGCATCCATCTGCCAAACCGCCAATCCGCTCAATCCGCATCCGTCGGATTGGCGGACGGATGCAGATTGATTTTCTCCAATCCGCCAATCTGGCGGACGGATGGCAGATTGGAAGTTCCGTGGCTACAACCGACCCGCGCCCACCCCTAATCCTTTGTTAAGGAATTAATAATGTAATCCATTAAAAATGATATGATAGATAAGTTATACACGTTTAATTATAATTTTACACCTAAAAACGTGTGGGAGAATAAAATTAAGGGATTTTTTTTTTTCTTTTTTAACAATCGGTTTAATTTTTACTTGGTATTATAGTTCTTTATTGTTTTGGTATACTCAATTTTGATATTTATGTAAATAAATCTTAATATATACATTTTGGATATGGCTTCTGTCCAGTCCGATGTTGGGCCCGTGGGAGCCCATCACGGGTCTCGTTTTGATAATCTGAACCGTTCAATGTGTAGAACTCGTCGAGTACTATATGCTTATAAAAAATCACATTGATCGGATATCGATAGCTATGTGATTAAAACATATTTTTGTCAACTGTTAATTTATTCACCGTCCTTTTTTTTTATACAAAATTGATTTGATCACATAGCTACCGATATCCGATCAACGTGATTTTTTTTATAAATTTATAGTACTCGACGAGTTCTACACATTGAACGGTTCAGATTATCAAAACGAAACCCGTAGTGGACCCTCACGGACCCAACAATACAGTCCAATCCGATTAAGGCCTGGACAAAAGCCATACCCATAAATTTTCTAGTTATATATAAAAACAAGCTTTTACTTTCTTGTGATGCTTGTGTTTCGCCTCCAACAATCGAAGTGCCTTAGTAAGCTTTGTAGCTAGGTCTGCAAGTATGTGTCGGTTTTATTTGGAAAAATATCCTAACAATATGAAACACTTTCAAAAATGGGATTAGCATTTTCATAGGAAACTTGGGATTGTTAATCTAATTATACAAGAGTAAAAGGGAAGAAGACTTTTTACTCTTATTTTATAAAAATAATAAAGTTACATTTTTTATAATGAAGATTTCTATGTACTTTATAGATTTAATGTCAATCAGTTAATTACACGAGTGCACAAACAAATACAATTTATTTTTATATCTCTAACTTATTACAATCACATACTAGTGATTCTATCACTTAATCTCACTATATTGATAATATCGTCTAACCTAATTCGACATACAACTATAAGGTATGAACTAGACAAAAGTCTCTTTTTCAATAATCATGTATAATAGAAATGGAGACTTCATTTTTATTCATATGATTGTTGTAAACTATTAATAGTTTGTTCGATTCATTGGAGTTGTTTGATCTAATTTGTGGAGTCACTAATAGTTTTTTATTATTATTTTATTTTAAATTTTTGTTAGACTATTCTTATGATATATGAGGTAGAAATAACTTAAATAAATTAAAAAGAATTTTAAAAAATGACAATTGGCAAATAGGATGGTCTCATGCAAATAGGGCTTCCATCATAAGATTGGGCCACAATGCTAATCTCATTATTTATTTGGGATGGGCTTTTATGTAAGCAGAGTCCAAAATAGCTTGTGCAGTTTGGATCGTTTGGGCTTGTTTAGGTAGATTTAGCTCAGACCAAAAGTTAGAGGGTAAATTACAATAATCTTCATATGATAAAATTATAATTAATTTCATAATTTTTATATAATTACAATGAACTCCCCTACATTAACAGTAATATTGACAGAGCAAACATTGAAATTATTTTTTCAGCCTTTATTAGTTATTGTTTAAAAATGTAACTGATTTCAATGGGAAATTACGAAAATATCCTTATATGCCTAAGCCCTAACATAACATTTTATTTTATTTTTTTCGTCTTTGGTTTTTTTCTTTCTTCTCTTTGTCTAAACTTCATTTCTTTATTTTTTACTCTCACTCAAAGATAAATATATTTTACGGTGTTATACATATAACAATTTTTATAATTTAAAATTTAGAACTATCATGGTTTTTATGTAAATAAATGTACTTACTTGAATCCATTAGTGCAAAAAATTTCAAAAATTCAGCAGATGATTGAAAATAAACCCTAAAGGAGTTTGTGGAATTCTTCTTATTGACCAATCAAATAAAATTTGTGAATAAAGATATAGAATAATGATCTTATTAAATCTCTAATTTATATATGCCATATCATATAGATGACCATAATAACTAAATAATTAAATTTAGTCTTATAGTTACTACTTCCATCATCAGGGTGTCTTTCCCCAAGTATCACCGCTATGTCTACTATCCATTTCTCTCTCTGCCTCTAGCAACATTGCTAGCTCCACCATTGTCTCCACCTGTTGAAGTGTTTGATATACTCGCACTTAATAAATTATAAGACAAAAATAACTTGATTAAGTTTAAAAAAAATTGATAATCCTAAAAATTAACCATGAATAGTTTTACTGCATTTTCAACTAGAGAAAAAAATACAAAAACATGACTCATATTTAAATATCATCTAACTTTTGAACTACTAATATAACTAATGTTCGTTTGACAATGACTTTTAATTGATATTTTGACTTTTTTGATTTTTTTAACCTGAGACTTTTTTGGTCGTTTGATATTCTTGTTTTGATTTTTTGACTTTTTAGCTTTGGAATGAAATTTTTTTTTGTCTTTTTGTGATTTTTTTCATTTTGTGATTTTTTGACTGTTTTTTTATCCTCTTTTGATTTTTTAGCCTATCAGAAAAACCAAACGGCCCCTTAGGACTATGTAAAATATGGACCACTTTAATTTCATGGTTACGTCTTAGTGATCCCTTAACACCCTTAACAGCGTAAATCACATGGCTCAATCACAGTTCCATAAATATTTAATCCAAGTAACACTAGGTTAGAATTGGGCTTTAGCGACAGTTTTTTACCGCCGTTAAAGCCTTTAACGGCGGTAATTTAGAACCGCCGTTTATACTCGTGTCGGAAAAGGTACAACCGTCGTAAAAGGATAAATTACCGTTGTTAAAAGTTAACCAAAAACGACAGTAATACAAGACCAAAAACAGCGGTTCTTTACCGCCGTAAATAGGTTCAAATTTTAAAAAAAATAATTCTCTCTTCTTGCACCCTTAACCTTTAATCCATGCACACCAACCACTACACCACAACCACTCTATATGAAATATATTCCCTAAATAAATATTTAAACATTACTTTTGTTTTATTGTAGATGGTCATGTTCAACCTCTGGTCGCGCGTGGTCACCACTCGCCGGAGCTCCGCCGGCAAAGACCGCCATCATTAACAGCGGTAATGAGAAGGCTTTAGCGGGGGTTTCGTTACCGCCGTTAAAAGAGGGCTTTAGTGACAGTTTTTTTAACGATGGTTTCATTACTGCCGTTAAAGATACTTTAGCGGCGGTTTTTTAAACGGCGGTAACGAAAACCGCCGTTAAAAAAATCGTCATTAATGCTCTGTTTTGGTGTAGTGTAAATACCACTGTCTCTCGTGAGATTAAAGTTAGTGCATTTATCACCAACTTCATTTATTTTAATCTTTTTTGTTCACTTGTCTTTCACGGGTCCACACCAATGTTTTCAAACCCGAACCGGCCTGGCCGGTCGAATCGGAAATCGATCCTTCTTTTGGTTTGAAAAACCCTCTAAATTTGGATTAGGCTAAAAACTGATTTTATTTGTAAAAATCAGAAAAACCAATGGTTCAACCAGTCAATCGGTGCCGGTTCTCGACCAACCTGTTTTTTTTTCTCTCTCTCTTTCTTTCTTATATATATATATATATATATCACAATTTTGACTAAAAACTCTTATTTCAAGTCTCCTCTCATGAAGAGAAGTATCATTGGAAGCTTATAGAAACTATAAAAGTCTATTCCTATTTATAGAAAAAAATTGTTCAAATAGAACCTAAAAATTTAATGTGAGATTCAATCAAATTGTTTGAATCATATTTGATTGGAGAGAGAGTTGAAAATTTCATTTCCTTTCAAAATTAAATCTAGCATTCAATCAATTTGTTTGGAGGGAGTGTTAAATTTTTTTAATTTCTTTAAAACTATTGCCTTTTTTTTTTTTTTTTTTTTATCAATTTTGACTTTATTAAATATTATTAGTAAATATTATGCAACATTTTTTTCTATTATTTCAGTAATTATATATATTTTTATTTATTTATAATTTATAATTATATTTTTAATTATATAATATTAATTATGACGTCATGATTCGACCGCTTTGACCCGACGGTTGAACCAGTGACTCGTCCACCTGATCCCTTTTCCGATTTGCTCACATGTCCGATTTTCAAATATTGGTCCACATCACCACCACTATATAGATGAATTAGTAGTCGACTTGTGCAATTATACCTGTTATTTTTTAAAAAAAATATTTAATGATATAATATGTGTTATAAAAAAATAATTTTAATTTTAATTTAAAATTCAAATTCAAATTAAAGTGTGATTTTAATTATTTATTTTAATAATATTGACGCTATCGTTCTATAAAATTGTTACTTGAATACTTATATATTAATTTTAATTAAATTATTTATATATTTTAATAATTTTAGTTCTATCGTATTATAAAAGTGTAATTATTATATAATAATTTTGTATGATATATATTAAATTATAAAATAATACAATAAATATTCATTTTGATATTAAAAATAATAATTAAATTAGAAGAAGAATTAGTAATATAAAATAAAAGTAATTCTAACTATTTAATTTTCTTTTAGATTCATTTGGAAAATAAAAATATGTAGAAATAGAAATTATATAAAATTTATTAAAAAATCAAATATAAATTTGTTGTACTTGGATTATCATATAATGATCTTATATGATATATATATACATTAAATTATAATATTGTAAAATAAATACTCTTAATTAAATTAAAATATTAACTATATAAAAGAAATTCAACAATACTAACCAAGAAAGATTCACATAACAACATTTAAACCCAAAAAGAAAAAATAATGAAAACATTCAAACAATAGATATATTTCAGTGTGTGAAGTGATTAATCATCTGTAATATGATGTCAAAACAAAAAAGAACTGTGTGTGTTAGTTTTCGACCACACTGCCCTCCTTAGTAATTCAGCTGTAGAACACAGGCAGAATAGATGGCACTTGGTTGTCCTGCACAGAAAGAAAAGGCTCCGGCAGTAGTTCTTCCACCCGGGGGCACTTCGACGATCAAGTCAGTATATCTCTCAAAGATAATCAATTGTGCTAAACTTAATGCTCAAAGTATAAATTGCGTACCTTAGACCCACGGGGATGCCTCTCTTTTATAGTTTACTCAATCCTAGTCCCACTAGAAGCCTGACTTCTATGGACTCCAATTCTGTGCTTACTTTCGATTCCCTCAAGAGATAAAGATAAACCCTCTAAGAGTGTTATCTTTATCCATCCTGAAGTCTTTCTTTATCCTTGGACTCTTGTCCCTTATCCGCTTATCTCGGACCCCGATATCTTCGGAGATAACCTCGGCAACTCCGAAATCACCTCGGTATGACTACCACGACACCTGGCACCTCGGCTGACACGTTGGCGTTACCATGCCACGTGTTGGTACTCAGAAAATATATCCCCACAACTGCCCCCTAGGTTCTATTACATCGGCATCCTGAGGTGATGGAACCTACATCGATACTTCTTTCCAGTGCGTCGGCTAAAACATCTTCTGCCGAGATCATTTAATTCAGGCCGACATGTCTTCATGTGAACAAGATTTCCCCATGGACTTCTTCACGTGCGTGAGCTGTCAAGCATCACTTTTCAACTGTTTCATTTACGCGTTTGATCCTTATTGGATCGTGTTTCTGACGCGCCTGTGAACCGTCTTTCATCTGTCTGCGCCGTCTGATGTGTGCGTTGCTCCAGGCGCATTCAATGCCCTGTTTTGCCGCCGTTTCAAGTTTTTGACAAAACTTTTGCCTCTTCCCTCCGTTTTTTCACTTGTGCATTCGTTTCTACTTTGCTCTTTCTCTCTCTAAACTCTTCTTCTCGAATCCGCCATTTTTCAAGCTCCAGGCTCTGCAACTGATCTCTTTCTTCCATTCCAGCGAAGCTTTCGACATTCCGTCTTGTCGGCGACCCTCATTCTGGCTTCAATCTTTCTGGTAAGCCACTATTCTTTTTGTTTTCAGTTCATTGATGCTCTTCTATTTTCTTGCTGTTACTGTCTTTTCCAAACATCTATCTTGCGAACCATATATCTAAATGCTTGGATTCTGCTTTTGCCCATGTTTTGAACACTTGCACTGTTTCACTATTTTTCTACCACTGTTCTTGACCCTATATCTCTTGTATTCTTTATGCTTTTGAGAACCCTACCTCTGTTCCTGTTTTTGAAACTTCGTTCTTTTTTTTCTTTTTCTTTTTTTTTCTGTGTTTCCTTCCAGATTTGTGCCCCCAATCTGTTCTTTTGTAGATTTTAGGTTTGGGATTTGTCTATAAAACCAACCAATTCTTAGGAAAAAACTGAAACAATTCTTCCCAGGATTCACCTAGGCTAGAGCCGAGGTCCCAAAAAACCCTTTAAGAATATCCTCTTTCTGAAGTCGAATAGCTTTACGTCGATATCATGGGCATGTGGAAACATAGGGTGGATACCCCTACCAAGCTTCAGTACTTTAGGGAAGAATTCTCCATTCCTGCCGATGTCCATTTGAGACTGGCTGGGGATGACGACTCTATCATGCCCACAGATGATTCAATGCCCTTTCCCATCGTAGCGTTTACTGAATGTGGACTCCGACTTCCACTTAATCCCCTTTTTCGCGAAGTTCTCCACTACTACAAGTTGAACCCCATGCAACTTACCATTAATTCCTATCGAGTGATTAATGGTATTATAACTTTAGCTAGGCAGGAGAATGCTAGGATCACCCTTGCCGACATCCAATATTGTTATACCATGTGTGCCCTTGACTTGAAAGAAAAAGGTTACGTCTATTACCTCAAGCCGAGGTCCACTGAATTTAAAATCGTAGTTGACCTTCCAGACTCCAACAAGGGGGCTGGAGATGACTATGTCATTGCTTCTGGGAATTGGGAATTTGCCCCAGACGAGGATGCCCATCTTTACCCTCTTCCCCGAACAGTTAAAGAGGGCAAGGGTAAAAACCCAGTATCAATATTCAGTTGTTTCTTTTCAAGTCTTCCTTATTTTATCTGTTTCTAATGTCTGTTTTCTTCTTGCAGATGTTCGCAAGCCACCGAAAAACTTTCGCCAATCCTATGTTCCTGGCAAGGATTTAAAGAAACTCCTGGACTTGCCAGTGCATAAAAGAAAAGCGCCTCTTCTTCTCAACTTTGTCCCAACATACAAAATCAATTTTGCCCGACGTCCCCAAAAAAAAGAAGAAAAGCCTCTCTCCACCCTCTGCCACAACCCAGACTGTATCCACACCACGAACAGACCAAGGATCAACGTCTGACCCAGCGGATTTGCCATCAACCTCGGCGCCATACTTGATCCCCATACCTGAACGAAAACGTCGGCGAAAACTTGTCAAAACTGCCGAGATGGGTCGTCCAAAGCCTGTTGTTGAAGATCTCCTGGCCGACCTCCCTACTGACGTCGATGCTCAGCCGACGCAGACCATGCCTCCACCAAAGCCGAAGAGAACCAAGAAAGCACAGCCAAAGGCTAAAGTGACTCAGGTTGAATCTGAGGACACTTTACCTATATCCAAACTGGTTGAGAGTGACAAGTCTCAACCCTCTGCTGGGAAGAGGCGTGCAGAAGCCCAGCCATCAGCATCTACACAATCAAAGAAGCCGAGGTCTTCCTCTGCAACGACTTCGAAGTCCAAAGTACCAAATGTCCCCTGGACGCCTGAGATTACCCTGGAGAATAAGCCTGTTTTGGCTAGCGACAGCGCCGATGACATAAATGTCGGCGTTGCACTCAGTACAGCTCTTCTTCTCCTAGGCGATCTAGAAAAGAACGCCGAGATGAGTGAGTACGAAAATTACGCTCTGATGCTTCAACGCTGTGTTCAAGTAAGTGTCTCAACTTGGTAACCTGTCTTTCCTCATCTTTTTATACTTGTAAAACTTTGTAATAACTTTTTGCTTTACACTCTTTTCAGGCTGTTCAGCATGCCCATTCATTCTCCATGCAATCTTTCGAGAATAGGGAGAAGTTAACCGATCTGAAGAGGGAGTTTACTGCCCTCCAGAAAATCAATAAAAGTCTTCAATTAAAAATGAAGAAGCTGGAAGACCAGGCCGAAGCCGCCACTAAGGCCCAACAAATAGCCGATGAAAAGGCTGGTGCTGCTGAAGCTATTAAGAAGGTGGCCGAATCATAGAAGAGAGAGGCCGAAGAAAAAGCAGCCCAAGCCGAAAAGGAGCTTCAGGAGGCCCTGGCTACTAAAGACGCCGAAAACAAGGCGGCTGACGAAAAAGCTTACGCTCAAGGTATGGCTGACGTCACTGAGGAATACAAACTGCAAGTTAGGCAGGCATGCAACAGGGGCTTCTCCCTTGGTTGGATGTCTCTTGCCAAGAAGCTTAACGTTCCTGAGGATTCGCCTCTGAGAAAGGCCGACGTCATTTCTCTTCCTTTCCCTCCACCTCCACCAACTCAACCTGAAGGTGAATCTGAGTCTGAAGATGAGGATGAGGATAGGGATGAAGATGATGCTCTGGTTAGGAAACCCAGGGAGGCTGTTGGGGCTAAGTCTCCTTTGAATGAGCAGGTGTTAGACCTGACTCAAGATGATGACGGTGATGGAGTTACCAAGGAGACTACTCCTCAGCAGACTTTGTCCGATGTTCCTCAGGCCGACAAGAGTGTTGATGAGACCCTGGCCGAGATTGATGCAGAAATAGCAACGGAGAAAGCGGCTGAAGTAACTTTTCAGAAGTCTACCGACGTCCAAACTGAAGTTGCTCCTGAGGCTAAAGAACCATAACTTTAACGTCTTTTCTTTTCTATACTTTTTTGTCTCCTCTGTACTTCTCGTTTTAAAACAATACAAGCTCTTTGTATGGCCGATGTGCCTTTGTTTCCTGTTGAATCCTCAATACAACTTTGTTTTAAATGCTTGTACCTTTGTCTTCTCTTGACTGCTTCCGTGTGATTCTATACTTAGAATATTTTGCATGTTTTACATACTCATCCTTCTTTGTATAATCTTCTCGGAGTTACATACCTCGGGTATAATAACTGCAAGCTTTACTTCGGCAAGATACTGACCTGCAAACTTTTCATAAATTTCAACAAGTATTTAAACAGTGATCTCGGTCTAACCTACTTGTAAATTGCTACAAATTTCAACAAGGATTAACATATACTGTAAACTTTTCTCAAGTTTATAACAAGTGCTAAACAATGATCTACTTGTAAATTGCTACAAATTTCAACAAGTGTTTAAACAATATACTTAGCTTTTACTTCAACCTGTAAATTGCTGCAAATTTCAATAGATGATCATATGTCGGCTTAACATCATCTTGTAAATTGTTACAAATTTCAACAAGTGTTAAGCATTTTCTCTGATCTAACCAACATGTAGATTGCTATAAGTGTTTAAGTAATAACCTCGACTTTACTTCGATTTGTAAATTGCTACAAATTTCAACAAGTGAAGATAAGGAATCAGCTTAACTTCAACTTGTAAATTGCTACAAATTTCAACAAGTGAAGATAAGGAACAATCTCGGCTTAACTTCAACTTGTAAATTGCTATAAATTTCAACAAGTGAAGATAAGGAACCAGCTTAACTTCAACTTGTAAATTGCTACAAATTTCAACAAGTGAAGATAAGGAACAATCTCGGCTTAACTTCAACTTGTAAATTGCTACAAATTTCAACAAGTGAAGATAAGGAACCAGCTTAACTTCAATTTGTAAATTGCTACAAATTTTAACAAGTGAAGATAAGGAACCAGCTTAACTTCAACTTGTAAATTGCTACAAATTTCAACAAGTGAAGATAAGGAACCAGCTTAATTTCAAATTGTAAATTGCTACAAATTTCAACAAGTGAAGATAAGGAATCAATTTTAAGCATATTCTTCTTCTCTTTGCCCCCAATGTGAACTTGAGTTCCACTTGGATTCTCATTATTCAGAAATAATATTACGCATCTTTATCAGTGTAGAGGAATTCTGCTATGATTTTATTGATAACGTAAAATAACAAGGAACATCTAATGATAGAAAAATTTCAAATTACAAGTGTTCCATGGTCTAGGCAATGCTTTGCCCTCATTATCTTCAAGTCGATAGGCTCCATTGCCTAATACCGAAGTGATTCTGTAGGGTCCTTCCCAGTTTGGGCCAAGCTTGCCCTCTCTGGGATCCTTCTTGTTGCTGACGACTTTTCTCAAGACTAAGTCGCCGGTTTGAAAATCCCTTGGATTGACCTTCTTGTTGTAAGCTCTGGCAAGCTACTGCTGGTATGCTGTAAGCTGTATTGCAGCCTTCTCTCTTCTTTCTTCTAACAGATCAAGATCTCGGGCTAACAGTACGTCATTAGTTCCATTCTCAACTCCCTGGGTTCGGATCCCTGGGATGCTGACTTCTAGTGGGATGACTGCTTCTGTGCCATAAGCCATGGCAAAGGGGGATTCTCCTGTTGATCTTCTCGGCGTAGTTCGATATGCCCAAAGTACGTTGGGCAATTCGTCTACTCACTTTCCTTTTGCTGCCTGCAGCCTCTTCTTTATTCCATCCAAAATTACTTTGTTGGATGCTTCAGCTTGTCCATTACTTTGGGGAAAACTCGGTGTTGAAAAGTAATTCTTGATCTTGAATTTTGCACAAAAGTTCTTGATAAGTTTGCTGTCAAACTGTGTTCCGTTGTCGGCAACTATTGCTCTTGGAATCCCAAATCTGGTGATGATGTTTCTCCATATAAAGTTCTTGACATCCACATCTCGGATTTTGGCAAGAGGCTCTGCCTCTATCCACTTTGTGAAGTAGTCTGTTGCTACCAGCAAGTATTTTCTCTGCCCAGTTACCTGGGGAAGTTGGCCAACAAGATCCATGCCCCACTAGGCAAACGGCCAAGGGCTGGACACTGGATTTAGGTCAGCAGCTGGCTGGTGTATCAAAGGTGCAAACCTTTGGCATTGTTTGCACTTCTTCACGTATGCCTCTGCATCTTTTTGCATGTAAGGCCACCAATACCCCTAGGTAATGGGCCTATGAGCTAATGATCTGCCCCCAGCGTGGCTTCCGCAAATTCCTTCATGAATTTCATATAAAAAATCCTCAACCTGCAAAGAGTGTACGCACCTTAAGAGGGGTCCAGCGAAGGACCTTCTGTAGAGATGTCCGTCCACTGTCAGACTGAATCTTGCCGATTTCAATCTGACCTTATGTGCCTCATTGCGGTTTTCTGGCAGCTTTCCTTCTTTCAGGAATGTAACAATTGCATCCATCTAGCTTGGTCCCATGTCCACACACATTGCTTCCCGCTCTGTGTTCCGTGGTTCTATGCTCGGGCCCGACATATAGTCGATCATTATTGTCCTTCTTTTTCCAGTCTGTACTGAACTTGCCAGGTTGGCCAACGCGTCGGCGTGGCTGTTATCATCTCGGCTTACTTGAAGTAGTCGGCAATTCCGAAATAAGGCTGCCAATCTGATGACCTCTTTTGCATATGCCGACATCCTCTCGTCTCTGGCTGCAAATTCTCCTATTGACTGATTAACAATTAATTGTGAATCACAAAAAACTATTACCTCATCTGCTTCTGCTGCTGCTGCTAGCTTTAGCCCTGCAATTAATACTTCGTATTCTGCTTCATTGTTTGAGGCCTTGAACCCCAAACGGATGGACTGTTCTATTATTTCTCCGTCTCGAGATATCAGTAGTACTCCTGTCCCCGCCCCTTACCGGTTTGAACTTCCATCGACAAACAGTCTAAAGGAGTCTCCGATGTAAATGCTGCAGGGTCTGAGCTTTTCCTCCCTTTGTTCTTTTGTCTTTGGATGGGCTTTTCCTTGCTTACTTGGACATCGTTCATCATGGCTCAACGGAGCCCGATGTTTGATTGATTCTGGCGTGAACTCGGCCACGAAGTCGGCCAAAACTTGGCCCTTAATTGTTGTTCTCGGCCTGAACTCCAGGTCATACTGGCCTAGGGCTACTGCCCATCTTGCTATCCTTCCTGTTAAGTCTCTTTGTTGCAACAAGGACTTTAGTGGGTGCTCTGTTAGGACCACAATCTTGTGCGCCTGAAAGTAATGGTTCAACTTCTTTGAAGCCATTACTAAGGCTAGCATTAATTTCTCCAGTGGTAGATACCTTATTTCTGCGTCGGCCAAGGTTTTGCTTACATAGTAAACAGCCTTTTGCTCCCCTTTTTCTTCTCGGATTAACACCGCACTTACTGCGTGTTCTGAAACAGCTAAGTACAAAAACAGCTCTTCCTCAGGTTCAAGTGTTGAGAGGACTGGAGCAGTAGTCAGATACTTCTTTAGGTCGGCCAACGCGGCCTCACATTCCTTTGTCCGAAGGAAATCTGTGGCTTTCTTCACCAGGTTGAAGAAAGGTTTACACTTGTCTGAGCTTCGGCTTATGAACCTGTTTAGGGCTGCGGCCCTTCCGGTAAGTTTTTGTACCTGTTTTGCCGATGTTGGGCTTTGTAAATCTAGGATGGCCTTGATTTGATCTGGGCTGGCCTCTATGCCCCTTTGTGTTACTAGGTACCCCAAGAATTTACCAGATCCAACTCCAAACGCGCACTTCGATGCGTTGAGTCGGAGCCGATATGTTTTGAGTATCTCAAATACCTCTTTTAGGTCGGCAAGATGACCCTTAGGATCCTTGGTCTTCACGACCATATCATCGATGTAAACTTCCACTGTTTGGCCAATCAGGTGTCTGAACATCTTGGTTACTAGCCTTTGGTAAGTTGCTCCCGCGTTCTTTAATCCAAAAGGCATTACTCTATAACAGTACAGGCCTTTTGGGGTGATGAACGCTGTCTTCTCTTCATCTGGGGGGTACATGGCTATCTGGTGGTACCCTCGGTAAACATCCAGGAAGCTCATCCTTCCATGTCCAGACGTGGCGTCTACCAACTGGTCAATCTTGGGTAGAGGAAAGCTGTCTTTGGGACATGCTTTGTTCAGGCTTGTGAAGTCTACACAGACCCTCCACTTACCGTTCTTATTTTTTACTACGACAGTGTTTGATAGCCATGTCGGATAATTGACTTCTCTGATGGCCCTGGCCTCCAGAAGTCTGTCTACTTCCTCCTCCACTGCTTCGACGTGCATCAACGTCGGTCTTCTGACTCGCTGTATCACAGGCTTTGCCGACCTGTCGACGTTCAGTTTGTGACATGTGACCTCGGGGTCAATGCCAGGCATCTTATAAGGTGTCCAAGCGAACACCTCAATGTTTGTCCTCAGAAAAACTTCTAGTTCTCTTTCCTCTTCTTCGGCCAAGCCCGAGCCGAGAAGAAAGAAGCGTTCTTCATCGCCCTCCTGGACGAGGATCTTCTTCAGTGCTTCTTCACTTTTTTCGGCCGGTTCCTTGCCGACATCATCTAGGACCTCCATGTCCTCGTCTTCGATTTCAGCCTTCTCTGGTTCTCGGATGTTGCAGGTTGATTTTATTGCTGCCATGGAACAAGTTTTTGCCTGCAGTTGATCTCCTCTGATTTCTTCAATCCCAAGTTCTGTTGGGAAACGCAATAGTTGATGCAACGTTAAGGGAACTGCCCCAATTGCATGTAACCATGGCCTTCCCAAGATGATGTTGTATGGCGAGGGTGTGTCAATCACAATGAATTCCGTCTTGATTTTCTTTGTGCCGGCTTGTACTTCTAAGCTTGTTGCGCCTAGTGGCCATGTTGGCGTTCCATTGAAGCCGACCATCGGGCCATTAGATCCTTCCATGTCATCTGGGTGAAGGCCCAGCTCCTTGTAACATCTAACGTACATGATGTCGCAAGAGCTGCCTTGATCAATCAAGATGCGCTTTACCTGGCACTCCCCAACCTGGAGGGATACTACCAAGGCATCATTATGCGGGTGTTGGACCATCTCTAGGTCGGCTTCAGTAAAAGCTATCATTGGTCCTTGGCACTCCTCTGGCTGATGTCTCTTTTCCCCGACTTGGTAGACATGCTGTAAATGCCTTACCCTCTAGGTCTCTCCCCTGACTTCGTTCTCGTTGACCCTTGAGTGGATCACATTAACCACCCGTGGTCCCCCTGCCTGTGGTTGCTGTGCTGGGGGAGACGGGGCTGCTGGTGCTTGAGGCAATCTTGCCTGCTCCTCTCTTGTCCTGGCTTCATCGACAAGGTCTCTCAGATGACCTTGTCTCACTAAGTCCTCTAAGTGTGCTCTTCGGGCTCTGCAGCCCTGGGTTGGGTGCCCTTCTTCATTGTGGTAAGCACAATGCCTACCAACGTTCCTTCCCATGTATTCTCCTGGGGCCTTTGTCGGTGCTCTGAAATAGAGTTGGTTTCGGATTTGATCCAGGACTTTGTGGACCGGAATTCGGAACACAGTCGTCACTGCCTGTTTGGCCCTCAATTCCGATTCTTGTTTGTTGAACCCGTTGTTACCTCGGCTTCGCTTCGGCGAGCCGTTGGTTCTTTCTTGTTTTACCTCTTTATTCCCCGATGTATCTTCCTCGGCTCTGGCATACTTCTCTATTCTTGCCATGAGCTCCTCCATGCTCTTCGGCAATGTCTTTGCCAAGGATTTCCAAAGTGGACAATCATCTTTCAGGCCGTTTTTGAAAGAAACGACCGCTACTTCCTGGTTGCATTCGGGTATTCAGTTGAATACCTCATAGTACCTTTTTGCATAGGCCCTTAGGCCTTCATCCTTGCTGATCTTCAGGGCCATCAGTGCATCCACCCTCAATGGCTGCAGCTTGTTTGTTACGAACCTGGCCACAAACATCTCGGCCAGGCCTTTCCAGGTCTTTACGCTTCCCTTTGGTAATTTGTGGAACCAATCTGATGCGATCTCCCCGAAGGATGAGGGGAACACTTTACAGAGCAACGACTCGTTCCCACTATACAATGCCATTGAGTTCAAATATAATCCGACATGGAAGTTAGGGTCCGACTTACCATCGTATATTTGAAACCTCGGCATGCTGAATCTCTTTGGTGCCTGGAACTTGTCCAATTCTACCGAGAAGAGTGTCCTCGGCTTGTCGGGTGAGGTTACCTCGGTATCTCCGTTCTGTTGCTTCTTCTTGAGGTAGTTTCTCAAGTCTTCCTTGCTCCGCCCAGGAGCTCGGCTATCCTTTGATTTTAGTCTTTTTGGCACACTGCTCTCGGCCTCGTGATGGCCTCTTTTCGATCTCTCCCTGTGAGTTGTGTCGAAGCATAATGCCTGCCTCTGAACATGCCGATGTTCTTTGGGGTTTGCCTCCTTCATGCGATGCATTTTCCGTGATTCTTCCTTTCTTGATTCTCCTCGCCCGACCTCCCTGGAGGTTTGGTGAGAGTGTCTTCTGCTCCTGGTATGCTGAGATACTAAAGGGATCTGTCCCCCCTTCTGGGTGTTGACTGCTGGAACTAGTGTGTCATGTAGCGGGAAGGGTGGCTGCATGACATTGTTTTGCATCATAAAATTGATGACCAATTGCAGGTCAACCAATTTGTTTGCCATTTCTTTTACTTCTTCATCCCTCCGTAGGCACCTGTCCCTCCACACCTGGAGGTTGTCTTCGTTGTAATATCTGCTCTGATCGGTCTTCTTTGAAGTGTCGCCCTCCTGGCCGACGTCCTTTCCTTCGTGCCCCTGGTCACGGGCTTCCTCGTTGCGGTTGTCTCCTTTAATGTCAAGGTCGATAGGCCTGCCACTCCCAGCGGGAGTGTCGTCCCCAACCTTTTCTTTTTGTGCGTTACTGGCCATCTATTCGTCTTTCCTTCAAACAGACGGCGCCAAATTGTATGTGTTAATTTCCGACCACACTGCCCTCCTTAGTAATTCAGCTGTAGAACACAGGCAGAATAGATGGCACTTGGTTGTCCTGCACAGAAAGAAAAGGCTCCGGCGGTGGTTCTTCCACCCGGGGGCACTCCGACGATCAAGTCAGTATATTTCTCAAAGATAATCAATTGTGCTAAACTTAATGCTCAAAGTATAAATTGCGTACCTTAGACCCACGAGAATGCCTCTTTTTTATAGTTTACTCAATCCTAGTCCCACTAGAAGCCTAACTTCTATGGACTCCAATTCTATGCTTACTTTGGATTCCCTCAAGAGATAAGAATAAACCCCCTAAGAGTGTTATCTTTATCCATCCTGAAATCTTTCTTTATCCTTGGACTCTTGTCCCTTATCCGCTTATCTCGGACTCCGATATCTTCGGAGATAACCTCGGCAACTCCGAAATCACCTCGGTATGACTACCACGACACGTGGCACCTCGGCTGACACGTCGGCGTCACCATGCCACGTGTTAGTACTCATAAAATATATCCCCACAAGAACTTACTGTTCAACAATTAAAAAAGTAACTCAAGTAATAAATACAAATTTTAGAAGTTCTTTAAGAGTATCATTATTGTACAGGTTTTTTCTTCTATGAGTTATGATTATATAAAATAATGTAAGAAATGAAATATCATTTCATACATAGAATCACTATAAAATTTAAACGACAAATTAATAATATAGAATTCATATTGGGTATAGAATAATACATGAGAAAATAAGAAGAAGACAATTTAACATTAAAAAAAATCCTAATGTCCTTGAAAGAAATAAAAGGAAAAAACGTGAAACGCAAAATTAGTATTGGGTTTGTGGATGATCTCAATTTATCATGAAAAATATATGGAAAAGAAATATTTGTCAAATAGAGTCCATATAAAATGAGTGGTGTTATATACACCAATTAATGTACTAACTAGTGTACTAACACTAGTTATAACATTATTATTGACCCCATTTATTATACAAATTACAAATATCAAAAACATCTTAGATTATGACATATCATCAATTGGTACACTAGTTAATGCACTAATTGGTGCATATAGTATTATTCATACAAAATAGGTAAAATTAGTATAATTTAAATTAAGTTTAGATTTGTGTCGAATTCTATATGCAATTAAGAAAATACATACTAACGTGACTCTCTTAGAAAAAAGTAAGTCCTTATAATGTGTTACATAACTATGAAAAAAACTTTACTTTTAATAATATATATATATATGATATGATTAGCTTGTAATCAAGAGATTAATGGGAATTGGTGCAGGTAGCTAGCTAACACATCTACATCAAATTAAATCTATTCATAATCAATTAAATTAAATAAAGCATGTGTATCAATAGTTTCTCGCTGCTTGATTAATTGTTTTAGGTACATAACCATTATATATATATATAATATATAAACTAATGAAAATTGCCGCCCCATCATTCGAGATGTTCCATTTTCTAGCCAAAAATTAAAATTTAAAAAAAAATTATAGTCCCCACCAAACTTTTGTGGTGGAGGATTTTGATGAATTGAAAACCATGGAGTGAAATTAAGAGAGAATAATAGGGAATATCCATGTCAAGTTGCTTCCTTTAAAAAAATAATATATATATATATATTTTAGAGAGGAGAGAGATGATCTAGGCTATGAGAAATTAAACACATACCACCCTCTTTTTACAATAAGACTAGAAGGTCTAAACATCCATACAAGTGTTCTTGAAATTAAAAATTAAAAATATGTAGATATGGAAGTGACAGAAGAATATTTTTAAAAACTAAAAATATTGACATTTACACTGACTTATTTACTTTACATATTAATGTAGAAGATAAGAATCATAATTGGTTAAAACCTTATCAATGAACCATTTTACAACTATTGCGTTGTAAAAAATGCATTCTAGCCACTCTTAAATTCAACATCAAACATTTTGTGCATTCACTTTTTGAAAGAATGCCCAAACAGTCCATAAAGAAATCAAATTACACAAAATACCAAATTGAGGAGGCACATATAGTAGAAAGTAGGGACTTCATTTATTTACAATATATTAATTTATAATTCTATGATTTAATGTAAATAGGAAAATTGAAGATAACTCCACGTGGACATGTCGCCTTTTTCGAAGGATTCTCGGTCCACTCCAGGAAAAATTGGAAAGAGTCCAATGATTTACAAATTCCCCGACCTTCAAACTCTCCACAAAAGACTTGTTTCGTACACTTTATTCTTTCTATATTGTATTTTTCCAAGTCACGCCAAAAATACTTACAAATTATGCATGATCATATAATTGTGTAAATCAAATGATCATGCATCTTTTACTATTGGATAATACATAACCATCTGATCGCACCAACCAGAACCATGTTTTGGGTTGTGTTTGGTGAGTATATATAAGTATACTATATTGGAAAAGTAAAATTGTATACATACACTTTGCTCTACCCTTTGTAACCAAGGACAATACAATGCTTTGTTGCAACCTCATCTTCCTTTTTTCTTTTTCTTTTTTCTGTAATCTTTCTAAATCTCTATGTGAATGCAGGTGTTGGAGATGGGTGTACTTTTAGTGGGGTTGGTGGTGTAAATATATATAGTAGGTCCATATGCACCCCCAAAAAATCTTTAAAAATGCTCCTTGTGGAATTCAAACTTGGTGGAACCATTTTGATTAAACTCATGACAGAGTTTGTTGAGTTCTTTAGCCAAGACCGGCGCTCCACAGTAGAAAACTCCTGCTCCAAATTACCCAAACCACAAAGAATTATAATATTAGAAGAATCCTAATGAAATTTTGTTGTTTTTCTAATTGTAATAGAGGTTGACTCACCTATTCTTGCATTAGCATGCTTAGTACATAGTTTAGACAAAACCTTTTTCCAATTAGGCTTTGCAAAATGAGTTCTCACCTGAAGATGGAGAACACATGGAAGGTTTGTGAGCAAACGTAGTAAATAGAAAGACACTTCACTAATTAACTAAAAGTCCTAAATCTACATTAACCATTTGCATACAATATTATAATACAAAGGACTGAAAGAGATCAATCTTTACCCTAGTGCCGGATACAACATCAACCCCGCTCTTAGCATGGTTTAGTGCTTGGACCATGGTGATGAGTGCAGATCTAGCATCCCCTTCTTCATAAACACTTGTCAAGTAATTGTGCATCTCAATCACACCCTGAGATCCAAAATGACAAAGTTAACAATCAATAAACCCCAAAAAAACATTAAACTACAAGTCTTATAGTCTGAACGTTTCATGTTACCCTTTGATCAAGATCAGCAACTTCATTCATGACCCCTTTGAACCAATCAAATGAGCCTTGCTCCCTAGTTACCCAATAGAAGTAAGCATTTGTTGTCTTCAGAGTTTTCTTTGTTTTTAGATGAACCTTATTGAGGGAGGCAGATTCAGTAGTGGCAACACTCTGATCTGAGTTCCTGCTGATATCTGAGACTGATTCCTGAAAAGTAAGAATAATTATCAATATGATCAAGGATTTCATGTGTAATATCATAGCAGAAAACATGAAAGACCAATCAAAAACAACCACAATGGTAACAGACAAAGGGGATTTTTATTTTTTCATTCTTTTATTTTTAGCATGATGAGTACTTAAAATGATTTTCTTTAATGGCTGTGATTACTTACAGCTAGTTCCTCCATTTTGACAATGCTGTTGAGCAAATCTTTCAGTATACTGATAAAAGGTGTTGCTCCAATCCCAAGACCAACAAGTAGCAGGACATCATAATTTCGGTAATCTTGTGCTGGAGCTCCATAAGGCCCATCTATTAAGAGCTTTGGCAAACTGTTATCGAGCCAACAATTTCACATAACAATTATTTGAACATCTGAATCAGAAAGCAAAAAAGGAACTTATGAGAAACCATACAAACTCAGAAATAAAACAAACCTCTTTTTTGTTGTTTCATCAGCTCTGAGTAGCCCACTCTTCCCAGCAACCGGAATCTCACAGGCCTCTGAGAAAACCCTCTTAAGCTCTTGTGTCCAGTCACCTAGCTGCCGGATGTGAATGCTAAGGTAGTCATCATCAGGGGCTGAGGTTATGGAGAACGGGTGCCTGGAGAATATAAACTATTGGACATTAGCATTAAACATTAGGAGAAAGAAAGAACAGAAGCAAAATAGAGGCTTGATCATCTTGAACTTGATACCCTTCATATTTTGCCTCAAAATATTCTTGAAATGAATAAAACAATTGCTCCTGCATCCTGACCATTTACTATTGTCAGGACCAAATTGAATACTACATGTTATCATCTGCATAACTTTGTGTTCCATTACTTGTATTGTCAGGAAGAGAAAAATAAAATAAGACAATCCAGAATGGTAATTAAACTGAGTTCACTAGCCTTGCACACTTTAATATAATGGGCAATTGAATGTTTGAGGGTGTCGATAGTGATTTACCACTCAAATGGAGAAACAGCAGGGCATTGGACGAACATGTATTGTCCACTCTTGTATCGAAACTGGGGAGGCTTGGACATTTGCAATGTGAGAACGTTTCCCGGATATATAGCAACCTGAGAGTTTTAACAATTAAGAAAGATGGACTGAACAAGTCAACAAACATGAAGAGGACAGCTATACATGAGAGATCCAAACGGAAGCAATGATCTGAGTCATGTGAACTTTGGTTCCAACAAGTGGCTGCACATGCAAACATTTAAATTATGTGGCAGAATCAGTTGACATATTATGCTAACCTTTAGAAGCCGGACATGACAGAAGCCAGATCTAAAGAATCTCACAGTTCTTTCCCCTGCATAGAAGAGAACAGGAACAGCAAGATACATCCATGTCTGCAAGCAAAAAATATGACATTGAGACCAATAGAAATTAACATCCCTTAAACTCAATATACTTGTATAAAATTAAGAAAAAAGGATTTCAAATTATACCGTCTTAAGGTACCATTTGTGCACAAGATACAAAAACGTGCCATGGGTGATGAGCAAGATGTAGACAATGATGAACAGATGGTGTGAATACCAGAAGGCATTGAAGCCTGTCAACCTATCAAAGGGCTTGGGCAGCTTAATAAGGCTCCGCCTGAACCACCGTGTTGCGAGTGTGAAAGCAATAGACATGCAAATCACCATTAGAATTCCTGTCACACCCTCAGCCCCTTGAATCAAGCCCATGTACTTTGGCTTATGAGGGCCAAAATCATTGATCAAATAAAGCTTATACTTTGCATCGGACTCATTTATAATCCTTGGGAAATCGCATGCCAAATGGTTTCCAACGTGAAGTATGACACCAATTACTATGGCAGCAGCAATGGTCTACACAAGTAAGGAAAAGAGAAACATTTAAAATTCTTAAAGTAATTAACTGGACATATTTTACAAAATTAATAGAATTTCCAGTAGCATGACAGTAGAACCAACGTAACCATATTTTACAGCAAATAGCGATTCAATCAGTTCTTTTTTGTCAACCTATCATGCTTGCAAATTTGCAATTATAATCCCAGAATGATGTGGCTTGATTCTTGAGTGATCGTATGATGATTCCTTTAAAAAGATTTGACAGATGTAAGTTATAAAGCAAGCAATTATGTGCTTTGTCTAATCCACTAAACACCTCCTCATGGTAAATGTAATTTAGACCAATAATTGTGAAGCTTAACAAACTTTGATGTTGTCATCAAAACAAAAGACTCGGATCAGTAGTAAGAATCAGAGAATCTTGGGTTGGGAACACAGAATGCATGAATTGCTTACAGTGGTAAATTGGTAATAAGATTCATGATCTCTTTCAGGCCGTATTGTCTCCTTACTCTTTTCTTTTTTTTTTCTCAGAGGAATTATGAACTCAGAATTTTTAACCCAAATTTTATCCAGAATAACAATTAATGATTCAAATTCATTTAACTTACAACCCTCACACTTCATCAACTTCGTAATTCTGGACAATTTCTGGACCATAAATCTGGTTCCTCACTTTTTCCTTCTTTTTTTATTTATTTATAAGAATATTAGATTGTTTCCACTTTTCATAAAAGCTTCTTTGGGTCCATAAAGAAATTTGTGTTTCTTCTTTTCCTTCTTTTCATAGTTCGTTTAAAGTTATGACAGAGTCAACTGTTTCTCGTTTCCACTAGCAAAAAGCCAAGCAGTCAATTTTGCTGTGTTCACAAGTAATTTCCCCCAAGTACATATATTGGTCACGAGTAATGTTAAGAGACCCTAAAATTTTTTTTTACCAAAGGTCTTGCATGGATGTGAGACTCATGCCTCGTTTGGAAACAGGTTAATTTAGTAACTTTTTATTATTTGGCTAAAATATGAGTTAAAAAAAACTAGTATATTTGGAATGACTTTTTGGCTTTTTACGAAAAGATGTGCAAAAAGTAGAAAGAAAATAGAATCTTTGACTTTTTGGTATGAGTTGTTGGTTTTTAGACTTTTTTAGTAACTTTTTGACTTTTTGACTAAAAAGGAGGGTTTCCAAACGAGGCCACATAATATGAGTGAATTTCACATCCATATGAGATATTTAATAAAAAATTTAGTAAAATTTTTAAGGTTTCTAGTATTTTTGATTTGTTACTACTGTCTACCCACTTTTTTCTTCAAAGACTGGTCGACTGATCAAACGCACTTTATAAGTGGACCCAAAAGATGAACGTATAAAAGAGAAGCAAAATTAAAACAAATAAATAAAGAGGAGTTGGGTATTAGGGGTCTACCTTGTGAAAGTTGATATTATCGTCAAAGGGTAGAAAAAAACCCAATTTGGTGGACCTCAGCCAAGTAATGGTGTTCCTGCACACAGGCAATAAGATAAGAGCCATGTTGAATTTGAGAGTCTCGGCTGCGCCCTTAGCCGTGAGGAGACAATAACCCATGACCTTGAATGCATTTTTCTGTTTGTACTGAAAGAACTTCCAAGTGAACAGACCAGTCATTATCATGATCCACAAGCAGAGAACCCAAACTCTCCTCCAGTTATCTTGCAGGAAGTAGAGAAGTTTTGAAGTCATGGTTCGTAATGGGCCTCTTTTTCTTAGCCCGTGTAGGCTCTGGCTCAAGGCTTGGCTCGTGTAGCTGAGTGCTTGACTGTAATTGAGATATGTGTCTTTCTGTAAAAGAAGTGTCTCCAGCTGCCACAGCTGCATTTTAACAAAATTAATTGACCAGAAATTGGATCATTGCAATCAATTCAATTAATAACAGAAGATAAAATTATCCTAGCAATAATTTAATAATCAAAGAGTTACGTTGATGTTTTGAAGTTTAAACAATGTTAATTATCTGGGAAAAAAATTGATTCCACAAGATTCACTTAAGTGATCTAAATCGTTAATTTTTTAGTGTTCATTAAATAGATCATTCATATATATATATATTAAAGTTAAAAATTTAAAAAAATATGAGACTAAATTGATGTGATATTGCTAGTTATATTATCTAATCACATTTGACTCTAAGGATGCAAGTATAATTTTGATGATAGAATAAATGTAATTCAATCATGTACCTGTCCATGTCTAATTATCTTAATTATTCACATTAATGCTCTACTAAAAAGTCCTTATAAAATAAATAATTTAAATTATCAAGGAGGATCTAAGATGTGGCCACTGTGGCCCAACAAAACCTAAATAGTTTATTTTGCCCCAATATTTTTTAAGGATATAAATAAGTGAGACTTATGGATAAATATTATACAAGTCTCTTTAGTAGGACCAATCCCCTAAATAGTTTATTCAAATTGCAATTGTGCTGCATTTTTAGAGCAGCTAATATATATGCCCCATAAAACTCATAAACTCAAAATTTTTGTACATTTCATAATGGCATCTTACATAGTATTTAACCTATTTAGTTTCAGTTTTCAGAATTCACTTTCTAAAAAATTATAATTTTTTATTTTCTGTATTTTTTTATTTTCACTGAATTTTTTTAATATTTTAAGCAAATTTTTTAAATTTTTAGACAATAACATAAATACACTTTAAAAGTATAACTAAATTTCAAAAATTCAATACGTTTTTTTGTATTTTTGTGTATTTATTAATTTTTTTAATATATATTTTTCACAAATATTTTATTATTTAGATACATCTAAGTAAGATACATCTAAAAACATAAAAAAAATTGCTTACAATTTTAAAAATATTCAATAAAATAAAAAAACACGAAAAATAAATAACTCATTTTTAGAAAACTGAATTTAAAAAACTAAAACCAAATGCACTGATTATCTTTGTAATAATATAATGCATGAAGGTGAGATTCATTACAATCTTGATTTTTAAAAAAGATATTTTGTGATAATAAAAAATAAAATAAGGAACTAATATTTTACTATAATAAAAAATAGAATAAGGAACTAATATTTTGAGACAGAAGAAATATTATCTTTGTAATAATATAATGCATGAAAGGTGAGATTCATTACAGTCACAAACACTTTAGATAATAGGAAAATTTAATAGAAAAATTTAGGTTGCGTTTGGTAGAGTTTTCTAAATATAATTTGAGAATAAAGTTGTATTTTGAGTTTGTGAGTTTTGGAATTATGATTTGAGTGAGTAAAATTTGTTTAGTGAATGAGTTTTGAAAAGAATTTTGAATTGAGTGGGGAATTTTGATGTGTCATATGATATTTGAGACAAAAACTTACAACTCATAATCAAAAACACAACTCAAAATTCTATTAAAGCTCATAAAAAATTTTAAAAAATTCAAAAAATATTTTTTATTGAGTATATAAAAATTAACATGTGTCAATTGTAAAAAAAAAAAAAAAAAAATTGTACTATTCCGGTCAACCGGTAAGACGACCGGTTAGCACAAATTCTCCCGTCTTCGACTGCGTTTTCAGAAGTGAGTATGAAATTAATTTTAAAAATTGTAAATAAACACTATGCTTAAATCAAACTATAAAACTAACTTTCAGAACTTCACCCAACAGAGCTTTAGTCATTAACTCTTTTTTGTTCAAAGCTAAGAGCCACCCACACTTTCTTTCTTTCTTTCCTTTCATTTTCTGAGTTGGCTTGGTCAGTCGTGAGCAGGTAACCATAATTAGGTGCGAAACATATAATTCAATTAATTAACATTAACCGAGAAAAACGAGTCCTACCCACTCTAAGAAATGGTCATATATATAGCCTTTGTCGGACCCATTTAAGCCTTTCACATACCTTACATTATTTCTTTAATTTTCTGGAAATGTCTCTTTGACCAATCGTGAAAATAAATTAGTTGAAAGTAGCAGGAAAGTAAGGAGAATGTTAGGCATTATGAAAAATGATTCATAAAAGTGATCATGAACAAATTTCTATCTTTATATTATACATTATAACTTATTATATATTTAATTTAAAGATCAAAAATCTCTTATAATCATTTTTATAAAATATATTTTTTTTTATGATACCTACATTATCCGGAAAGTAAATGATCCTAGAAAAAGGTCAAAACAAAAGAAAAAAGAAAAGTGGTTCAACCACCAATAACTTTTGTCTCGGGTCAGGTAATAAACTGGGCTCGGAATTCACAGACACATTTTTTGAGTAAATTACAAATGACCCTTCAAATTGTCCAAAATACAGATTATCCTCTTTTATACTACTAGAAATTATGTTTTGTCTTTTTAAGTTTTTAGTCACATAAATTTTATTAAAAATTATTAAATCAATTAATAATTTTTAATTAAAGATATTTGAATATATTTTGATTAATAATTTAAGTAATTTTATTATTGTATAAGATAATTATTAAAAAATTTGTATGTTCTGTTAATTTTGTTAAACAAAATATTCTAACAAGGAGTATTTGTAATTTCTAAAATTATAATAAATAATTTGTATTTTAAACAAACTTCAAGAAATATATTTGTCATTTATCTCATTAATTTATTTTCAATAATAATATGAGTAATGATATATAAATAAAAAATTCATAAAATTTCACTTTAAAATAAAATATTCGTAAATTGAGTTTCATTTACAAAAATAATATTGTTATATTTTTTTATAGATAGAATTTTTTTATATGAACGGAAATTTTCTTATAATATTATGGGTTGTTGATGGAGTGCAACTCGTTCCTTCTTCATCATAAATATAGTTTGAACAAGGAAACCAAATTGTGAGAAGATCTAGTCAATCATTTTGTCATCCAACTACTGACTTCAAAGAGAAAAAGTCCAAATGTATGGGTTTTTTTTGAAACAGCTAATAAGTCATTACAATTTAAAAGGAATCAATCAAGTATTATAAATTAAAATATTTAATAAAACAAAATATATATATTTGTAGGACAACGCTACCATACCACCCAGAGGGGAAAAGTAAATATATTTTTTTTAAAAGAAAAAAAAAAAGTGTTAGAAAGAGGGCCTACCTCAACGTAGCCAAGCCTTTCAGGATCTAACTCTTCCATGATTAGAGCTGCGTATTCCTCTGCTTGTTCTTTTAATCTTGATAATTTATTTGCACAAGCACTCAACATTATGATCTACACATTTGATATTATAAAATAAAAAATAAAATAAAAATAAAAAAACAAAGAAGAAGAAGAAAAGCATCTTTGTTAGAAATTGACCAAAAGCCTTACCAACTCCAGAAAAATAAATAAATAAGTAGAATTGGAGATGACATAAATCTAATTCAGATACTGATGCACTGCAATTTATATATTGGAGTGGTTGGTTTTGGTAGTTTTTCTGATTTAGTTGCACCACCACCAAGTAACTCATACCACAGCACCGATGCTTAATTTAACCAAATTAGGTTTTGCAGTAATGCTTTTTGCAAGGAATAACACCTCTTTTAACCCAAAAAAATAAAATAAAATAAAATAAAATTGTACACATTATGTTACTGTAAGACTCAACAGCCATGGCCATAACTAGGGGTGGCAGACATGTGTTGGCATGGGCGGATTTGAGCCAGACCCATAGTACATAATAATACTTAAAGTGATTTCTCAAGTTTAAACTGATTTGGGAGGGTAATGCTGGGGGACCCCAGTGGGGGGTCAAAGAAAAAAAAAAAAAAACAGTTATGGACCAATCAAAAGGGACCACAGCACCCTACTGCGTCTTATGCATTTTTCGGTTTGAGATTAGGCCTATACTTTATTCCTAAGCCTGTCTAAAAACAAAATCACAAATCTTTCAACATGACTTAGATATTATTTAATTTTTTTTTTCATATTTTAAAATAAAAATTATAATTAATTTAATAATTTAGGGGTCTCTTTAACTTTAGTAGTTCAAATTTCATAACTACGAAGTGTTTTGGGAAGATGATTAAAAGTTAATTTTTTACTGTTTCTGATTTTTTTGTGAGAGAGTAAAGTGGGTTAAAAGTTAGAAAGCAACTTTTAACTCACTTCTCAAAATAGGTTTAATTGTTTACTTAAATAGTAATACATAGTTTATATTAATAAAAAACTAAAGTTAAACGACGTAAAACATATATAAAATGAGCAATACTAGGTATCATGAAAAAACTTTCATGAAAATGATCATGAAAGATTTATGACCTTTGGATTACACTTAAAACAAAGCACCACATACTAATCAAGGTAATCCAAAGATCATAATTCTTTCATGATCATTTTCATGAAAGTTTTTTCATGATCCCTAACTTTCCTCATATAAAAAAAAATTATATCATAGTTTGTTGGCGGGTTAGCATTAAAGCACTTGCACTACTCGGCCTCATATTCCTAAACCACACGAAACTCTACAGGTTCGTTGGGAATGTGTATTATCTTTTTGATTTTTTTTTTTTTTGGGATTATTTTAGTTTAGGGTTAGATTTTTTTTTTATTTTTATTTTTTACTTTTGTGAAAAAAAAATTTTATTATGAATTGAATATAATATTTTATCTTATTTAATTAAAATAATCTATTTTATCTTATATAACCATCTTAACCCAAATACTCATATAAACTTCAATTTTATACATATATATAATTTATATCTTATACAAGGCTATTTACATATATATAGACTTTGACATATATATATGACTGGTGATTCATCCCACTAATTTTTGGATCACTAATAGTTTTAATGAGCTAAAAAAAAAAAAAACTCAAGCCAAAACATCACATCACTTTGGTGGGGGCCACTGTGCCACATCATTAGTAATGTTCTAGAACTCCTAATTTAGTGCTCTAAAACATTCTATATATATTCAGCTATTATCTACTGGAAAAGTCAGCGTGCCATTTGTTTTATCACTGGAATCCTTTTTCTTTTTTCTTTTTTTCAACTTCATTCATGTTCATTAGTTGATCAAATTGTTAATTAAATTAATGGAACTGATTTTCTAATTTAATTTGAAACAAACGATGACAGTACCTCTTTAACTTCCTCTTCTGTAATTCTGCCATCCTCATTCTTGTCCACCCTGTAACGCAACCAATTAAACATCAATACTTCAATAATTATGACTTTAAAAAGACAATTTTATCCTTTCTCAAATCAATCGTACTGTTTATTATATACTGCAATTATGGGAAAATTATTGCTCCACAGCTAATAAAACAAGAATTAATTTATTTAATTAAGAGATTAGAAGATTTACTTATTTTAAATCCACGGTAAATTACACTGACAAGTTCTTGAAGTTTCTGTTTAATATATACCTCTCTTTTACATTTGAAAAAATTAAATTAAAATAACATAGTTATCTCTTAAACTTTATACATATAAAATAATACAAATACTTTGTTCATATCATTTTAAGAAAATAATAATCATGTTCTTTGGTTTACTTCACACAAAAAATTGAGTTTTTTAAAAATTTTCGTATTTTTTTATTTTTACTAATTTTTAAAAAATATTTTAAACAATTTTTATTTTTATTTTTTAAATACACTTAATCTAGATTATTTGAGAGTATAATATTTTGTGTTTTTTTTTTTAAATTCACCAAATGCAAAAAAAATACAAAAATTCAATACATTATTATATTTTGTTGTATTCAATGAATTTTTAAAAAAAAAAATTTGTACAAATTTTATACTTTTTAAATATATCTAAATTAAATTAATCTAATTTAGATATAACAGTGAAAATAAAAATAAAAAATTATATTCATTTATAAAAATTTATACAAAAAAAATCATAAAAAGGAGAGATAATCATTTAGAAAATTTTAAGGCATAATATCAGTAATGAATGGAATAATTTGTAATCACACTACAAATCTCAAGAAGGAGAATATAATTTTTCAAATGTAAAGGAAAATTTATATTAAATAAAAACCTTACCCTTAAATCTATTAATTTTTTTGAAAAGAAAAAATAATAATGCATACATGTCGAAGAAGATCTGGAGTCGAGAATCGAAGCTCTGATCAGTGATTTGAGACCAATACTCGTAAAGCTCATCTCTGCTGATCTTGTCAACATTCAACCTGCGTCGTCTGCTCAGAGCATCGAACAATTCCAACGCAAATTCCTTTGAATCATCCCTCATTCCTACAACGAGAAATGATAAAAATTGAGATTGAAAAGGTTTAAACACGCATTGAAATGGCACCATTGTAATTGGAGAGAGTTTTATGACCTATGCATTGTCCGAAATCGGCACGGTAGAGATAACCGTCCTTGGCAAGCTTGTTGAAGCTGTTCTGAACTTCGTTCCATCCATCGACGCTGTTGTTTTTGCTACTGCTGATGAATCTGAGTCCTTTTAGAGCTTTTTTGGCACCAGAACGGGTGCGATCGAGACGAGCTCTCTGTTGACGGAGAGCTCGAGCGGCCAAAGCAGAGTCCAGACCGTTGCTACCTCCTACTACGAGAACGTTTTGAATCGCTGAACGCGACGCATGACCGTGACTCCACGAGAACCGCTTCAGCTCCGCCTTCAACTCCTGAGAGAAATGCTTCGCTTTTGCAACCGCCTCTGCTTTCAACTCTTGCGAGAATTGAAGGAGACGATTCGACGAACTCCGCCTCATTGTCGGAGACCGCGAACCAGAGGCGGACGCCGACGCCGACGCCGACGCCGACGCGGGCGGAGTGTCCGCTCCTCCGAAGAAGGCGAACTCTCGGTCGATGTTAAGGATCGTTGCCGGTTCCACACTGCGGAGCACGATCGTGTCATCGTCTTGGAGGTCGAGTGTCACTTCGACAAACTCCTCCTTCGCCGGCGGCGGCGTCGCTGCAGATCCAGAGTCAGTTCCCGGCGAAGATCCGCCGCTCAGCGCCTTGCTTGAGACAGTGTCCGACGCCCATCGCCGCCCATGCCTCGCTAATTCATTCATTGATTGTTTTTTAATGTAAAGATTTTATACAATAACTGTGGGAAGTTTATTTTCCAGCTAATGTGCGCCAATAGATGATGAAGAGAGAGAAGATTTAACAAAAGAACACCAGTATAGTATGTTTGAACGAATTTTTTAATATTTAAAGTAGTGGAGGCATGTACGCGTCCGGAATCTCTCAGAAAAGACATATACGCGGTGGCTACTTCTAGAGAGAGAAAAAAGAAAAAAAAGAAGGTAGAGAGAGAGAGAAAAGCGAGAAAGAAACTAGTTCGCTGGGCATTTGATGGAGAGAGAGAGAGAGAGAGAGAGGGGACCGAAGAAGACTAAAAACGATTGAGAAAAAAATGATACGAAATGAAAACAAAGTGAGCGAAAGAATCAGAGATGATTTCACTTTAGACCACCTAAGAATGGCAGTGTCGTTCTCTCTCTCTCACTATTAAGTTATTTTAGAAAATTGATTAAAAATTAATTTTTTACTTTTTTAAAATATATATATAAAAGATTTGAGAAATGATGTGATTCAAAATAAATTAAAATTTAATTTTTGATTTTTAGCTATCTTTTCAAAAAGGCCTAAATATATAAGAGTGTCTATATGGAGGAATGTATGGGCTCTTTTGGGAACCTATGAAAAACGCATGGTTTGCGTTTTGCTGTTGGCGTTTTGCTTGCCATTTGGCAAGTGATAAAGTTGGGTTGGAAAATTACCTATTTACCCTCTATATTTATATTTTATAAATTTGGGTGGAATGTAAATTTTTATATTGAGTGAGGGTATTTTAGTCAAACCACTTTCAAAAAGTTTGGTTAAAAGTAACTTTTTACCAACTTCCCAAACCACTCTCAAAAAGCTTGGTTAAAAGCAAAAAAGCTGATTTTTACCATCTTCCCAAAATACCACTATGTATCGATGATTGATTCCGGTTATGCGTGTACACAGAGGATCGAGAGGGATCTATAGCGTTTCTAGATTGGAAAAAGATTGGTAGCTCAAAATTTGGGGCTTGAATCGCCCGAATTTGATAGAAGGCGTTGGCAACCATTCTCTTTCCAAAACCCAATCCAAAATTAAACATGTGCAAGTTTTTTTCTCTCCTCTCTATCTCTCTCAGACCAGACGCAAGAAAGCTGTGATAATTGTTCTCTCTCTCCTCTCTTCAAAATGCACTCTTTTATCCCTCTTTCTCATCCCTTGTTTCAGCCACTCAGTGTCTCTCTTGTTTCAGCTTTGTTTGTGGTCAAAGACCCCATCATATCTTTCTATATCATATATGAATTGTATGTATGCAATCACAATGTGGTCTCTCTCATCATCTCTCTAAGTTTTCAGTAGGAAGGAGGAGTGAGTGAACCTCCTCCACCATAACTGGATCCAACTATCAAAAAAGAAACAAAGTGGACAACTCAATTGGGAATTTTCTTGTATATATCATGTTTTCCCTTCACTTGATTTTCTTCCATAGCTTCGGATTCGCAGCCACTCCCAAGCTCTACCCCGATAAAGGTATATTATATACCTCAACAATATTCAAATCTTTTGTTTAATTACAGCATTATTTCGTTTTTCTAGCAGATTCTCGGGAACCAAACAATACAATGTTGTTGTGAAAATGTAATCATTGATTGATTGATGATTGGGAGACGGTGAAGACATTGAGAGAGATGGGGAAGAGTTTGGGAAGAGAGATTGGGATTTTAGGAAGGATCCGTGTAGCGGAGAAGGGAATTGGAGCCCTCCTGCATTATTTTGTATACTTAAGAAATATATACACACAATTTTAATTAAAAAAAAAACACAAAGTGGCAACACAACTCTGTTCTCAACAAGGTCCCAACAACAACAACAAGGTCGCTAATTGAAAGAGAGAGAGAGAGTGTGTGTGTATGTGTGTATGTGGTGGACGGTGGTCGACAGTCACTGGTCGACGGTGATCACTATGGTCGGTCGCTCGACTTCAACGGCAACACAGCTCTGTTCTCACATTCAACTTTATGGTCCTCTCTCTCTCTCTCTCTCTCTCTCTCTCTCTCTCTCTCTCTCTCTTACGTTTCTTTGTTTTGTAAACGCGTGGGTTTTACGTTGACTTGGGGCAAATGGGCCAAACCCTACAATAGCAGATTCTAACTCATTCAAGCCATTAGGGGGAGGCTTATTCGAGCTACATAGCGGAGCTATTTCTAAATTAGACCTAACCCATTGTATGTTTTGGATCCAAATTTCGTTGTCTTATATAGTTATTCATGTCTTATTTCCCATCATCTCTATTTGAGTTTGGCTTTTGGGATGTGTTGATTACGTTTGGAATAGGTTGGTAACTTGTTTTTCAAACTTTAGCTGTCCAGATTTTTGTTCCTTCGCTCGAGTGTCACTTCTTGCGCTCGAGTGGTCTTTGTGATCATTCAGTACTTTTGCAGGTTTACAAAAATACTGGAAGTTTGCATTTTGCGCTCAAGCGAACTGTGTGTATATCAAATTGCAGAATCACCTTTTTGGGTCACTTTTTCATTTCACTCTCTCTCTAAACATTCCAAAAAACCCTAGATCTAGACACACTCTCTCCAAAACTTACATTCTCTCTACAAAAACACCAAGATCTAGTGATTTCTTCACCCTACTCCCTTTGTTAAAAGGGTAGAACAGTCCATAGGCTCTCTTTTCATCTGAACAAAAGTGAATTTCGACTTCTTTGAGGTTTCTCCACTCTCTCCTTGGTCTCCTAGCTTCGAGGTAGGGATTCTCCACATTGTAATATGGGTTTTGCCTTTGCTATTTGCTATTTCAAAAGATTATAGTGGTTTGGGTTTTTTTGGCAAAAACCTAGGGTTTGAAATCAAAATGTAAAAGAGGGGTTTTCACATGGTTTCTTGAAAAATGTTGTGATTATGGATTCGGGGTTGATACATGTTGAAATGAGATATTTTTTGTATTAAAATAGATTTTCAAAGAGAAAGGGGTTTTGCCCTAAAATGTAAATGTTAAGATTATAAAGAGAACATGGAATTGATATTGGAAATTGTGAAATTGAATTGATGATAATGATGAGGGTGGAGTTGGATATGTATTATCACTCTCATTTGAGATTTTGGAAAAGTATATCTTTAATGGAAATTTATTTATCTGTTAGAGGTATTTGTTTTGGGTTATCGATGGAGGATTGATATGATTGTTGTAAAAGTTGCATGAGGATTAGGTGAAATAAAACTAAATCCTCATCCATTTTGTATTGAGCATTGCTATATACTAATTAATACATTGAAAATATATATGATTTTGAGAAAAATAGGTGAATTTGGGAAAAAGGTATGTAACACCAAAGTTAAGTTGGCTTATGTGTCCAAGGTGAAAGTCTCGAAAACCGCACATATACATAGGTGCCGATCCCGCGGATAAAATATTCGTAAAATGGCAATAATAGTACTTGTATAGACTACGTTTATATGGGTTTTATTTGACGGATTCCTGCAGATAAAATATCTGTGGAAGGTTATACTTGTTTCAGATTTCCAAAGTTATACTTCATTACCCTATTTACTATTATAAAAGAGATGATTTCATGAATTGTGATATAAATTTCGCATGGCATGGTTTTTGAAAGGAAATGTAAAACATTCTAACATGGGCATTGCACATGCATTCACCTTATGGCTTTGTCAAGATTTATAAATTGTATTGTAGTATTTCTACTGGGCGTTGCCTCACTTTACGTAGGAAAACCATTTTCAAGTGCTGGTGATATGCCTCTGCCAAGGACTTAGCTTGGGAGGACTGTGGAGCTGAGGGCTCATCATTTTTATTTTATATTTAAATTTTGTACAAACCTAGAGCTTTATCTGTATTGAGCTTAAGCCTTACTTTTGATGTACCCAAGCATTGACATGGAAAGATAGGGTACATGGTTATCTGTTTAGCTTTCATTTCTTTTCACTATCTTGTAACACATGCTGTAGATTCAGGATGTACTGTTTATGAATGTATATCGACTGTGTTACCTTTTGTATGACAAACTCTGATTAATGAAAGCTTATAATTTCATTTATGTTGCTATCTATTAGTTGTTATGAGGTGGGTATATTGTGTTTATTTCGGGGCGTTACAGGACCGGTGAGAGCTGCATAGTGGAATGAAAAGTGAGAAGATTGAAGTTTAGAGGTAACGTATCGACAATTAAAAATCTATTTAGAACTTAGACCATCTCCAACTGTGTATCAAACTTATCATCAAATTTGAATTTGATAAAAAATGATTTCTTTTTGAGCTCCAATGGTTTCATCAAATCAGTATCAAATTCAAGATTTCACTTTTCTTTCATCAAATCACTGTTCATTGCCGTTGGATTTTCACCACCGAATGTCCCCCCAGATGTTCTCCCGGATGATCACCTCAAGGCAAAAGTTTGTGAAAAAATTACACTAGCTAGTCAACCGCCCAGTTTTTTCTGATTGGTCGACCCCTCGGATGACCACCTCAAGAAAAAAAATTATAAAAAATTTGCACTAGCTGGTCGATTGGTCGAACATCCGCCTAGTCGTTCGCCCAGTCGACCGGTGGTCTAACGAAGCCGCAAAACTCTCATTTGAAGCACTTGATATCAAAGAGAGTTTTTACTAAAATTTGGTAAAAAAAAATTGATACACCATTAGAGATGCCCTTACATATAATTTTACGGAAAAATAAAAAATAAAAAATAAAAACAAACAAACAAACAACTTACTGTTTAACTTTTATAATAAAATAAATTATAAAATTATAATTTTATTAATTTGAATTATCATTTTTTAATTTATTTTTGATCTAAATTATTTGTTTATTTTTGTTAAATAAAATCAATAGAAAAATAATATTTTAATCATTAAATTCAATAAATAATAATATTTTAGACATTTTATTAATATTTAGATTGAATTTAATTACTAAAATTCTTTTTTTTTTTATATCAGTTTTAGTTAAAGGGTTTTAGGTTAAGGTCCCTAATATTATGATTTTATAAGATAAGGGACATGTAATATTTTTATAGTAGTTGGGGTCCCTTAACATTTTCACAACAAATAAGTCTTCACAGAAAAATTTCGACTCTTAAAAAATCTTCAAAAAGAAAATTTCATAGAGAAATTTTAGTTTCTCACAGAAAAATTTCTTTATAATGGTCTGAAATTTCTATAATAATATTATTGAGAGACCTTAACTAATAAGAAAAAATATATTGGACCTCTTCTACTATCCAAAGTTGGATAATTATGTTTAACTAATTTTTCCTTAAGTGGGCTTCATGGATATATACGAAGGATTTAAATTAAAAACAAATAAAAAATTATAATTTAAACTGATAAAATAAAAAATTTAAGATTTATTTTGTTATAAGGGTCAACCTTTAGAGTTTTTTGGGGGGGTAGTTTTTTTCTAATTTTTTTTAATTTAAAAAGATCATACAAAATAAAATGACAATGTTATTTTATAATTGTGAACTATATCGGGGATTTTCATTTTCAATGATGTAAATAGGTGTATAATTTTTTTTATATATGAATTTTGTTTGTTTAATGTTATTAATTTTGAAATATGTAATGTTATATAAATAAAAAATTATAATATAATAATTATGAAAAAAAAATATATTAAAAAATAAAATTTATGATATAAATTTGAAATTAGATATAGTGTAAAGAACACATAAAATGAATTTGTAAATAACTAAATAAAAATCTCAAATAGTGAAGAAATAATCATTTTTTTATAATAAAGATTGATCTTTGGCTTTTTAATTGACAATATATAATAATAAGAAAAAATTAGGGAAACTTCCTTCTCCATGTTTGTGTAAGAGTTTAAACTTCTTAAAAATTAACTTGATGAGAGTTAAGGTCCCTAGGATTTGAAATTTTGGAAGGATAAGAATAAATTTTTGCTAAAATAATCTGAAATATCATTTTTAACCTAAAAATCCTAAATTTTCTCTTTAAGAGCATCTCCAATGGTTTAGCAAATTTTTCACCAAATTTGAGTAAAAAAAAATAATTTGCGCAATCTGATATGAGCAACTCTAACTGTTGCACTGTAGCATGCATCAAAACAAAGGGGACGACCGGTCGGTTGACCAGTTAGGCCTGAATTTTTTTTTTTTTTCAATTTGATAGTCAACCTATTCTGTCTTATCTTGATAAGAAACCTCATTTTTGTCTTATCTTGATTTTACAAATAAAGCTTTGAAAGCTTTCATCAATGGCGGTTTTAGATCTCATGTTTACTTCGTAAAGAAGGGTCGTGAATTTTTTCCAAAAACAATCCAAAGTCTACATTTTTTTATCCAATAAGCAAGGCTTTTTTACAATTCCTCAACTTTTTCTTTTTTCTTGCATATTCTTGTCTTCCAAACAACCTAACTATCCATATTCAGCTAAAAAAGAAAAAATAAAATAAAACCCAGAAGAATTACGTCATTTCTAGATAAATAATGATGTGGGTTCGAAATAAATTCGTGTAAAGAATTGATTTTTGGGTTTAGGCTTATTTCAAGAAAGTGATTTGAGTTTTGATTGCTCGGTTCTGGGGTCATTTTCTTTCTAAGGAAAGTGAGAGAAAAAGTGGGATTTGTTGTGTGTTTTTGGTTTCTTCTATATGGGTCTTATTTGGGTAGATTTATGGTGGAGAGGAATAGCTTGAAGGTGACTTCACTGGACTCTTTGAAAGGTGTTTATGAATCTGCAATTGAGAATTTTGGGGTTCCTTAATATGGAGGAACAATGGTTGGAACTGTGGTTTATGCAAAGGCTACTCAAAAGGCTTGTAAAAGCTTTAGTGATGTTCATCTCTCCTTCAAATTGAAGCCTGGTGGTCTTCCGATCTTCTTTCTTGCCGATCGAGGAGGTGAAATTTTTTAATTTATAATTTTTCTTTCTTACACTCAATATATGAATGTGTTCTTTCTTACACTCAATTCTTCTTTTCCTTCTTCTATTATTTTGATAGTCGACTGCAAGGGACGACCGGTGGGACATCCGGCCGGACATCCGGCCGGTTGTCCGATGGCCCACTTCCAACATAAACGCATAGTGTTTGGTGAAATCTACTTCAACTTCTAATTTTGGTGAAACATTTGGTCCATTCTCAATTTGGTATCCATTTGGTGAAACCGTTGGAGACATAAAAATGATATTTTTTCACCAAATTCAAATCTAATGATGAATTTGATTCACCATTGGAGATGGTTTAATTTTTCTCATACGCTATTTTTTATCGTTCTTTCTCGTGTTTAAATTTCTTCTTCTTCTTCTTCTTCTTCTTATCTCTCTCTCTCTCTCTCTCTCTCTCTCTCTCTCTTTCTTATCAATGATTTCAAGTCTATGGCATCTAAGGTTCTGCCATAACTATATCAACCATCACCTCCACTACTTTTACCGCCCTTGTCGTATCCATCGTCATCGCTCCACTATCGTTCATTGTGACTTTCTCTTCTGTCAATCGACATTAACTACCGTTTACATTTTTTTTTTTATTTAGATTTAGTTGATCTCATTGTTTGTTCTTTTTCTATTTAACACCGTCCATCTACCGCCAATCTAGTTGGTTTATATGCTATTGATTGATAAAGATTTGATTATGTTATTTGATTTATATTTTTTATTTTTCAAGTTTATTGATTTTAGATTTTCGCTGGAATTAGTCAATGAAATTTCATTGACTTGCGTAATTGCACTGACTTCAATTAGTGAAATTTCATTGACTCGGTCTCAGACTTGCACTAGCTTAAGTAAGTAAAATTTCACTGACTTGTGTAATTGCATTGGCTTCAATTAGTGAAATTTCACTAATTTAGTCTCTGTCAATTTCTAATTGATACTAGTGAAATTTCACTTGACCTGTACAATTATACTAATTTCAACCAAAGAAATTTCTTGGAATTAAGGAGCTAACTTTTGCAATTGACCCTCAATTTTTTATCTTTTAGAGTTCAAAAAAATATTTTTCACTAATTTTGCACAATGAAGTTCACAGTGCAAATTCAGAGAAATTTCACTATATATACAATGGATTTTTACTGATTTAATATAAAAAAAAATTTTAATTCGTTATTTTGGAACCTTCAATTTGAATTTTATAATAATAAATTTAGAATTAATGATCTAACTTTTGCAATCAATTTTAGATTTTCTAGTGTAAAAAAATATATTCTACTAACTTTGCACATTGAAATTTTTTTGAGTGAAATTTCACTTTGTATGAAATTAGAAAAATTTCACTATGACATAAACAACGAGCACAGTAAAATTTCATAAATTTTTTTCTTCAGAATTTTGTATTATTCATGGATCTTATTTAGAAGATATTGTCACAAAAAAAATGGAGATGTTAATCAATAGTTATTAAATTTTAAAGTTTTGAAATCACTTAAACAATATAAAAGGTAACTAAGACAATTGATTTAGGCCCATCCCTCTCTCTCTCTAAAACGAGAGCATCTCTCTCTAGTTTCTTTCTTTAGGGTTTCCCCAGTCGGCGCCGTTTGGGAGGGGGAGGGGGCTCCGGCCTCCGGCTGCCCCTCTCCTCTCTCCCCTCCTCTTTCTTTCCTTCGTTATTGCTTCATAAACCTTGGGAGTTATCTATTCCCAACCTCTCCCTCTTCGTGAGGCGTCTCTTCCCCCATGGTGGAAGCTTTGTTGGGCTGCTTCTCCTCACACCGGTGCCGGATCTGTCTTGGTCTTCTTCTCCGTTGCTCGCCGTCGCTGTCTTCCCCTTCCCTCCACCAGATCTGCCTTGGATCTGTTTTGCCTCGGAACTGTTTTGCCTCCATTTTCCACAAACCAGATCTAGTGCCTCCGGGTATGAGGTGTTTTCCAGTTTTTTTTGTTTTTTTGTTTGGGTGTGATTGTAAAGAATCCATCGATGCTTTTAGGTGGCTTACTCACTCTGTGGTTACAATATATGATCTCAGACACACTCTACAGTTGATTATTCGACCTCTGCTTTGCAGTACGAGCACGAGCACTTAATGTGCGTTTGAGATTTTCATAGAGTTTATACCTGTGTGCTTATTTTCTGATTTTTCTTAGCTTGATGTAAGCTTTTTGTTGGATGGATTCTTATGTAAGTGCCGTTTGGCTTCAGTAATGAAATATCTCTATGTTCAAAAAAAAAATATATATATATATAAGGTAACTAACTATAAGGGCTATTTTTGTCCAAAATGACTAACCATGGGATAATTCTATTTTCACACACTATTTACTCTCTATGCACATCTTTCTTAATGCACACACTTAATAAATTTGCTTACATTTTGTTTTATTCATTCCATACACAAAATATTCCAAATATGCCCATAGCATATAATGTATACACACATCTACACAAATCCCCAACACATATGTACACACACCATACAAAACATAAGCTTACACTACACTTCTAAACCTAAACCGTACCCTACACACATAATATTTACGGCACTTTCCAACAAACGATACTAAGGTATACAATTTTTTTTTTAAATCAATAATTTTTTGATTTTGTTTCACTATTATTCTACCAAAACTAATTCTTTGTTTGGTTTTGAGTTTTTAAAAATATATATTTTTTTAATTTTAAAATCTTATTCCTTTGTTTTAGTAAAATTTTTAAATATTTTGATAAACCTTTTACTTTTTAGATCCATTTAATTTAGATGCATTTAAAAAAATAAAATATTTGTGAAAAATCTAGAAAAAAAATCAATAAATACAAAAATATATATGTATTAAATTTCTGTATTTTTTAAGTGCATCTAAATTAAGCGGATCTAAACAAATAAATAATAATAATAATAATTAAAATATTAAAAAGGTTCACTAAAATGAAAAAAAAAATGGGGAAAAAAAATCACCTTTTTGTGAGTGTCTCATGTGTGTCTTTTTTGGAAAAAAAAAAAAAAAGTGTACCGAGAATTTTAATGTAAAAAATGTGTATTAAAAAGATCTATTTTAAGGTTTGATGTGTGTATTGATATTCATATTGGTCATTTTGTTTAATGGTGAAATTGTAAAAAAAATAAATAATTCATTAAGTGTGTGTGCAAAAAGTAATGGTGTGTGAAAATAAAATTATCCTTAATCATGTTTGGTGGAGGATCTAAACTGCTACTATTAAAAAATTGTTTATTCTTATTCATGTAAAGTAATATTCGGGATGTAAAAAAAAAAAAAAATCCTAAAAGTGCATAATTTAAACACGGATCATTTTTTGATAAATTCTTTTTCTAAGTGTTTTATTTTATCTAACTTATATTCTTTTGAGTATTCCATTAAGTTCTGTTTAATATAATATGACCAAATCATTCTTTCTAATTTTTTGTACATGTTTCTATTTTGAAACTAACACATAATAATAGTCCCTCATTTTATGGAGAAAATCTCTCTCGCTTCCAAAATAATTACAATAAACCAACTCCAAACACTAGTATAATGTGATATAAATAACATCAGAAGCTTTCATTAATCAAAGTTAATATACAAAAGGTAACACATGCGATATACATTCATAAATCGTTCATCCTGAATCTACAACATGTGTTACAAGAGGTAATAAGAAATGAAAGCTAAAAAGATAATCATATGCCCTAATGACTTACATCTTTCTAAGACTGTACTTGGTTACAATAAAATGAGTCACAAGCTCAATACAAATAAAGCCCTCAACTTATGAAAGTAAATACAAAATAAACAAAAGTGAGCCTTCAGCTCCAAAATCCTCCCAAGCTAAGTCATTGGCGAAAGCATATCACTAGTACCTCAAAATATGTTCCTAAGTAGGGTGAGTCAAAACCCAATAGAAACAATCTAATACGATATATGAATCTTAACAAAAATATAAGTATAATGTGCATATACAATGCTCGTAATACAATCATTTATATTCGACCAGATTATAATATGCCAACTTCTTTATCTCAATCCATTTTATTTCAACTCCTTTCAAGTCAATTCATTGGTATCCAAACAATCCAACTGAGGCTACAACTCAGTGGTTATCTAATCAATACAACCATTATACACACAATTCAATTTTTCATTTTACAGAAATTTCATCTACGAGAATCGGCACCTATATATACACGCGATTTTTGGGACTTTCACCATGAACACACAAGCCAACTTAATTCAATGGAGTCCATCCCCTTTCTTCTTCCAAATATAGAGTACATCCTCTTTCTTCTCCCAAATATGGAGTACATCCCATTTTTCCTCCCAAATATCATACATATGCCATGTATTAAAATACGGTCATATTCAATGACAACAGTTAAGAGATTAGTTTCATTTCACCTAATCCTCATGAAATTTCTACAACAATCATAAATATCCTCCACCGATAGTCCAAAACAAATATACATTCTCCAAGACAGATAAATTATCTAAATTTCCATAAGTGAGAGATAATACACATCCAACTCCACCATTTATTTAAAAAATCATCTAATTTCATATTTCTAATACCAATTACATTATTTAAACTAAATAATTATTTGAAGTATTTTAGGACAAAACCTCATTCTCTCCCAAATCCAACTCATGTGTCAAAATCAACAAATTCAACACATCACATCCTCATATCTATACCCATAACCATTTTCAATACCTTCATTTAAAAACCCTTCTTTTGATTTTGAACCAAAACCCTAGGTTTGTCTAAAATCCTCCAAATCTCCAACATTATTTGCACAATCAACAAATAACTAAGTTAAAAATCATAGTAGAGTGTAGAAAATCCCTACCTCAAAGTAAGAAGGCAAGCAAAGCAATGTAAGAACTCCAAAGACGCCAAAACCAAGGTTTACTCGGATCAAAACGTAACCCTTGAGGTGCTCTACATTTTTCCCAAAGACACTAGGGTAGAGAAACCAATAGATCTAGATGAAAATGTAGAAAGAGTGTGAGTTTTAGAGAGAGAGAGAGTCAAGATCTAGGATTTTGAAATGTTTTAGAGAGGGAAAGAGATTAAAAATTGGCTGTTATAAACTGATATACGCACAGTCTGCTTAAGCGTGAGAAGTGACGCTTGAGCGTCAAACATTATAAGTTGTTCCGCTCGAGTAGAGAATACACATATCCAGTAGTTTTGCAAACAAAAGAATATAGCTTGAGCGCAAGAATGGCTGCTCGAGCACACGCCCGCTTGAGCGTAGAAAATGCCGCTCAAGCGTAGAATACACTCTCCCAGTAATTTTGCAAGCCTACAAAAGTACTAAGAGTTCACAAAGCCCACTCGAGCACAAAAAGTACCGCTCGAGCGAAGGAGCAAAATTCTGGGCAACAAGTGTTCGGAAACTCGGCAACCAACTTGTCCCAAACGCAACCACAACAATCAAATAGCCAAATTTAAGGATATACAAGGGAAACAAGATGTGACAACAATATGAAACCATAAAACTCAAGTCTGGGATACAGCAAGGGTCGAGTCAAAACCGGAATCGCTATACTCTCTCATTCTAAAGAGAAAATATTTCCCTTATTCCATGGAGAAATCTCTTCTTTATTCTAAGGAGAAAATCTCTCCCGCATTCAATGGAAAAAATCTCAAAATATGAATTTTGAACCTTTTTATAATTGGAAATTTTTAAAAATAACGCAACAAAAACTCTAAATGAAAATCAAAATATAATGTGAATGTTCACAGTAAATAATAAACATACAACTAACTTTTGAAAAAACAAAACATATACTATAGTACAATGTGAATGTTCACAATAAATAACAAATATACAACTAACCTTCGAAAAAATAAAATTCATACCAAAATAAAATGTGAATGTTCACAATTTATAATTAACATGCAACAAGCCTTAAAAAAAAATAACTCACACCAATGAAAACATTTACACTACAACGTGAAAACAAAAAAACAAAATTGAAAAAAAATGAAAGTCAACTATTTCAATTGTTCAATGGTAACAAAAATGATTGTTCAACTAAAAAGCATAGTAACAAAAACAACAAACATACAATTAACTTTCGAAAAAATAAAACTTATACCAAAATATAATGTGAATGTACATAATTTACAATTAATATACAACTAGTTTAAAAAAAATAAAAATAAACTTATACGAGTATGAACATTCACACTGCAACGTGAAAACATAAAATAAAATTTTAAAAAAAAAAGAGTGAAAATTGAGTATTTCAATTGTTCAATGGTAACAAAAATGCTTGTTCAACTAACAAGTATACAAACAAAAAAACAAAAAAATACAATTAACTTTCGAAAAAATTTCAAAAAATAAAAAACTCATACCAAAATACAATGTGAATGTTCACAATTTACAATTAACATACAACTAACCTCAAAAAAACTAAATTCATACCAATATGAACATTCACATTGCAACATGAAATAAAATTGAAAAAAAATATATATTTCAATTGCTTAATGATAACAAAAAATGATTGTTCGAACAACAAATATAGTAACAAATAACCAATAATATGTGAACATTCACATCTTGCAAAATATATAATTATATCAATATTTATATTTCAACACTTATTTCTCAGACTTTCAAATAATGTAAAATATGAACATTCACACTAATTGACAAAAAAATGAAAGCAATGGCAACAATATAATTAGAAAAAAAAAAAAACTCAATCACTCTAAAAACAAATAAAAAATAAAAAATAAAAAAAATCACCCACATCTTCATCTTCATCATCATCTTTATTATTATTACTATCATTAACAATCTATGCAATTTCACTATCACACCAATTCAAATCAAACCAAACCCACATTTGAAGAATATGTTTGTAACAAAATTGACTAGACATAAATAGAGTTTCGACTTACAACAATAGGAAAACATAGAGTTTCGAATACAGAGTAACAATGGATGAATACAGAACTTCGAACACAAAGTGACAATGGAAGAATACAAAACTTCACCGCAATAATGGAGAAACATAATATTATTTCACCACCATGTATAAACTAGAGTTTTAAACCCTACCAAATAGAGAGTTTTGAAACCCTAACACAATGAAACAATATCACAAATATGAATGAAACTGATCAAAAAGAAAAATGTGAATAATGGTAACTACTAAAATAGAAGTAGCAACAAAAAAGAAATGTATATATCCTTTTTTTGTGTAATACATATCAACAATAGACATAAGGACATAACATTCTAATTAGATTATAATTTTCCTTAACAGACTTATTGGATTAGAACACCTTTAAATAAGATTTATCAATAAAAAAACCCTTAAACAAATGCTATTAGGGCAATGTTTAATATGAAAGTTATATAAAAAGTATTTTGAAAATGGTGTTAAAGCTAGTGTAAAATTTGAAAAATTACCAAAAAATATTTTCAAGATGGTGAAAACTATATATGTATTTTTGTCTTTGTGTCGCAAGGCACTTCTTAAGAAAACATTTAAAATTAATAGTATTGATTGAAAAACTTGAGTTCACAAGAAGTATAGTTACAAGTATGCAGAGGCTCTTTCCAACCACCTAATGATGTTATTTGGTGTAACTATTTTCAAGTGAAATATTGATAATTACAAAATAAAAGTAAAAAATAGTACATTTTTTCAACTTTTAGATAATATATTTTTTTTAAATTTTACTTAAACTATTTTTTCATTTTAAGTTTTAAGTAGATACTGTACCAAATACTTTGATATAAAATTTAAAAGAAATAAAATTATAACTAATCTATCTATATTATTATTATGGGTAAATTATAAACACATTCCCTGAGGTTTACTTAAATTACAAATTATCCCCTGTAGTTCTAGAAATCACACTATGCCCCTAAAGATTTTTAATTTCATAACAAATAGATCCTTTTATTAATAAATCATCAGGTTAATTAACAATTTTTAATAATGTTAAAATTTTATTTCAATTAAGAATTTAGATAATTTTATTATTGTATAGGTGAACAGTTAGAAATTTTACTTTTTCAATTAATTCTGTTAAATAAAGAATTTAAATAAAAAAATTTATTATCAGATTGCGAAAATGACTTTTTACATCACTTTTTTAGATCTTTTCTTCCAAAAACCCCAAAGTGAGACTCACTCTCTCTCTAAAATACTCTCCATCTCTCTTTCTATTTACACCTAGATCTAGTGATCTCTACACCCGTGTGCCTTTATTAAAAAGGTAGTGCGTCTTAAAAGTTTCATTTTAGTCTGATTGATGTTTGATTTCGGCGTCTTTGAAGATTCTCCATCTCTTCCTTTGCTTTTCTAAGCTTGAGATAAGGATATTCTACACCTTAATATGATTTTAGCCTAGTTATTTGTTGTTATGTATAAAAGATGGAATATTGGGGATATTTGTGGATGGACCTAGGGCTTGGGTGTGGAATAAAAGAGGGGTTTTCAAATGTAATTGGTAATAATGGTTTGGGTGTAGATGTAAAGAATTGTTGTTGAAAAATGGTTGATTTGGTCACTTGAGTTAATATTTGGAAGAATGGGAGTTGTGCCCTAGCTAGGTCAATTTGTGTTTTGTATAAATAGGCAAAATTGATTATGATAACATGGAATTGGATAGTTATTGATACAAATGGTGCAGCCGGATACGCATTATCTCGCTCCTATGGAAACTTGAATAAATTATCTGTCTTGAGATTGAACATCTGCTTAGAAATATCTATATTGGGCTATCGGTGGATGATAACTATGATTGTTATAGAAATTGCATGAGAATTAGGTGAATTGAAACTAATCATTTAATCATGTCTTTGAATATGACGGTATGTTAAGGCATTAAATATGTATAATTGGCAGTCATTGAATATGATGATACTTTTAAATACATTGTATATGTATAATGGTTTGAGAGGAGAAAGGGGATGTACTCCATGTTTTGGGAGGAGATAGGGGATGGACTCCATTGAAATTAAGTTGGCCGGAGTGTCTAGGGTGAAAGTCCCAAAATCACATGTATACATAGGTGCCGATCCCGCGGACGAAATTTTCATAAAATGGCAAGATTTAAGTGCTTGTTTGATGATTGTGTTGATTGAGAACTGTTGAGTTGTAGTCTCAATTGGGTTATTTGGAGGATTATAAACTTGTCCCATGAATTGAAATGAAATGAATTAACTTGAAATGAATAGATGTGAATGGATTGAGATATGAATATCAGTACCGTATGATCATGTGGAGAATGTATGTTTCGTCATGAATATTGAATATACACTTGACACTTATATTTTCGTTAAACCTCATATATTTTGTTAGATTGTTTTTACTGGGCTTTGGCTCACCTTACTTGGGAAAAATATTTTTAGGTACTAGTGACATGCTTCCTCCAAAGACGTAGCTTGGGAAGACCTAAGAGCTGGAGGCTCTATTTTGTTATTTTGTGTTGAAATGTTTATTCAAGCCTAGGGCTTTATACGTAGAGAGCTTATGACTCTTTTTTGTTGTAACCAAGCAATGTCTTGGGAAGATGTAAGCCCGTAAGGCATTTATTTTGTTGATCATTAACTGGTACTACATGCTATAAATTTAGGATGTATATTAATGAATATATATTGCATGTGTTATCTTTTGTAATACGAACGCTGATGAATGAAAGTGATTATTTCTATTATTCTTCCGTTCATGAGTTGGACTTATTATGTTTTTGGGGTTTTACAACTTGGTATCAGAGTATACCGGGTGTCAATACTTTGGGTACGTGGAGAATGGTTAGTATCACAATGGGTTTGCCTCGCTTGGCTGAGAGGTTAGTATGTATTGTATGCTTATATGATAACATGCTTATATGATTATATGGGTATTGGATTTAGTTCCTAAGATATTGATTGGGTCCACGGGTTTCTGGAAGTCCTCTTAGAAGAGCACTTAATCACTACTGTTTCTAATTGAATCTCTAGTAACATCGCAGGACGGTCATTATCTAGGAAGGAAATTCGTATGTGTTTATGTAGTTACGTGCTTATATAGAGTGATTTACTGTTGTTCATTACATTAGGACGTGAGTGAGTTAGCTTCAGCACATTTGTAAATGTGCTAATCTCTTTCGTTATCTTTATTAGGATGCTCAGGCGTGGACGTAGTGGTGGTAGGCGTGGTGGGCCTAGAAGGCATGAGATGCCTTTACTAGATGATATTCTGGCACAGCAAGAGGGGGTTAGTCAGACCAATGTGGCTGAACCAGTTGGTCAACAGGCCATGGGCACCTTAGCCCGCAAAATGGCCGGCGCTTTGCAAAAATTCATGGACATTCTCAGGGCTGAGAATTAAGTCCAGGCCCAAGTAACTGAGGCAAGGCCATCTTTCTTGAACAGAGAATTTTTTCAGTTGAGTCCGGATGAGTTTTTGGGTGATCCCAACGAGCCACTGAAGGCAAATGCGTGGCTAGAGCAAATGGTAAAGACGTTTGAGATGCTCGACATTGAAGACGGGGGTTTAAGAGTAACCTTGGCGTTTTTCCAACTAAAAGAAGACGCGGGTCAATGGTGGAAGTATGCGCGAGGGCACATTGGAGGGACTTGGAAGGCTTTTGTCGACGCCTTCCAGGACAAGTTTTTGCCTCCCATAGTTAGGGAGAAGTTGAGAGACTAGTTTTCTAAGTTGTTGCAGCTGAATACACCAGTGGCTGAGTTTGAGGCCACGTTCATTAGTTTGTCGAGGTTTGCACTGGAACTCGTGATGACTGAGGAGTGCCATTGTTTGGAGTTCAAGAAGCGGCTAAGGACCGGGCTCATGTTTAGAGTGGCGGGATCCATGATTAGGGATTATGGGCACCTTGTGGAAACTACAGCTCATCTTGAGACTATCATGCAGATGGAGGATGAGAGGATGAGGGGCTCTAAGAGGAGTAAGGATAATCAGGGAGACAACAAGAGGCAGAGGGGTTCTAACCCTCACCCATCCTAGGGGACTTAGCCGAGGTCCACTTTTCTAGTACCAAGTTCGGGTTCTGAAAGAGGTGGTTAGGGAGATTTCATTTGTTTCAAGTGTGGTCAGTTGGGCCACAAGTCTCCAATTTGCCTGCAGAGAGGAGGAGGGCAGCGAGTAGCATCGTCTTCGGCTCGTTCTCAGGGCCAAAGTCAGGGAGAGGCTAGCTACTCACTTGTTATTAATGTGGGCAGGTGGGGCATATAAAGAGATTTTGCCCACAATTGGGTGGCACATCTGGTGCGTCTGGTTCAAGGCAGACATAAAGCCACTAGCCAGCACAGCCAGCACAGGCCTCGAGGGCTAATCAAGGAGCCTCTTCGGCTCAATCAGTGCATCATTCCTATGCTCCGAGGGGTGAGCAGGTAGATTAGAGGCCTACAGGACGGGTGGAGAGATTTTTATCGCCGATATATGATCCGCGTGGGTGGAATGAGCTTAGTTGCCTCCTTGCTAGCTTCTTGAATAGTGAATGTAGTGAAGTCCAGGTTGAGTTGCCAAGGGTGGTATGTGAATACCCCGATATCTTTCCCGAGGACCTTACTAGTTTACCACCTCACTGAGAGATCGAGTTCTCTATTGATTAAGTGCCTAGCACAACATCGATTTCTATGGCACCGTATCAGTTTGCACCTGCTGAGTTGAATGAGTTGGAGGTTCAACTCTAGGAATTGTTAGATGAGGGTTTTATCCGCCCTAGTACTTCGTCTTGGGGAGCACCTGCTCTCTTTGCTAAAAAGAAAGATGGAGCGTTGTGACTTTATATTGATTATCGGAAGTTAAACCGGGTAACTGTTAAGAACAAGTATCCAATGCCTCGTATAGATAATCGGTTTGATCAGTTGAAGGGGTCTTGTTGTTTCTCTAAGATAGACCTGAGATAGAGTTATTATTAGTTGAGAGTAAGGGAGGAGGATATCCCGAAGACGGCATTCCGTACATAGTATAGTCATTACGAGTTTCTAGTAATACCTTTTGGACTGACCAATGCACCGGCGGTATTTATGGATTTGATGAATCAGATCTTCCGTAAGTTTCTAGACTGCTTTGTGGTCGTCTTTGTGGACGACATCTTGATTTACTCACCCTCTGCGGAGGAGCACGATGAACACTTACGAGTAGTACTTAAGTTACTTAGAGCCCACAAGCTGTATGCTAAGTTTGGGAAATGTGAATTCTAGCTGAAAGAGGTTAAGTTCTTAGGCTATATGATATCTGGGGAAGGGGTGACTGTAGACTCATCCAAAATAAAGACAGTTCAAGATTGGGAACAACCTAAGAATGCGTTCGAGATCCGTAGTTCTTGGGGTTGGCCGGGTATTATCTCCGATTTGTGAAAGATTTTTCTAGACTAGCCTCACCTTTGACTAGATTAACGAGGAAATGAGTTAAGTTTGTGTGGAGTGAGATCTATGAGAAATCATTTCAAGAGCTTAAGGTTAGACTTACCACTGCTCCAGTCTTGATTATTCCGGAGAGGGGTTTGGGTTACTCGGTATATTATGATGTCTCACGGGAAGGTTTGGGTTGTGTTTTGATGCAAGAGGGAATGGTTATGGCCTATGGCTCGCGGCCGTTGAAAACATATGAGAGGAATTACCTTACTCACAACTTAGAGTTAGCGGCAGTGATCTTTGCCTTAAAGATTTGGAGGCATTACCTTTATGGTGAGAAGTTCGAGGTTTTTTCCAATCACAAGAGTCTAAAGTATCTGTTTACATAGAAAGACTTTAATTCGAGACAGTAGAGGTGGATGGAGTTCGTAAAGGACTATGATTTTGAGTTGCATTATCATTTGGGAAAGGCTAATGTTGTGGCCGACGCCTTAAGTAGGAAGTCAATTAGTAGTGTGGCTTGTATTACAATTCGAGAATGGGAGATATTGGGTACTCTTGGTAAGTTTGACTTGCATCTGGGCGAGTTTGTTGAGTCTGCAGCCTTGTTTCTAGTGGTTACACAACCTACACTTGTGAACCGAGTATTAGAAGCACAGAAGGATGACCTTGATACGGAATCTCTCCGGGAGAAGATCTCCAATGGGAAAGTAGAGAACGGCTTAAATATGTATCCCGACCAGAGTGTGAGATACCGTGACCATTTGTTTATGCCGAAGTCTTGCCGAGAGGAAGTACTCCAAGAGTTTCACCATTTGCGCCTTGCGGTGCATCCGGGAGGCACAAAGATGTATCATGACCTTAGTCGCCAGTTTTTGTAGAGAGGTATGAAGAGGGATGTGGCGGTGTTTGTATCGAAGTGTCTTACTTGTTAGCAAGTGAAGGCCGAACATCAGAGTCAGCTGGTTTGTTGCAACCCTTGCTTATAGCCGAGTTGAAATGGAAGCATGTTACAATGGACTTCATTGTGGGTCTTCCTAGAACTCAACAGGGTAGTGATACCATTTGGGTAGTAGTTGATCGATTGACCAAGTCGACGCACTTTATACCTATGCGTGTGAGTGACTCAGTAGATTTCCTTGCCAACTTGTATATTCAAGACATAGTGAGGTTGCATAGGGTCCCAGTAACAATTGTGTCGGATAGAGATTCGCGTTTCATAGCTCGATTGTAGCAGAGCTTGCAGAGTGCCTTAGGCATTAGATTGACCTTTAGCACAGCGTATCATCCTCAAACTGACGAGCAGTCTGAGCGTGCTATTCAAATCCTTGAGGATATGCTTCGAGATTGTGTCCTTGACTTCAAAGGATCGTGGGAGAGGCACCTACCCTTAATGGAGTTTGCCTATAATAATAATTTTCCAATCGAGTATTGGTATGGCACCATTTGAGGACTTGTATGGCCGACCGTGTAGGTCCCCTGTATGTTGGGCCGAGGTAGGTGATGCACCTTTGTTGGGTCTAGAATTAGTTCACGAAACGACGGAGAAAGTGACACTTATCCGTAAACGATTACCTACGGCTCAGAGTCATCAGAAAAGTTATGCCGACCGTAGGAGGAGACCCTTGTCTTTTGAGGTGGGGGATCATGTGTTCTTGAAAATATCACCTAGGAGGGGTTTGATGAGGTTCAGAAAGAATGGGAAGTTGTCATCTTGATTCATTGGGCCTTTTGAGATCCTTGAGCGAATCGGAGAGGTTGCTTACCGTTTGGCGTTGACGCCACAGTTTTCCAGGATTCATGACGCATTTCACATTAGTATGCTCCGAAAGTATGAGCTGGATCCATCGCATGTGTTGGATTGGACCGACTTCGAGGTGGACGAGGATGCCTCGTATAAGAAGAGACCGGTGAGGGTCTTGGATACCCAGGACCAAGTCTTGCGAGGTAAGACAATTCCTTTAGTAAAGGTATTATGGAAACATCATAGAGTCGAGGAAGCGACTTGAGAGCGTGAATTGGAAGTCCAAGAGAAATATCCGGACTTGTTTGTTGGTGCTTGAGCATGCATTGAGATTTTAATTACGCTAATAAAATGTGATAACATTGTATATGTTTTGAATTGTGAAAACATTGTATATGTTATGGGAGTTTGGAAACATGAATTCAATATAAACATTATATATGTTTTAAGGATATGGAATATTGTGTATGTTGTATCACTTTTGGGGGCATTGTATATATATTGAGTAAAGTTTGGAAAAAGAACTTGGGTTTGATTTAAACATTGTAAATGTTTTGAGAATTGTAATTGGCATGCTTGATACTAGAACTTGTGCATCGAGTTGGTAAGAATGGATGATCGGTGAGTGGGGTACTAATATTGTTGTGAATGGTTTAACAACGACTTTGAGCTTGATTTGAAATTTCGGGGACGAAATTCCTTAAGGAAGGAAGGTTATAGTGATCCCAGTTTTAACCCGATACTTATGGTAGTCCAAACTCAGGTTTATGGTTTCTGAATGTTGTTGATTGTCTTTTCCTCTTTATTCCTCCTTAAATTTGGTTATTTGGGCGTTTTCAGTGTGTTTGGAACAGGTTGGTTGTTTGGTTTTCAAACCTTGAGCTGCCTAGAATTTTGGTCCTCCGCTTGAGTAGGATTTGCAAACTCTCAGTACTTTGTACATCTGCAAAAGTACTAGAGGGGTGTTTTCCACGCTCGAGCGGCGTTTCCTACGCTTGAGTGGGTGGGCACTCAAGCGGCTCTTCTTGCACTTGAACGGTTTGTCTTTTGTTTGCAAAAGTGCTGGAGGTGTGTATTCTGTGCTCGAGCAGAACAAATTTTTGTATCTGACGCTCGAGCGTCAACTCTTCCACTCGAGCAGACTATGCGTATATCAGATCGCGAAAATGACTTTTTACATCACTTTTTTAGATCTTTTCTTCCAAAAACACTAAAGTGAGACTCTATCTCTCTAAAATACTTTTTTTTTCTCTCTCTCTCTCTCTATATATATATTTACACCTAGATCTAGTGATCTCTACACACGTATGCCTTTATTAAAAAGAGAGTGTATCTCAAAAGCTTCCTTTTGGTCCAATTGAAGTTTGATTTCGGTGTCTTTGAAAATTCTCCATATCTTCCTTTGCTCTTCTAAGCTTGAGGTAGGGATATTCTACACCTTAATATGATTTTAGCCTAGTTATTTATTATTATGTATAAAAGATGGAATATTGGGAATATTTGTGGACGGACCTAGGGCTTGGGTGTGGAATGAAAGAAAGGTTTTCAATGTAATTGGTAATAATGGTTTGGGTGTAGATGTAGAGGGTTGTTGTTGAAAAAGGGTTGATTTGGTCACTTGAGTTAATATTTGGAAGAATGAGAGTTGTGCCCTAGATGGGTCAATTTGTGTTTTGTATAAATAAGCAAAATTGATTATGATAACATGGAATTAGATAGTTGTTGATACAAATGGTGAAGCCGAATATGCGTTATCTCGCTTCTATGGAAACTTGAATAAATTATCTGTCTTGAGATTGAATATCTGTTTAGAAATATTTATATTGGGCTATCGGTGGAGGATAGATATGATTGTTGTAGAAATTGCATGAGAATTAGATGAATTGAAACTAATCATTTAATTATGTCATTGAATATGACGGTATGTTAAGGCATTGAATATGTATAATTGGTAGTCATTGAATATGACGGTACTTTTAAATACATTGTATATATATAATGTTTTGGGAGGAGAAAGGGGATGTACTCCATGTCTTAGGAGGAGATAGGGGATGGACTCCATTGAAATTAAGTTGGTCGGAGTGTCGAGGGTGAAAGTCCCGAAATCACGTGTATACATGGGTGTCGATCTCGCGGACGAAATTTTCGTAAAATGACAAGATTGGAGTGCTTGTTTGATGATTGTGTTGATTGAGAACCATTGAGTTGTAGTCTCAGTTGGGTTATTCGGAGGATTATAAACTTGTCCTATGAATTGAAATGAAATGAATTAACTTGAAATGAATAGATGGGAATGGATTGAGATGTGAATATTGGTACCGTATGATCATGTGGAGAATGTGTGTTTTGTCATGAATATTGAATATACACTTGACACTTATGTTTTCGTTAAACCTCATATATTTTGTTAGATTGTTTCTATTGGGCTTTGGCTTACCCTACTTGGGAAAAATATTTTCAGGTACTGGTGACATGCTTCTTCCAAGGACTTAGCTTGGAAGGACCTATGAGCTGGAGGCTCTATTTTGTTATTTTGTGTTCAAATGTTTATTCAAGCCGAGGGCTTTATATGTACAGAGCTTATGACTCTCTTTTGTTGTAACCAAGCAATGTCTTGGGAAGATGCACTACAACAAAATGCACCTTTGGCAACCAAAATTGGCGACTAAAAAAAATTTAGTCGCCAAAAGTTATGGAATTGGTGACCAACCTTTTTTTTAGTCGCCAAAAGTAAAATATTTAGCAACTAATTTTTTTTAGTTGGGGTATATTGATTATTGGCGACTAAAAAAAATTTAGTCGCTAAAAATGCCAAAATTGGCTACCAAAAAAAAAAACTTAGTCGTTGTATATTGACTTTTGGCTGCTAAAATATTTAGTCGCCAAATGGAAAATAAAAAAAATAATTTGTCTCATTGGCAACCAAACTTTTGGTTGCTAAAAACTTACTTTCAGTAACAAAAAAAAATTTAGTCGTCGTATATTGATTTTTGGCTACTAAGATATTTAGTCGCCGAATGGAAAATAAAAAAATTATTTTTTCTCTTTTAGTTGCCAAAAACTTACTTTCAGCGACAAAAAATTATTTTGGTCACCTTTAGCTAACTTTTTCCGACTAAAATGTTTAGTCGCCAATTGTAATTAAAATTTTGGAAAGAAAGATTTTGAATTTTTGGCAGGCTCCTTACATAATTAACGACGAAGCTATATTTTAGTCGGGAAAAATAAGTTAACAAGGATGTAAAACGAATGGCTAAGATCACTTGAAGAACCAAAGGATGGAAATCAATACCTCACCAATAAAATATTAGGGTAGGTGAAGAGAAGAAGAGAAGATGAAGGGTTGAGGAGTCCCGTTGCGTCGCCATCTCGCCGCCGCTTCTCCTCAAGTTCGCTAGCAACCGGAGCACCTCCTCCTCCTCCGCTATTGCCATCGTGACTGCTGCGATCACCACTGCCGCCGCTACCACCTCTGTCGCTGCCCTCTTTTTCACGCCACCGCCTCCCCCTCCTCCGCCGATCTTCGCAAATTCACTGCCACCGCTGCGAGATCCAAAGGCTTCATCGCTGAGAAGAGACTCCATTGATGCTCCGTCTCGCGTATGCTTTCTCTCTCTCTCTCTCTCTCTCTCTCACTCTCTTTCTCTCTCTCTATATATATATATATGTTTCATGGAAATGGAGTCAATATAGTGGCATCTGATAGTCTAGCTGCTTTGTAGGCTATGGAAAAGAATGGAATAGAAGGAATTGTGAGGGCTGAGAGGTTTGTTTGACATTATACATGTGGTATTTGTCAATTCCTTTATAAGTGGTGTCATTGTACCATAAAGCACAGGATTCTGCTGCACCACCATACCACACATATTAATATTGAATTACCAATTTCCCCATGCCTCCTCTCCTGAGGTACTACTGGTGGTGGCAGTTCAGAACCCAGAGCAAACATTTTCAGAATACTTGTTTTGGCATTGGGAATATTTGACACCATGCAGCTTAATTGCATTTGCTTTGCTAATTTGTTGATCCACTAGCAGATTTTTACAAATTCTACCATCCCATTCTTGATTAATAAAAAATAAAAACAATTTAGCGTAGGCATGAGAAAATATGTTCATCCTGCTAGAATTATTGTAAATGAAGACGTGGCAATGCATCAAGTGATGGTAATAGATGCATATGCATCTTGGAAAAGATAGAGCTAGCACTTGTGAATGAATACATGGCTTGGTTACCACTGCAAAATTTGCAAATAATTGTATTGGTTACATGAATGAATCTTCTCATTTTTCTGTGAAATTAGATGCACAAATGTAGTTAATGGTTATTTATTTATTTATTTATTTATTTTTTGTGATCTAATCATTGAAAAGAATTCAATGCACAAATAGTTACTCTTGTCATTTATGCTGTAGGCTTAATTTTGATGTTCCCTTTCCTAATCCTGAATCTCCTTTCGGCAGCGTTGATAGGATCTTTCGTGAAATCAACAATAGTATATTGGAGAATTCACTTGTTATAACCTTAACTCTAAAAAAGCTTCCGTTAGTGCTGCAAAGATTTACGGCATTGACTAGGCTTCTTGTAATTATGAGCTTAATGTTACTTGTTGGAATCTATAGTAATACCTTTATACTGCATTTGAGCCTTCTTTTTTTTCTTCTTCTTTTGTTTGTTGGCATATGAAATGTTACGAGCTTGAGTTTGGTTCTGCTGACCCCTCTATTTGTTTTTGGTGTGTTCCACTTTCTTGTGTGCAAATGCCTCCACTCCCTTCCTTCAAATAAATAAATAAAAAATGATGCAGCTTTTCATACTTTGTGAATCATTAATGAAATCTGCAAGGTCAGTTGATAAAACATAATGATGATTCCAGTTTTTAGTTTGAGTGACTACAGTTCTATGATTTTTTTTTTTTTTTCCTTCTAGTTTTTCAATACAAAGTCTCTAAGAGAAGAGCAGATCCTGGGAATATTAGTAATGCAGTGAAAAGAGATGAAAAATATTTGAGTTTTGGAAAAAAAAATAGGGAATTATTAGTGCAATGTGTGAATGAGTAGAATGAGCAGCTAAGGAGATTCAAAGCTCTTAATCACTTCACCTGAGTTCAGTCATGGTTCGAAATGGGTATCAATTTGTTTCATTGAAATTTCTCTATTTTTGTTTGGAATTTCTTGTAACATTATTTTTTTAATGGGTTATAGATTTGGGAGTCAGTGGTTTTGTGAAATTTGCTCATTTTGGAATTGTGGTGATGGAAAATTATGCGAGGTTTTGTGTTGTTTTGGGATAATGTGAGTTTTTATATCGTGTTGTTGATCTATTATACATATAGTAGGTGTCTCTCTTTGTCCATTTGAATGTAAAGATTGGATCTGTAAAAGTTTAGTTTTAATGACTAGGACTTAACATTCACTTTGCCAACATGCAGGACTGCTGATCTCTCCACTCATGTATCTAAACCTCGCAAGAAAAACTTGTTTTTGCAAAGTTTATACAAAGAGGAGCAAGAGAAATCACATATGACAAATGGTAACAACAGCGGGAAGCATGCTTTTCAAAGTGACATGCTTTTCATAGTGACATTCAAGATAAAGATATAGTTGAAACTCTAGAAAATGAGGTTCAATATTGGACAGACTTTTCAAAAGTTCACTGTCATCCCCAAAGCCTATACGAATATAATGGTTTTCGTATGATTCTCTATTTTGTATGGAATTATTATTTTAAATTGGAATATACTTAGTTTGTATGAAATTTGACATTAAAAGTTATTCTTTTTTGAATGGTTGAAAGTGAAATGGATGTAAATTGCGAAATGATTGATAACATACATATTGTTTTGTTTATACATGGTATAGGTTGCACGGAATACATGCAGGTTATGGACAAATTTAAAAAAAATAATAATATCATGTTTTGGCCACTAAATAATTGGTAGCCAAAAAGGCAGTAAATATTTTTAACGACTAAATAGTTAGTAGCTAAAAATAAATAAAATGAAAAAAAAAAAAAAACTTTTGGCTACTAAAATTTTAGTAGCCAAATAAAAAAATAGACTTTAGGCGACTAAATTTTTAGTAGTTAAAAAAAATTACACTTTAGGCGACTAAAACATTTAGTAGCTAAAACAAATAAGATGAACAAAAAAGACTTTTTGACTACTAAATGTTTTAGTCGCTAAAAATGCGATATAAATTTTTTTTGAAAGCTTTTGGCGACTAATCTTTTAGTCGCCAATTTAGCCTATCAACAACTAAAGTTTTTTTTTGTCGCCAATACCTTTACTTTTAGCAACTAATTGTTTAGTCGCCAATTTTAGACTTTCGGCGACTAAATTTTTTTTAGTTGCCAATACCTTCCCCGACCATCTTTCTACGACCAACCCAGCGACCAAACTATTTAGTCGCCAAAAGTGTAATTTCTTGTAGTGATGTAAGCCCATAGGGTATTTATTTTGTTGATCATTAACTGATACTTCATGCTATAGATTCAGGATGTATATATTGTATGTGTTATCTTTTGTAATGCGAACTCTGATGAATGAAAGTGATTTATTTCTATTATTCTTCCATTCATGAGTTGGACCCATTATATTATTTTGGGAGTGTTACAGCACGGATTTTATGCTAGTATTTAAAATGTGAATAACTAAATTTTCAACTTTCAGGTAATAAGTTTTTGGAGATTACAAACAAAAAAAATAAAATAAAATAACTCCAGGATTTAATCTTCGTAACAAAAATAAATCTTGAATTTTTACTTTTATCAATTTAAACATTAAACTTTTGTTTTGTTTCAATCTAAATTAACAGTTTATTTTCGGTAAGTAAAATTGACGGAAAAAAAAATATTTTAGTTCTTAAATTCAACGAAAAATAATATTTTAAATATTCTATGTATATTTATATTGAGTTTAATGATTAAAATATTTTTTCTTCGTCAATTTTATGTAATGAAAATAGGATGATGGTTTAGATTGAAAACAAATCAAAAGAATAGGGTTTAAATTGACAAAATTTAAAAATCAGAATTTATTTTGTTACAATAATCAAACCCTGAGTTTTTATTCATTTATAATTTCCTATAGTTTTTTGTTAACTTTTAAACTATTTCTTTATCATAATTTGAACAAATACTGTGTCAAACACTCGAATATAATTTATTTTTATTTTTTTTAAATTATAACTAATCTTTATAAATTGTACTAACCAAGTCAATGTATCCTATCTTTATAAATTGTACCTAACCGAGTCAACGTATCCTAGCTTTTAGCTTACCACAAAAAGAGAGATGCTTCTATGAATAACCTTCCAGTCAATTGAAGTTGCATTAACAATAGCAATGAGTTAGCATCAGTCCAGCGCATTGGCATTAAGAGTTTTCTTTCTTTTATTTATTTATTTTTATTTATGCAATTTAATGGCATGTTGCAAATAATTCAGAAACGTCTTAAGTTTATTTACGGGTGTAAGTTCCTCCGGAGGGGGCAAGGTTGGGGTAATTTATTGTCAAGGCAACAAAAGTGTAGACAAAATGACAATTGGGGGAGAAAGGCTACAAATCACACCCTTATATTTTATTCCCTTAACATATATACTGTTATTTAATGATGCTAGTTTGATGATAATCAAATCATTATGGCCATGAGCTGATTCAATGAATCATTAAGAGAAGAGGTGAATCTGGGGTGACACTAGTTTGGTGTCATTCAAAAATCTTCTGATGATGAAATTAATTTTCTTGAAATTTACTCTCATAATTAAACTTAAGATGCTTTAGTTTGATGATGATCAAATCATTATGGCCATGAATTAATTCAATGAATCATTAAGAGAAGAGGTGAATCTTGGGTGACATTCAGATCTAGGGGGTGCGGAGAGAGGCAATCCCACCTCCAAAATTTTTAAAAATATCATTAGAAAATTTTAAATAATTTAAAATTATAAAAGTTTACACTCCATGGTGATAATCCTAGATCCATCCTTAGTGACACTAGTTTAGTGTCGTTCAAAAACCTTCTGATGATCAAATTAGTTTTCTTGAAACTTACTCTCATAAGTAAACTTAAGAGGCTTAGATTGATGATGATAAAATCATTATGGCCCTGAGTTGATTCAATAAATCTATAATGATGTGTCTGGTTGGGGATTTGGGAAGAGATTTAGAAATGGCAAAGGAAAATGTAAGTGAAATGTGAATAAAATATGTTTACATTTTACTTAGTTTCACTCACTTTTTTCATTTTTCTTTCTAAATCATTTATCAAATCTTCCAATCAAATATAACGTAAGAGAATAGGGGAATGTCTCGTGCACCAGTACGGTGTCATTCGAAAACCCCCCCGATGATTAAATTAGTTTTCTTGAAAGGAAATAAATTAGAGAGATATGAAGTGAGAGACTTACGCTGTGTTTGGTTGGAGGATTTGAGGAGGGATTTGGAAAAGGAAAGGGAAAAGTTAGGTGAAATATAAATAAAATATATCTACATTTTATCTAGTTTCACATACCTTTTTCGTTTCCCTTTCTAAATCATTTCCCAAATCCCTCAACTAAACACAGCATTAAGGTAGAGTATTGTTTTTCTTATTCCGACCTACCTCCAATATGGACTACTTAACTATGGTAGGTCCCATTTCATTTGTCACATGTATATAACTAGGCTGAACCCGAAGGTCATTATATATATATATATATATATTTTCCACACAAATGAAGAATGGAGATCGAAGAAATTAGAACATCACCAAGAGAATAATTATCTCGTATTTATTAGCTAGCAAATATCAAAAACTCTACTTTAATGCTGTGTTTGGTTTGGGGATTTGGGAAGGGATTTGGAAAGTGAAATGGAAAAGGTAGGTGAAATGTAAATAAAACATGCCTATATTTCACCTAGTTTCACACACTTTTTCCCTTTCCCTTTCCAAATCCCTCCCCAAATCCCTCAACCAAACACAGCATAAGAGCCTCAATAGATGTCAGCTATTTTTGAAAATTGCTACAAGAACTAGCCAAATGTGACTAGTACCTATACACAAGCCAATAATTTCATTTCATATTATACAACTGTATTGTACTCTATATTTTAAAATAAAATTGAAAGAAAAAAAAAATATTAAAAATATGTGAATAAGTAAAATAGATAGTATTGTTAGAGATTGTATATATATAAAAATAAACTAGTTAAAATAAAAATTGAATTTTTTATTAAACATTTTAATTAACATTTGCTCAATATTCTTAGAGAAGACAGATTCTTTACCTATGTTTGCCCTTCTTGGGCCTGCAAGCTAGTCTTCTTCAATCTTAGAAACCATACTTATTTTTTGTATTTTTTTTTTAATATTTATATATATATACACTAGTAGTGTTGTGTGTGCATGAGTGAAACAATTAGATTGACAATTACAAATTGAAATAGTTAAATAGGGTCAGAAATTGTTTCAAGTAGTTACAGTGTGAGTCAATTTTGTTTACACCACCGTAGCTGTTTGTTTTATAATATATAAATATATTTTTTGTTAGGACTATTTTAGGTTTTGTAATTGACAATTTCATTTGACAAAACTCTTTTTAATTGTAAATTTATTCGCTCTTTTGTTTCAGCAAGGATATGAGTGTTTAAATACAAATCCAACTTGAATTGTGCCTATGCAGAGGAGTTTGTGATCTTGAGGTTTTCATGTTTGCCACTTTACTGACTATATACGGGGATTGAGCTGGAGCGGTGAATGACATCATCCAGTACTTTGCAGAGCACCTGAACTTTTGAAAAGAAAGTTTTACCGCTTAAGCGGTGAAAGTTGCGCTTGAGCGGTCAGCCTATATGTTTTGCGCCGCCTTTACTCACACCACTCGAGCAGTGAAATGTACGCTCGAGCGGTTTTTGTGATCCTGTTTTCTATAAAGTGCGTCGTTCGTTGTTTTTAGAGTTAAATGCTATCCCAAATTTTAGAGAGAAAGAAAAGACAAAATATTTTCTATTGGAGGCTGTTTTATGTGAATTTTCTTGGTGTATGGAAGATGATCAATTGATCAACGAACTACAGATTGTCAAACATCAAGGTTTGTTCTTATTATTTCGTTCACAAAAGAGAGAGTTGTTCTTCGATGAACATTTGGGCCTGAAATTTTGGTGGATTCCGGAGTGGCTCATCATCGTGGATTCAACATCAACATTGAAGATTCAACGTTGGGTAAGACAATTCCATGGTGAAAACGGTGGTGGAAGAGGCACATTGGAGTCAGTTCAATTTGGGTGTGGATTCGCTAGGTAATTGAGAGTATACTTATGTACTTTTTTTTTTGTCTTTTTAGTGGATTGCTTTGTAGTTTTGGCCCGTAATTTTTTTTTATCACAATTGGAGGCATTTTAATTGTGATTTTTACACGTTAAATCATTGTGTTGATTTATTATTGATTGTTTGATTGTAATTGATATTCACTATTTAAAATTAAAATATAATTACAAATCAAGAGATTTTAAAATTTTCAGACTAGATCAAAATGTGGAGACATCCCTTCATAATGGAGTCCGAGGTGGGTAAGAACATGGCAACTTTCAAATGCAGTCCAGCAATCTCTCAGCTCAGAGTCTAGTGAGGGTCATACAATTAAGAGTAAAATTTAATTTGTACTAGAAGAAAGTAAATATTAATTTGATTAACCTCAAATTTTGCTAACCAATTGCTCCAAAAGTGGCCAGCTCTATTATGTAGAAGTAAGCATTGAATGACTAACCTTCCAATTCATCCGCACCACAAGTTCATTATGCACAGTTTGGCATCTCAAAAGGAATTGAACCATCTGCATTTGCCTTTAGATTGAATGATTAATATTGTCAACACATGTTTTAAAGTTTTGGGACAAAAAATTGAAGACCCACATTTCTCTTGACATGACAAAACATGTGGCCTAAAATGGTCATATGGGAGTATTATGTGATCATATTTACATTTAATAATAAGTGTACGCCATTATTTTTATAAAACATAAAAATAAAAATATTTTTATCATTAAGTGTGAATTAACAAGTACACATTTATATTAAAATTTTTAACCTATTTAATTATTACTTTTAATAATTTCAAAATTTTGAACCCCTTTTTCCTGATAAAAGAAAATAGGTAGAATTTCGTTTTAGTAAGAAAAACTCAGAATAATTGTAACAACATGGAATTATAAGTGGGATATGTGTTCAAGCAATACCACATTTTTCACTTATACTAAAACACAAACAGACCCACTTGTACTTTCATATTTTTACAATTACTTTAAATTCTTCTCATTGAAACACAGTCTTCCAAGAAAATATAATTCAAACAAGATCAAAGCAGAACTCATAAAAAGATAGCTGTATAGCATTACTTTTTTCATAAAGAAAAACATTTTGTCATGGCAACAATGATGAACCTAGGGGGTGGCAAGCAAGGGCGATCACGCCCTTATTAGTATTGACTATTAATTATCTCAAAATTATATAAGCTCACCCCCTTTACATATTTTTAAAAGTGTTGGGTTTTTTTAAAAGTAGTTCATTCAGTATCTCAAATTGCGTTCTGAAACTTGTTTTATCGGTCGAACGGTTGGCCTTTGTAAGCATTGCTTTTAGTCACATCGCTTGAGCAGTATTTCTTGCGCTCGAGCGGTTTTTGCGTCCTTATTTTGTATAAAATGCATCGTTTGCTCATTTTAGAGTTGAATCCGTCCAAATTCTCAAAGAAGAGAGCAACCAAAGTATTCTCTATATTGAAGGGTGTTTATATATTAGTTTCCTTGATGACTAAAGGATGATTGATGGATCAACGGATTACATATTGATAATCATCAAGGGATGTTTAGTTTATACTTTCATTCACAAAGAGAGAAGTGTTCATCTGTGGATTCTAGAGAACTTGGACATGAAGCTTTAGTAGATTTCGGAGTGGCTCATTGTCATGGACTCGACATCAGCATCATAGACTCAATGTTGGGCAAAGCAATTCCAAGGTGAAGATGGTGATGGAAGAAGCACATCGGGTTTGGCTAAATTCGGGTGTGGATTCGCTAAGTGATTGAGGGGTCTTTCATGTATAATTCCTTTGTCTTCTTAGTGGATTGTTTTGCGAGTTTGATCCGTGCTTTTTTATCACAAGTAGAGGTGCTCCAATTGTGATTTTTTTCACGTTAAATCGCTGTGTCGATTAGTCATTATTTGTTTTGTAGATATAATTCAATCCTCGTTTAATTGAATTAGATCTACTTGTGTTTGATTAGGAATTGCCATTTATTATTTAAGATTGAATCATAATCACAAATCACAATCTCAAAATTTTCAAAAAGTTTAAATGGTCTTTTTATTTCCTGACTTGATTTACAAAATTAAAACGTCTAGGTCATTTTGAAGAAAACATATAAGAAAATCATTACACATGGATGCCATTGATATAAGAAACATGTATTTGTAATTCAATGTGAATGTTAGAAAACATATATTATCCAATATGATTACAACAAAACAGGCTTATATATGTGTGTGTATATATATATATTGGTGTTATTTTTTCTTATATCAATAGAAATTAATGTTGTAATGTATACTTTTTTTTCAAAACAAATTTTAGTGTGTATACTCACCCCTCTAAATTGTAATTCTGAATCCGTCCCTGCATGCTAATAATTTTTCATTAATAGTAGCAGAGGCACAACAGGATCATATATTGACTCCTTATTTGAATCCAAGAACGATTTATTATTATTATTATTATTATTATTATTATTATTATTAGTATTAGTATTAGTATTTGCATTTTTTATTTCATATTCTTGTTGCTTGAAAGTTTTATAAATCAGTTTTAAAGTTATGATGATTTATTGTAGTGAAATGAATGAATTAACACAATGAAATATTTTTAAAATATTAATCAACTTGTTTGGTTTTGGTTTTCAGAAAACACTTTTCAGAAAATTCTACTTTTTTATTTTTCATATATATATTTTTTGTTTTCAATGAATTTTTTTAATATTTTAAGCAATTATTTTAATTTTTAGACACACCTAACTTAATTAAAAAGTATAATATTTGTGAAAAAAATCTTTAAAAAATTCACTAAATACCAAAAATACCAACAACAAAAAAATTAAGTACATTTTATATATTTTTTGCGTATTTATTAATTTTTAAAATATTTTTTCACAAATATTTTACTATTTAGATACATCTAAGTAAGTGAATCTAAAAAAGTAAAAAAAATGCTTAAAATTTTAAAAATATTCACTAAAAACAAAAAAATACGAAAAATAAAAAACTCAATTTTCAGAAAACTGAAACCAAACACATTGAATTGATTTTTCTTATTTATTTATCAAACTATGGTTTTTGTCCCCAGCTACCTCGGCCCAAAATTTTGCCTTAGTATTGCCTCCTCTTTAAGTCGTGCTTGGTTAGAGAATTTGATGAATGAAATAGAAAGGAAAAAAACTGTAATTTCACTTTTTGTTTGGTTATAATGGAAAACATAGAGGAAAAGAAAGTGAGCGAGAAATATAATCTCACTTTTGTTTTTTGAGATCACTTAGGCTATATTTGGTTGAAGGATTTGCCGAGAGAAAGGGAAATGATTGATAGGATTTAAATTCCAAACTATATTTGGTTGAATTGAGAAATTGAGAAAGAAAAAAGCTAACACTATGTTTTAGGGATTTGGAAAAGAAAAGAAAAAAGATGTATGAAACTAAGTGAAATGTACGTATATTTTATTCATATTTTACATATCATTTCTCTTTCCCTTTTCAAATCTCCAACCAAATATAGCGTAAGTGAACCTAAAGACAAAAAGTGGGATTGCATTTCCTTCGTACTTTCTTTTTTCCTTTGTTTTCCCCTATGTATTCCATTATAACCAAATAGAAAGTGAGATTACATTTTCTTTTCTCTTTCTATTTCTCTCATCAAATTCTCAAACCAAACAGGCTCTTTCCCTTATTTATTTCCTAACCAAACATAATTTAAAATTCAAATACTATCAATTCTTTATTTTATTTTTTTCCCCACATCAAATCCTCCAATTTAACATAGCCTTAGCCAAAATTTTAATTACCACTGCATGCATGCTAGTAACCTACATGAACATGACTATAGGAAACCCTATACATTGAGGAGCCAGATATGAAGAAACTAGATGGCCCTAGCAGTGTGGGATAAATCACACACGAGATTCGTAGACGCTACCTCACAAAGGCATTGAGCCATAGTGTAATCTCAGCTTTGTTGATCAGAATATAATGATAATGTTGGAATTGCCCAACTTCAGTACCCTTCCCACAGGAAATTCTCAAGTTCCTTGGTGCTCCGATTTCCACCGAAAGCTTTAGGGTCTAGAACTTTGATTTTCGAATGAGTTTTTTCTGAATTCGTATGCCCACAGACAGCCTTCTTTAGAAGGGCTAGTTCGTCCATAACTTCTTGAAACTTGTCCTTCTAAGAATCCGAAATGGCAAGCACATCCGTCAGCATGTCTTTGAATCGATCTGCTGTCGAGGTCTCAAGGGTAAGAAACCCTGAGGCCACAGCATCCAATCGATCCGTCAGTGAGCGGTTCTCATCAGCAGGGTCACCTACAAGATTTTCCAACCGCGTTACTCTTTCTTTCAAGGCATCCATGCCAGAAACCATTAGAGCATAACCGTGCTCTGATACCAATTGTTACAGGGTCAATTTTCGTTTTAAATTTCCAGCCTGTAATGGCACTAAGTTACAATACTTAGTCTCAGCCAAGCATATACGAATTACCTACTATAAGTTTTGTAAGCAAGCAAGCATACACAAGTAGATTACAGGAACCGTTCCCAACCTTTATTATCACCGAATAATACAAGGATACATGAGTATTCGTACAGATAACATGATCCGTCTAAATCCCTTTATGCCTTAACATTTATAGGCATTTTACAAATCAGTTATGAGCAGTTGACACCCCTAACTACTAGGGCAAATTCAAACCAATAAGGCTGCTACAGATTGTAACTGCTGGAAATTGCCTGGAACTATCTTGGACCAATTCCTTAATTCTAGCAGGCTTTGTCATGACTTTTTGCAAGCATAACTACTATAAACTGCCCTGTTTGTCAGCTTTGCATCATGCCAAGGAACTGTTGTGAACTGCCTATCAATATCAGCCTTTTGAACCCTCCTGAGTTTAACCCACAAAATTGTAAGTCTTGGTCTGCCATAAAGTGTCAGGCCCACTGATCTGTTTGACCCAACAAGTCTATGCTGCCAATAGCATTCGGGCTAAGTATAGCCGTTCATTTGCCCATATGAAACATTACTTGCCTTTGGGTCTGGTGGCATTGCCACTGCCACATTGTTACCTTGACTTAGGCATGCCTCCCTCATGCCTGACTTGGACTTTGACATAGGTGCAAGGTCCCACCCCATGCCAAGCTGTGTGTCCAAGTCTTAAGGTGCTAACAAACCACCTCCACCAAAAGAAGCCGACGTCCTCGTCGGTAAGGCCTCTAAATAGTCTGTAATTTGTTTCTCAAACTGCCATAGAATTACGTCCTTTTCCTAACTCGCATCCGCTTTAGGAGAACCTTCCACTTAACCAAGCAATGAGTTCTTCAATTTTTCTTGCTTTGCTTTGCTTTGCTACTTATTGCTTATGCTTGGTTTAGAATATCTTCCTATTAAATTATGACACATTGAGAGCTCTTTTGGGGATAACAAAAATAAATTACTTATTAATTTATTTTTTTCACATTATTTCTTTATTTTTTTACACATTTTTTTATAATAAATAAAAAAATCAACTTCTAAATCATACTCAAGTGTTTTGCCACATGTGTCACTATCACCCGGAACATTTTTTGTAAGTTGACTTTTTTTAATTTTTTAATTTGATTTATTTTTGTTTTTAGTAAATTTTTTTTAAAAAAATCATATCAAATTTATCTATCTTTTATATCTGTCTCAACCAAAAAAAAAAAAAAAATGAAAAAAAAGGTAGAAAAAGACAAAACTATGCCAATTTTATCTTTAGTGAACATCAATTTTTTAAGTCTTACACTCACCTCCTCTAAAGTTTGTAAAAAATACCGTTAATCTTATATTTTTGACCTAATTATATTGGTCTCTCTTAATGTTTTAGTAAACCTTGTATTGTTTTAACTTTTAATATAACTTTTTTTAAGATAAATTACACTTACCTCCTCTAAAGTTTGTAAAAAATATAGTTAGTCTTACACCCTTGACCTAATTATATTGACCTCTTTTAATGTTTTAACTCACATAGTACTTAGATCCTTTTCATCAATAATTTGTTAGTCGTATGAATGAAGAAACGATGTTATAATCTCATTCTTACTAAAATGTATATTTATCTGTACTTATTTCAGTATTTATCCACCATTAACATTAGTTTGGATTAGTTTAACCATACTAAAAGGATTTTAACTCACATAATATAGCGATCGGGTCCCTTTCCTCTTTTCTTCTCCTTTTTTTCTCTCGTGGCTCAGTTCTTCTTTTACTTTTGTTGGGGTTGAAATATCCGAAAATAGTCCTCTAAATAAAAATTCTTACTTTTGTTTTGCTCGATATTGAATTCCACATGTTCCGGAGAGTGTGAGGTCGGTTCTGGAGTGCTCGAGGGGTCGAACCAACAACTTTTCTAGACTAGCTGGCTTGCTGCAAGTGCAGGGGCCTAGGGCTGCACGTGCGGGGGCCTAGGGCCGCACATACGAGAGGGTGAGACCGCACGTGCGGATTTCAGGGGAAGCTGGGGCTGCACACTGCCTAAAAGGCAGGTGCAGAAGGTGGTGCGGGAGAAGAGCCCCGCACGTGCGGGGGTGAGGACCGCATGTGCGGAGAGGCGCTCCGCACGTGCGAGGATGGGCGCCGCACGTGTGGTCGGTCTGGACCCGAAAATCTGCATTTTTGTAACTTTTTAGCCAAGTTGTATCCCACTTTGGGGCTTCCTTTTCTCACTCTATAGGTCATTTTCTCTCTTCCTTCTCTCTAGAAACCCTAACCAAAGCACTAAAAACTCTTAAATCTTGCTATCCATTTGGTCTTAGATCATCATTATCCTCCTCCAATCTTCAAGATCAAGCTAGAGTTTCACTTGGGTGGTAGAGGTTGAAGGATCTTCCATCAAAAGCTGGGGTTTCATCATCTTCTTCATCAAGCTTGAGGTAGGGGAATCCTTGAGTTATATATACATGTTGTGCATTGTTGTTGTTGATTTAATAGTTCCTTGAAGCAATATTGGTGTTGATTTTGATTTTATGATCTAAAATGTAGAGGGTTTTCAAAATGGGTGTAAAGCTCAAATCTTTTTATAAATCCTTGTGGGTTTGCCTATTTATCACACTCTAGATAGATGATTGGTAGGTTTTCTTCAAGAGAATGAAAATTGTTTGTTTTGATGAAAACCCTAGGTAGAATTTTGGGGGTTTCGGAAAATAAGAAACATGTCTATAAAATTCCTAGTTATTCTTGTATCAAGTGAATGAATGAAAGTAACTCCATCCTATATGTAGTAAAATGGCCATCTACTTGTTAAATGAGAATTGAGATGGTATTTTAACATTGTTATCAAATATATGAACTTGTGTTGTTGTGAGGGGACAAATGGTTGTACATTATGGGATGTGTAAATTGTTAAATTTTATAGTTTGATGTTGACAACATTACATGTAGCCTTGAAGAGGCTAGTTTATTGAGATTTGGACATGATGAGAAGTTATCGTTGTTGTTTCAATTGATGGCATGGGTAGTTGTGAAATAATATTGAGGAGAAGAGATGATAAATGTGGTAAATTGACATTGTTGAAGAGATGTTTGAAATGGAGAAAATCATGAAATGTTATGTAATAGCATCATTTTCTCGTTTGATTATTATCATTATTTGTATATCTTGACATGAATTGGCAAACGTTTACATTGAGAAAGATTACATTGTAATGTGAACTATGAAAATGTGATATGAGGTAAATACGTGGTAAGTCCGGATAGGGGGTGTAGTTGTACTTGATAAGTTGGCCTGAGTGTCCTTAGTGAAAGACCAGAAAACCACGTGAATAGGTGTCGAGCCTTCCGGTTAATACCGGTAAAAATAACAGTTTGGTAGTACTCGTAGAGTCTACTTACAAACACCAGCCTAGGAATTACCAGTGTCGTATTTACCGCCCCTATGGAATTAATAGTGGAATTTGAAATTGATGAGATTACATGATAATACTAAGAACATGGTGATTTGAAATAGTGCATTGAAATAAATATTCTCTTCATTTATTAATCTTGGCATGGCATTGCATTTACGTTTATTTCTATGTTGAGGAAAGAGCATAACTGTATATACTTTGTGAGAATTTTTCTACTGTGCTTTATGCTCACCCCTATAAGATTTGGTGCAAGTAAAGATGTGATGATCCCGCCGAGTTGATGGCGTGGACGTGATTGTGAAGAGTGCTTGCTCTTATATTTTTATGTAAATTTTTGTAAAGTCAAGGGTTAATGTGTATGGGTCCGAGAGGCCATTTTGTGTAGTCGGGCTATTGCCTTGGGACTTATAAGCTCTTGAGGGCCTTATTCGTTTTGATTTGATGATTTTACATGTTATATATTCATGTACTAGTTTATCTATTAATATATAACCGCATGTGAGATTATTTTGTAAAACATTTGATCTTATGTAATAGGATTTGGTTAATATCTTACTTGGAAGTGGGTTGTTCTTGTCAAATTATTTCGGGGCGTTACACATAACACTTAAGTTCTTTTTCATCAATAATTTATAATCCTATGAATGAAAAAAAAAAATGTTCTCTTTTACTTACTTCATTAATATTAGTTTCGATTATTTTAATCATAGTAAAAGCGAGGTCAGCATAAGTGTAAGATTAGGTGTATTTTTTTCAAAATCTGACGGGAGATGAGTGTAATTTACCTTTCTTCTTCTTTTTTTGGCAGGGAAAAAAAAAGCTGCCAGTTGTGGTTTTGCACCACAAAAAACATGTTTATACAGGGGCGATTGTGCAGATATGAACTTGACTTTTGTTTCACCGTCAAGTTTTAAGCTTTCACTCAAAGTGCTAACTTCTTGAAACGGTGCTGAGTTTACTTAAATTCAATTTATTTTTAAAAAAATGTTACACAAAATTAACAAATTTTATAAATAAAAAAATTATTAATTATTAATTGATGTGTCATGTAATAATAAAATTTTAGAATATAATATGATATGTGCCGCATAAATAGGAAGACAAAAAAAAGTTTAAAAGATCTGTAATTTTTGTAATTTCTATAAAAATACACTTTCGAATTTTCAGAGAAAAATTCAGAGTGCTAAAAAAATCCGATCAAATTTATACACGTAAAAGAATTGTTTTTCAAAGGCTACCGCATCAACTATCTAAAATAAAATAAAATAAAAAAGGCTGCATCCAATGTATTGTTGGAATAAATCTTATGTGTACAGTTGTAACATGTAATAATTGCATCAAATATATTATCAAATTATATAAAAAAAAATATAAGTTGAATATAACATAAATTGTTTGGGTTAAACCAAATCAAACCATATACCAAGAACCAAAACTACTTACAGAGAAGTAGAAAACTTACAAACAGATTGTAAAAATCTGGAAACAAAAAATAATTTGATCGAGACTTGTGTTGGACACAATTTCCTTAAAACAAATTCATCTCTCGCTATGGTACTCACGAGTTTTCATTGGATGTTCGTATCTCAGGATATAACAATTGAACCTTGCAGAAGCAACACTACCACGGCAAGTCTGGCGAACCTTACTGTGTAGAATTCTCTTATAGAAAAGACAGAATGCAGAAGAAAAAAAACACGAGATGAATTCCATGTTTAATTAATGTAATGGGGTCTATTTATATAGGTGAATTGATAGCTTTTTGAAAGGTCATAGTAACTTTTCAATGAAAAGGCACATCTCTTTTCTATAAAGAGACACAACTCTTCTATGGAATAGGTATAAAGAACAGATATGACTGTTCTTTTAAACAGATTCGAATTTTGAATCGAATCTGGTTCAATTTTGACCAAAAAATATAACAAATAAATTTAATTTTAAATTATCGTCTTAAAATCATACTCAAATGGTGCATTTGGAGTTAATTTCTCATTCACCTATTAATGATTTCTAAACCATTTTTCCAACATGTTTAACTGTGATTACCTATGGTCATGCACTTCTGATAATAAATCAATCAAAATTAGCACAATATATTTATAAATTAAATGGGTTTAACTCTCATTAGTATCTTCTAAACTTAACCAATAATGGATTTAACTCTCCAAGGTTGCTTGCCATAAATAAAAAAAAATAAAATAATAACAAAATAAATATGAAAAAAACCTTACCAAATTCACATTTGAAAAAGGAATGCATAAGTAGAGGAGGAAATAAGCAAAAACAAATTAGCAGGGTCAAAACGCATGTTTTGATCATTTTTTTCCAATTCGTAGATGAGGGAAGAGGGGTTACTGTTGTACTCAAAGCATAGCAATGACTATGGTGCTTTCGTTTGAGGTGTATTATGACCTTATTTTTATGATCCAAACCGTTTATTTTGCATGGTTTGTTGAGTACTTCATGCCTACCAAAAATCATATTAATCGGATATCAACAACTATATGATCGATAACCAAAAAAACAAGTAATAAGTTTTTCTTTTGAGAAATAGCATAAACAATATGCAATTCGATCATATAGTTATTGATATCCGATTAATATGATTTTTGATAGACATAAAGTACTCAACAAACCCTATAATATGAACGGTTTAGATCATAAAAATAAGACTATAATACACCTCAAACGAAGGCACCACGGTCACTGCTGTGCTTTGAGCACAGTAGGGACCCTGTTCCGGTAGATGAGATATTGGGTTGATGAGAAATTTTCTTGAATATAGTAATAATTATCAAATATTTTTGCCAACCAAAGCAAATCGCTTTTTCCACAAGATATGTCTTGATATTAAATCAAAACAAACTAATACTACTACCATTTGAAGAAGAAAAAAAGAAAAGAAAAACGTGTCCACTACTTGAATTGTAACATCATCCAACAACCCTCTAATTAATACTAATTGATAAAAATGCCACATCAATGATGGCATAATTGACAGTTTACACCATCTCCCTCCAATCACAACTCAGGTTAGTTATATGTGAACCGATAACTCAGTTTTCAAAGGATTTTAATAATGATAATCTTTAAAGATTGTCAATAAAAAACATTAAAAATGTTAAAAAATTATAATTTCAATATACTTTTCACATATATATTTTAAAGTATTTTCACACATTTTAATACACTTTTATATACTTTTTACACACTTTTTCAATACTAACAATAGCCCTATAGAGCCCTAAAATTGTTTTTGGAATTTCTAAAATATGTTCATACTCTTATTGCTTCTTTACTCTGCCAAGTTTGTAAAGTACAGCAATATCAAAATAGGTTGAAATACAACTCACTCTTTTTGGTGATTCTCAATTCGATCCTATAAAACTCTTAACGATCCAATATAAGATCTCGATTTAAAAAACCTTGTTGCTTATCATATTTTTTTATTGTAATGTATCTCATAATTTCAATGAAATATAATGATGCTGCTACCACAAACCTAAACGATTTTAATCCAACAAGCTAGAAGAGAACACTACCAAAAATATCAGTTAATCCAACACAATCTTCAACCATGGGATTGACTTCTTTCAAGTTGAAAATGTTAATTAGATTGTATTGTTTGGGTTCATAAGCCTGTCATTGGTCCCATTTAAATAATTTGAACTGTTTTATAAGATCGTTCATGTATATCATCTATGAAAAAAATTAGGTCGATCGAATAATTATAAAATTATTATTTTATCGCATTCGTCTCCAAAAAATAGACGGTGTATTTAAATATATATATATATATATATTTAAAAAAAACACACTAGAGATTACAATTATAGGATCAATCTAATTTTTTTCATATATGATATATATAAATGGCCTTACAAAATAAACAGGTTGAATTATCAAAACATAACACACACCAAATCCCACATACCCAAACCACACGATCCAGTTGAGATCTCAACTAGAGAGAAGCTAATCTCAATTTGTATATCCATTGAAAAGATTTAATGGGATTGCAAAATGTTTAAAAGTCAAATGCTAATTAATTTGAGGGACCATTTTAAAAAAAAAAAAATTGCAACCCCAACCAGGAGTAATTATCTTGTCTTTCAGGTTGTCTACCCTTTTAATTCTAATTAGGTTGTGTACCCTTCTAATTCTATTGATTGCTTTATGTAATCTATAGGAGAAAAAAAATAAGAACTAGCACATATGTAAACAATATAATTATAAGAACATATTACTAAGATATGGGACAAGTGATAATTTTTCTCAAACCAGAGGAAAAATTAAAAAGAACATACTACTTTCACCTATCTGTTTTAAAATAGTTGAAATCCCCAGCATGGTTGCAAAATTAACTCTATAATATCTATTCATTTTTTGGTACTTCAGAGGTTGTTGTAAAGATGCCTATTTATTCAAGCAATAAATGTAAGGGGAATTCTATGGTACCCACCCACAACTTATAGTCTTAGTTATGATTTATTATAGTGTTAATTTTAATTTGATTATAATTTTCATAATGTTAGCTATAATTCATTGTAATATTGGTTATAATATTGTTTTAATTATGATCTAAAAGATTTTTGGGTAAATTACACTTACTTCCCATAAGGTTTCCGACAATTACAGGAACCTCCCCTGTGATTTCAATAATTATATTAACCTCCTTTACTTTTAAAATTATTATCAAATTTTCTCAATCCGTTAATTTAGTATAAACGCCGTTACTTTTTTTTTTTTTTAAATCTAAAATGACCATTTAACCCTTTAAATTGAGAGGGAAGGGATAAAAAGGCATTTAAATGAAAATTTTCACTCACCTCCCCTAAGGTTTTGCATATATATTATTAAAGATCCATACATATTTTAATTTAAAACCCTAATTGTTTAATATAAAACCCTAATAATTAAGACAAGACTTATAAGACTTATTTCACACTATATACACAACTAAATATTTATCAATTTTAATTAATGCATTTATTATTTAAATTTCTTTTTTCTTTTTTTTTAAGTTGAAATAAATGGATTAATTTTTTTCCATCAATTTGTCCTACTTATTTATCCATATGTAAGAAAATTATTTATCCCTAAATTGTTAAGATATTATTAAAAAAAATTAATTTTTATCTTTGAATCATTAAACTTCTAGTCAATGCATATTTTTTTTTTTTTAAAAATGCAAGTTAATATTTCTTACATGATTAAAAAAATTAAAAAATAAAAATAGAAGCAAAAAAAAAAAATTTAGTCACCTCACAATAAATTAAAATTAGTTAATAGGGAATAAAAGATTAAGAAATCATTTGAGAATAATAAACAATTCAAACAATTTATCATTTCTTACACCTAAAATTAAAATTAATTTTTACTTGAATGGAGAAATTATTTGAGAATAATAAAATAGTCAATTAATTTGTTATGTATGATATTTATTTCTCCATCTTTATTCATCTCATTTAAACTATTTTTATTAAATTAAAAATCTTAAAATTAATTTGTCACCTTCATTAATGGTTAAATTTTTACTTTATTTTTTAATTTCTCACCTTTATTTTGTTCTATTATTATTTATAGCGAATTGTTATTATTTAAATTATCTAATTTTACATCTTTCGTATGTCTAATACTCATATAATTTTATTAATAAGACTAAGAAATCAAATTCTAATGCTAATTTAAACACACAACGAAATAAACTATTTTCTAAAGAAAAAAATATAAATTTAATTTAATTTACCCTATTAAATATATATTAAATTATTATTTATTTTTCATAATTTTTTAAAAATATGCATGTAATTTCTTGACTCTATTTTTTTTCCACAACAAGTTTTTAAACTTTTTATAAACAAAAAATAAAATAAAAATTCAACCATTAATGAAGGTAATAAATTAATTTTAAGATTTAATTTAATAAAAATAGTTTAAATGAGTTAAACAAAGATGGAGAAATAGATTTTAAGTATCATACATAATAAATTAATTGAGTATTTTATTACTCTCAAATAATTCTCTATTCAAGTAAAGATTAATTTTAATTTTAGGTATAAGAAATGACAAATTATTTGAATTGTTTATTATTCTCAAATAATTTCTTAATCTTTCATTTCCCATTAACTAATTTAAATTTATTTTGAGGCGATTAAATTTTTTTTGCTTCTATTTTTAGTTTTTAATTTTTTTAATCATGTAAGAAATATTAACTTGTATTTTTTTAAATATGCATCGCTTAGAAGTTTAATGATTGAAAGATAAAACTTAAAATTTGAGAATAATATATGATTGAGAAAAGATAAAATAATAATTTTTTTACATATGAATAAATAAGTAATGCAAATTGCGGAGAAAAAAAATAAATTTATTTATTTTAACTTCAAAAAAAATCAAATAACAAATGCATTACTTAAGATAATAAATTTTAGGTTATTTATATGGTGTGAAATAAGTCTTATATTAAATTATTAGGATATTATCCAATATTAATTTTAGAGAGATTATTTATTTTTAAGTATTTTATCAATAACAATTATTTTATTTTTTTGCATTAAATGATTTAATGTCTTAACAAATTAAATATTTTATTTAATATTGCATGAAAGTTAAGAATTTTATTAAATAATGGTAAAAATATGTTTGGATTTTTGATAATATATGTGCAAAATATCAAAGGCGGTGAGTGAAATTTCTCATTTAAATAAATAAAGTAGTTAATGGGAAATTTTGTCATTTTTTGTATAACATCAGCATAACATCAACAAATTCTGTTAAATAGCCTAACAATGGAAAAATCTTGATAATAGTTTCAAAAGTAAGAGATATTAGTGTAATTATTAAAACCACAGGGGAGGTTATTGTAATTGTCAAAAATTTCAAGGGAGGTAAGTGTAATTTATCTAAGATTTTTAGTTATACTTTATGTGATGTTTGGTTATAATTTTTTTTTTTTTTTTAAATTATGACTGAATCATATAATATTTATTGTAAGTAACACCACAAATGGCATAACTTAAGGGTGTATACAGTAAAATTATGGGTGAATTACACTAACCGTCCCTATAATTTGGAAATCGTGTCACTTTGGTCATTAATTTTTCAATTGTGACACATTTGACCCTAAATTTTGAATCTTGTTTCAAATAAGGACAATTGAAGATATCATTACTTAATTTCAAGGGTAAAATTGTCAATTTGATAAAATATAAACTAATTTGACAAAAATAAATGTCAAAAAATATTTTTAAATTTTTAAAAATTATTTCTACCAACCAAAGATAAAATTATGTAAAATTGATAAATTTTTTAGATATTTATTTATTTATTTATTTTATCAAATTAATTTTTATTATGTGTTTTGATGATGATCATGTAATGGGTGTTTGCTAAGATTTTAATGTGTAATCGATATATTTAATGTATGAATTATTTTTAGTTTTGAATTTTTTGATTTAATGGATTGATTTAATAATGATATCAAAATTGTCGTCATATTTGACTTTTGGAAAAATAGAAACTAATTTAATTAAAATAAAAACAACTACTCATTACATGATCATCATCTAAACACATAATAAAAATTAATTTGGTAAATAAACAAATAAATAAATGTCTAAGAGATTTATCAATTTTATATAATTTTATCTTTAGTGGATAGAAATAATTTTTAAAAATTCAAAAATATTTTTTTGACATTTATTTTTCTCAAATTAGTTTATATTTTATCAAATTGACAATTTTGCCCTTCAAATTAAATAATGATATCTTCACTTGTCCTTCTTTGGAACAAGATTCAAAATTCAGGATCAAATGTGTCACAATTAAAAAATTAAGGATTAAAGTAACACAAATTCCAAACTATAGGGATCATTAGTGTAATTTGCTCATAAAATTACTCTAAATGTAAAGCTCATCACTCGCAAACAAAAGGGAATTAACAAAGAAAGTTCAAACATTTTACCAAGCATATGCATAAAAAAAGTAAATAAAAATGATTTACAAGAAATTTTTTTTATGAAAACTGATATGCATGTATAGCCTTGTTTGGTTTATATTTTCAGAAATTATTTTTGAGCGGATTTTTGTATTGTTTTTATTGAACCATTTTTATATTTTAGTTAATTTTTAAAAAACTTTTGGATGCATTTATTCTTGATGTATCTAAAAATTAATTTTTTTAAAAAAAAGTTTAACTAAACTATAAAAAAAAAAATTCACTAAAAACAAATAATGCATTTATTCTTGATGTGTCTCAAAAGTTATTTTAAAAAAAAAAAAATAGTTTAACTAAAATATGAAAAAAAAAATTCACTAAAAACAAATGAAAATCTGAACAAAAATACACACAGATTTTTTTTTTGATTTTTTTTATAGTTATTTTTTTAATATTTTAGCCAATTTATTTTACTTTTTATATGCATGTTGATTATGTGTATCTAAAAAGTACAAAAATTTGAATAAAATATTTTTGGAAGAAAAATCACTAAAAATAAATGAAAACTTTTTTAAAAAGTAATTCTGAAAAATCAAACTAAACAGACACTAATTTTCTTATAGAATTTAAGAACAGAAAATGATATTAATGATATTTTTGTAATTATGAACGAAAGCAATAAGCATTCTCGCTTTCAATAAATGAGTATGGGCCGTGTTAGTAATATTAAACAAATTATCCAATATTGTACACAATTTTTTTTTTTTTTTTTTATTCAACCAATATTGTATACAATGCTCACATATGGGTTTCACTCTTAAGAAAAATTATCACATAGGTCCACTTCATATCTTATGTGATGTATCCTTACAATTCTATTGATTACATACCTACTATTTCTTTTTCTTTTTTTTCTTATGTATTACATAAAACAACTAATAGAATTGGAAGAACACACACCTTAGTTGAAATTTCTAGAAGACACGATAATTCCTCCAGTCTCACTCTCATGTAAGTATTGTATAGAATCTTTTAGAATCTCCATTATTTTTGAATCAATATAAATGACATGCATCATTCTATAGGTATTTTCTTGTATATATAAATTTTATTTATTTAATATTACTCAATTTTTATATGTTGCAATCGTCATAATTAGATAACTCCTTAATTATTTATTAAATTGTTGTAAAAAAAATCTGTTTGTATATCACTAATTAAAAACTATATATATAATTTTTTTTTTTTTTTTTAAAAAGAAAGATATAAGGTTGTGGCCTAAAGATAAGTCCAAAAATAAATAAATAAATAACAACCCTAAAAAATATATATATATATAAGATTGTGGGAGGATTTTATTTACACCTAAAAAATAATTAAGTACTCTCAATTTTTCAGCACACTCTGTTCAATTATTTAGGATTTTATGTTACTCTCAATACGCTATACAATTTTTCCTAAATTATCTTTCAAGGTACACCCAAATAAGAACAAAGTCACCATATTCAAATTTACAATGCCGAATAATATTGTTTGATTTGGACTTTCAGATTCGAATATCTTGGTTTATTCAGATCTAAAACTCCGAATAACAATGAGAGATTTCATTTGCACTCAAAAAATCATGATGTACGTCCAATTCCAAATCCTGTGAGTTGAATTTTGTGAAAAGGTGCACTACTAATGGTGTAGCATATTGTTTGGCAAGACATGGGGTGAGTTTGTCTGATACTCTTACATGCAATTCAGACCTCCTTTTCGGCTTTACTCCTCTTTGGAGAAAGATGCTTGCTGTTCTTGATGGTTTCTATTTATTCTATAATTTTGACCAAAAAAAAACCCTTGAATAGATTTCTCATAGTTATTCATTGTGTTCACATACAAGGAAGGTTTGTGGGTTTGCAGAGAGAGAAAGAGGAGAGAAGAAAGAAGAGCATTGCTATATACCCCCAGTGGGGGTCGCGCCCCCAGTGACGTGGCGCGCCCCCACTGGCTGTCAACCAAAAAAAAAAAAAAAAAAAAAGAAAACTGTTTTTTTTCCTCCAATCCTAGCCCTCCACCTCACTGGGGGTCGACCCCCAGTGGGGGTCTTCAGCATTTTTGGAAGAAAGAATGATGTTGATGATGATAGTGAGCTTTTGTGGGGTGGATTGAAATTTTGGAATGAGAAAAAAAAATAAAAAGAAAATAATTAAAACTTGATGAAGAAGATGAATAAAATTAAATATAAAAAATACGTATAAATGGTTTGACTATAAAAAAAATATTTTATTTTAAAATTTAATATATATTGTTCTTATTAATAAATTTATAAAAAAAATTTAAAATTTCAAAATTTTAATTAAATTTATTATTTCACTACAAATAGAATCACCAAGGTTGTGGCTTAAATAACATATGACTTAAAAAAAATTTAACCAATTAACCCAATTTACAATTTCAGAGTCCGTAATTTTTTGAAACCATTGTTCACGTCATCCGTGTTTGTGAGTAGGTGGACTTCTAGAAGATCTTTACATTACAAAGCCCATAGTTGTCCTGGGCCACCACAAATTTGCGAGTCAATTTCCCACCAACTTTTTATTATTATTATTATTATATTTTTTCATGTTGCTGCTGAATTACCAAAATGCATATGGAAATGCCTTTATAAAATCCCCCATGCATGCATTGCTGCTCCTGTTTTTTTTCTGGGAAAATTACCATTAAGTGGTAATTTTTGAAAATTATTACATATTAATAAAAGAAATTATTATTTTAATTATTAATATTTTTTTTTTTTTTTTCTTCCGACTGATAGGTTATTTTCCCTTTTTTTATAAGTCCTTTTTGTATTGGAGTTGGTTTTGCGGTTAAAAGGGTTGAACAACTAATTTTGAAATATTGTTAGCCTATATACACAGAATTAAGGGTATATTTGGAAACATATTAAAATGATTTTAAAAAAAAATTCTATTTTTCTGTAGGTCTTTTTGTAAAAAGTTAACTAAAATAATTAATTTCTAAAATAACCCTAAATGATAAAAAATAGCATGAATTATATTCGTAGTTTATGTAATGGGATTGATTGGATTCTCTCAAGTTGATTATCTAACTTAAGAGAATGTTTGAGTTTGGTGAGTTCATTTTGGGACGGACCTTAATGATCTGAACCGTTTACTTTTTAGAACTCGTTGAATAGAATATTCATATAAAAAAAAACTAAGATAGTTGGACATCAGTAGCTATATTTTTTAATCACATTTATTTTTAAAAAAATAGACGACAATTATAATTTCAAGTGTAGCCATCTATTTTTTCTAATACAAATGTGAGTCAAACATATAATTATCGATATCTAATTATCGTAATTTTTTTGTATAAATATTCTACTCAATAAGTACTAAAAGTAAACAATTTGAAGCACCAAGGTATGCCTCAAAATGAGCCTATCAAGCCCAAACGCTCTCTCAAACTGAGATGGTCAACTTGAGATAATCCAAACCTTCTGTAATTCACATCATATGTCAATTTGATTTCTATATTTTTCGTTGTATCAATTTTACTCTTTAATTTTTCACATTGTCTCAATTTAATCTAATTGATAGCATGTATTAAGAAATTAAACAAAAATAAAGCAAAAAATAGTCTATTAATGGACCATTTTAAATTGAACACCAACCCTCAATCACTTTGAAAAGAGTAAGCGAATTATTTTGATTCTTAATTTTAGTCCAATTTTAAAAGGATGTTATCCATTAGATCAAATTGACACAACATGAAAATTTTAAGATTCGAATTGATGCCATTAGTACTACAAAGTTTAAATTAACCGAAAAAACAAATTATAAAGATTACGAGTGTAATTTTCTTAGAGCATCATGTGGTATTTTTTACATGGTGCTCCAAACGAATTACGTACCGAAAAATTTTACTAATAAAATCTGACAACTCACCACTGTTAGTTAATTAAGAAACAAAAAAAAACTCATTTAATGTTTATTATAATTTTTAATTGTCCAAGAGTATAAGGACGGAACCAAGATTCCATCGTTTGGGGGGGGGGGGGGGAATAGGAAGGTATTAAGATGGTTTCCGCATGAGGGAATGTCCGATTGAGACATATTTAAAAAAAAATTCTACTGCTTAAATAACTCAATTAAAAAATAATTATTACAATATTGATTAAGCTCATATCCCTTCACATGTGCTCAATCAAAAATGGTGGAAGATGATCATTATGGTTGTGTTTAGATCATAAATTTAAATAATGACAAGAAATAAAAATGTGAGAAAAATGGAGTTAAAATTTAACTTATATTTATTCATGTTTCTCACATTTTGTCCATTATTTTTACAAACTTTACTTAAATTCCAGATCTAATCATAACGTAAAGAGAAAAACAAAAAGAGGAATGGAAATATAAATAGCCTGGCATGAAAAAGGGGGGGCATATATCAAAAATGGTTTTACTTGTTATTAAATTGCACTATATCATAAGGAGTATTGCAAAGGGCAGGGGGCCACGGCCACCCTTAGTCCATGAGTTGTTCCGTATCTGTAAGAGTACCATGTATGCGTTATGTCACATAATATTTCAGAATTATCTAATAATTTTTCATCAAGAATGTACACGTCAATATTGTAGGGTGTAGAAGTACTTTCATTTGTCGGCATCCTTCATTATTTTCGCTAGATATACTCCATCGTATTGACTTGTATATTTTTAATATTTTTTTTGGTGGTTTAATTATGCTTATATCAATGGTTTTGAAGAAGTTTGTGGCTATGCTCAAGGGTCCAACCTAGCCCACTGCCATGTAAGTCCATGCATATTTGCATCCTTTTGAAAATCTTACTCTTTTTTCACTTTTACTTAAAGCAAATTCAAATTCCACCGACACTTAAATGGGATGGAGTAATTTCAACAAAAATGTAAACCCAACTACGCATTATTTTACAAAGGCCTCCTTTGGGAAGAGGTTAAAAGTCAGCTTTTTGACTTTAATTTCTTTTGAGTCACACAACCGCTTTACACATTTTTAAAAAAAAAGTTAATAAGTTAAATTTTAACCTATTTCTCAAAACAATCCAAAATTTCAGTTTGGGGATGCTTTCATGAACGGTGAAAATTGTACGAATCCAGATTTTTGTTGATATTATCTAGCTAGAGTTTATATTTTTCTTTACAATAATTTTATTTCATGATATATGGTTACTACCCTTGTAATTAACTTATTGTATGTTAAGATAGTACTAATTGTAGAACTGACACTATACAATTCTCTAAAAAATGATGTAGTATAATAATATTCTTATAATTATGAACTAAAGTGATAAATATTTTGACTTCTAATGAATAGCTATAAATCATTATGTATGAGTTTTTGTATACAAATTTTGTTTGTATAGCATTACTTTTTCTGCCATGTTGGTTACCACCACGCCTAAGCTTTCATAGTGAGATCGCAATTTGAATTTCTGATTTCAAAAATGACAGTTATATACCTGAATAGTTTCAGAACTATATAATATTATTCCCCCCCCCCCCCTCCAAAAAAAAAATAAACAACTCAAATTTTTGCTCTCATTGAAATATTTTTGTTGCAGTTAGGTAAATGAATTTATAGAAAACCAGAAAATCCAGTTGAGCACTTATGCTTCAAAAGCAACTGCTAATGACCAGTTTACCAAGATTTTTGGTGTTAAAAAAAAAAATAAAAAATGAAAAAAAAAAAATTTTATGAGATCTTGAATAAAGACATGTGGATTTTTTTCTTTTTTTCTTTTTCTGATAAGTAACGATATGAATATATTCAAAAGAATACTTTTTTCTTTTTTTTTACCTACAATGGAAGTCGTACCTTGGGTGGGAGAGAAGTGCCTATAGCAGACTTGGACACTATATTTGGTGGGTTTTTTTTATTTGGTTTTATATTTAATTAGCCAATAAAGAGTTTTTGTGGAGAATTATTGGATTCATATATTATAATATAGCTATAGAAACCATTTTAATCTTACAATTTGTTTTGTACGTTCAATGATTTTCTTTCTTTTCTCCGTAAGCTTCCATCCATGGAATATAAAAAGAAAATTTGTTTTGTTTTGTGGAGAATTATTGGAGAATTAAGGGTGAAGAAAAAAATAAATAAATAATAAATAAAGACTGAATATCAAAGGAATATAAAAGCCATATATTTATTTATTTTTTAAGTTGTAGTCAATTGAGAAGAATTATGTGAATGTTAATTATTACTACCTTGTTTAGTTGCTTCATGAATGTGGCTGCAGTGTACATTTATTATTATTATTTTTGTTTTTGGGTGTATAATTATCCTGTGCATGCCATGAAGGGATGTTATTTTACCAATAATTATGTTTACTTTTTTTTAGATGACTTTTAAGGCGCTTATATTTGATAATTATTTATTTTATGTAAAATTTTACTATGCACACCGCTTATCATATGCATATTAGTCATTTTATTCTGTAGTTATGATCTTATTTTAGTTATTATTCATAAGATCTTTAATTATGTCTCATATATTATTTAGTTATGACTTCTTTTTTTCTTTTTTTTAGTTATGATTCAAAAAATATAAAATAATATATATTTTTTTTAAATTATAAGATACATACATTACACACCATTTAAAAAGTGTGTACCATAATTTTTTCCATACACAAATTCAAGAATTATTTTAGATAAAGTTCAAGACAACCAAGATTATTGACCTGGGAAAAAAGTGGCCCAAGTTGGAATGAAGACATATTGACCTAATTAGGCAAAGGCAAAAGGAGGATTGTCAAGAATGGAATGATGACAAGATATTAGTTGCAAGTACATAGCAGCCCGTCATTATCTCACACGATAAAACATATATTTCCTTTTTATAATATTATTGTTACAAAATTGATCACGGAAATAATTATTATTATATATATATATCAGATTGTGAGATTCATAATAAAAGTTATTGTTTCATTTAAATTATTTTACTTATATTTCATGTGATCAATTCTATAATCGATTCTGTATCAATAACTATTATTGATTTTTCCTTTGAGGAGTTGGTAGGGTTAAGTTGCAATTTGACTGCAATTTAATTTATGACCCTTGACGTGTAACTACGTAAAATGACCACATTCCTTGCCCTTTTAGGACCAGTATATAGAATTCTTTTGCTGCTGGTACATAAAATTCTTGGTAGGTAAATGACTTTGAAAAGGAGTTGTGAAAGTGAAACCCACCCAATTTATATTGCTTAGGCTCATGAAACAATAATATACTATTTGTTAGAAGATATTTTAATATTATAATAAGTTATAAATTATATTATATGATTGGACTCTAAATAACTTGTTAATCTTTTTTTTTCCTCCAAGGAAACTTGCCTACTAAGTCTTCCAGGTCAAATCTTCTTCTCTAAGTTTTCCAAGTCATGTCATCTTCTCTAAGTTAAGTCTTCTACTCCTCCAAAAAAAACTTATCTACCCTGGGACGGACTGGATAAAGGGGGATTAGAATCTATCGGACTTGAATTCTGGGATTATGAATCCCCCGAACTATTTGGTTGGATTGGATTGGATGTGTATCCTATGTTTGTTTTTTTCATGGGATTAGATATCTGGAAATGACTATTTTTAGATTTTTAGTAAATCCAATGTTTGGTTGGACGGACTGGATAGGATAAATGAACAAAAGACTATTTTACCCTTTTTCAATTGTTTACCAAGTAATAGCAATATTAAACATATTTTTAATATTTTAATTATTTTTAGCTAGATTAAATAAAAATTTATTTTATTTTATTTTTTACACAATTAAATAAATTTATTTTTTAAAATTAAATAAATAAAATAAATAAAATATCAATAAAAATATATGTTATTTTTTTAATTAAAATTTTAAATAAATTTGTTTTTAAAAATAATAATAATTAAACAATGAAATTAAATAAAAACATCTATTAAATTTAAATAATGAAATTAAATAAAATATAAACAAAATTTTAAAATAAAACATCAATAAAATATTTATAAAAAATTATTTTAAAAAAATTAAATAAATAAAATATCAATAAAAAGTTAAATAAAATTATTTTATTTTTTAATTGAGACATTTAAATTTTATTGAATTTTATTAAATATAATACATAATTAAATAGTAGATGGTCAAAATGGTTATTTTACCACTTAATCCTAACAGTGGATAGTCCCCCAAAAATTGTCTCATACCCTCCCAGGATACAATAGTCCCCCATATGGAGGATAAGGAGTCCGACCGGACTTAAAAAAAAACAAACGGCGGATAAGGAGCTATCAATGGATTACAATCCAAATAGTGGACTGTTCCCCCCCCAAAAAATTCGGCGAATCAAACACGCCCTAAGTTTCTTCTCCTCCAAGACGCTTGCCTACCAAGTTTCATCTTCTATAAGTTGATCTAACTTCTTATCTGGGAAGGGAGAAGAAGTTTTTGTTGCTTTATTATGCTTTGTGTGAGATTATCAGGCAAATAAAAAAGGGTGTATGTGACAAAGCTTTGGGTTTAACCAATTATGCAGTATTGGTGAACCATACGACTTAGTCGGGCTGTTGTATCCTGGGGGGGACAAGTCAAGGTTTTTTCTATTGCACCGGTGTGAGGCTTTGTCTAACTGCAGAGGGCTTGAATCTCCTTAAAAAGAGCGAATTTCCCGCACCTCAGCCCTTACAATAGTTATTGTAATTTTTTTTTTTATTTGTATTATCTGGTGTTTTATTTGTAATTATCACCAACAATTTTAAGGAGATTTAAACAGTAAAATTCATGGAGCCAATATTGGAGAAGCCCAACGAGAATACCGGCGATCTCAACAAGCCCTTTCGATTCAAGGGAGCCAATTTTAAGAGATGGAAAGGCAATGTGCTTTTCTACCTCAGTCTCCTCAAAGTGGCCTATATCTTAACCGAGAAAAATCCGAACAAAGTCCCCACTGAAGAGATGACCGACGAGGAGTATGCCGCTCATCTTGAAAGAATCGAGAAATACAACACAGATGAGTATAAATGTCGGTATTATCTTTTGAATTATCTTTCAGATCAATTTTATGATTATTATGATACTACTTACACCACTGCCAAGAAAATTTGGAAAGCCTTGCAGAATAAATATGACACTAAAGAGGCAGGCGCTAAAAAATATACTGCAAGCCGTTTTTTCCGCTATCAAATGATAGATGGAAAATCAGTGGTAGAGCAAGTTCAAGATTTTCATATGCTAGTGGCTGAAGTTAGATTCGAAGACATCAAAATTGGAGACAATCTTGTTGTAACAGGTATTGTTGACAAACTACCATCATCCTGGAGGGAGTTCCAGAAGTCAATGCGTCACATGCAAAAAGAGACGTCATTGGAGACTCTAATCACAACGGATTCGGGTGGAGGAGGAAGCACGAGAACAAAATGCGCTTATGACACAAGAGCATTCCACTGCAAAGGTAAATTTAACTTCTGGAAATACTTTACCTAAAGGTCGATTTCATAAAAATAGTCACTTGAAGCCAGTTAAGAAAATCTAGAAAAATACTGGAAGGCCATAAAATAAAAATTACCCGAGGCAAAAGAAATGGAACCAAGAATTCCCTTCACAAGATCTGACAAATGTGACATGTTTTGTGTGTGGCAAACGTAGGCATATTGTTCGAACTTGCAAATTTCGAAAATAACAGTCTCGACCATAGGCTAATGTCACCAAGGGACCATTTGTGGCTATGATTACAGATATTTTTATGGTTCAATCTGTGGAAGGGTGGTAGGCAGAGTCTGGTGCCAATAGGCATGTCTGCTATAATAAAGATTGGTTCAAAGATTTCACTCCTTTTAATGATGAGAGACCTATTATGCTTGGTGACTCCAGTTTAACCAAGGTGCTCGGGTGTGGGAATGTTGAGCTGAATTTTATCTCTGGACGTGTGTTTGTTTTAAAAGATGTGTTGTACACACTGTCCATGAGGAAAAATTTGATGCCGAGTTATTTGCTCAACAAAGCTGGTTTCAAGCAAATTATTGAATCTGACCAGTATGTAATCACTAAAAAAGGTATATTTGTAGGGAAAGGGTATGCCTGTGATGGAATGTTTAAATTAAATGTTGAGAATAAGAAAGCACATGTTTGTGTTTACATGTTGTCTTCTATGAATTTTTGGCATACTCGTTTGTGTCATATTAATAGCCGATATGTGGGAGTCATGAGTAGTTTAGGATTAATTCCCAGACTAACAAATAAGTTTGAGAAATGTGAAGTTTGCAGTCAAGCAAAGACAACTAAAATGCCTCATAAAAGTATAGTGAGAAATACTGAATTGTTAGAATTAATTCACACTGATTTATGTGAATTTGAAGGAATTTTAACACGTGGTGGAAATAGACATTTTATCACTTTTATTGATGATTTTTCAAAATATACTTATGTATACTTGTTGAAAAATAAAAGTGATGCTTTTAAAAAATTTCAAAGAATTCCTTCTTGAAGTTGAAAATTAATTCAGTAAAAAGATTAAAAGATATAGAAGTGATAGAGGCCGGGAGTATGAATCTTTTGGATTCAACTCGTTTGCTCAGTCTTTGGGAATAATCCATGAAACTACTCCACCATATTCACCTGCATCTAATGGTGTAGCAGAAAGGAAAAATATAACTTTAACTGATTTAACAAATACTATGCTAATTAAAGCAGGTGCTCCTTCAAATTTGTGGGGAGAAGCAATTTTAACTGCATGTTATGTTATGAATAGAGTGCCACATATAAAAACAAAAGTTACACCTTTTGAGTTGTGGAAAGTGCATAAGCCAAATTTAAGATATTTGGGGGTTTGGGGTTGTCTAGCTTTTGTTAGACTTGTGGGCTCTAAAAGACCTAAATTAGGTGTGAAAGCTGCCACTTGTGCTTTTCTTGGATATGCAACAAATAGTACAGCCTATAGATTTTTTGATATTGAAAACAAAATAATTTTTGAATCAGGTGATGCAATTTTTCCTGAAGAAATATTTCCTTTTAAATCTAAAAATGGTAGGGGTCAAAATTATCAAGAAAATATTTTATCTGAAACCGGTTCCTTTACTCCTCTTTTACAAAACTAAGATACTGTAGTTTTTAAACCTAGAAGGAGTAAAAAAGCTAGATTAGAAAAAGATTTTGGCCCTGATTATCATGTTTTTAATGTGAAGGAAACTCCATTAACTTTACAAGAAGCTTTGGCATCTCCTGACTCTGTTTTTTGAAACGAGGCTGTAAATGATGAGATGGAATCATTATTATCCAATAAAACTTGGGTATTAGTAGATTTGCCACCAGCTTGTAAAACTATTGGCTGTAAATGGGTTTTGAGAAAAAAAACTTAAACCAGATGAAACTATTGATAAATATAAAGCAAGGCTTGTTGCAAAAGGTTCTAAATAACAAGCAGATCTTGACTTTTTTGATATATTTTCTCCAGTTACTAGAGTTAATTACATCCATTAGATTATTAATTGCAGTGGCTGCAATCCATGATTTAAAAATTCATCAAATTGATGTTAAAACAGCCTTTTTAAATGGAGACCTAGGTGAAGAAATCTATATGGATCAACCTAAAGGTTTTTTGGAACCCGGTCAAGAAAGCAAAGTGTACAAGCTAGTTAAATCCCTATATGGCTTAAAATATGCCCCTAAACAGTGGCATGAGAAATTTGATTCCTGCATGATTGAAAATGGCTATAAAACGACTGAATGTGATAAATGCATCTACTATAAATCTAAAGAAAATTCACATGTCATTATTAGCCTCTATGTGGATGATTTACTCATATTTGGCTCTAATTTGCATATCATCGTAGAAACTAAAAATATACTCAATAGCCATTTTGATATGAAAGATCTTGGTGAGGCTAATTATATTTTGGGAATGAAAATTACCAAAACTTGTGATTGTATATTTCTTAATTAGTCGCATTATATTGAGAAAATTTTGAGAAAATATAATTTTTATAAGTGCAAGCATGTTCTTACTCCTTTCAATCCTCATGTGCGTTTATTTTCTATTGAAAATGATGAGGATATAATTAATCAAAAAGAATATGCTAGTATGATTAGTAGCTTGCGTTATGCGACTGACTATACTAGAGCTGACATTGCCTATGCAGTTGGAGTACTTAGCAGGTTTACTAGCAAGCTTGGCAGTGATCACTGGCTAGCCATTGAGCGGATTATGAAATATTTATCTGGTACCATAAAATATGGTTTGTTTTATAATAAGTATCCTGTAGTACTTGAAGGTTACACTGATGCCGATTGGAATACCTTGTCAGGTGATTCATTATCAACCACTGGTTACTTATTTACATTAGGAGGTGGTGCTATAAGTTGGAAATCAAAAAAACAAACCATTATTGCTAATTCAATAATGGAGGCTGAGCTTATTGCTTTAGCTACAGCTAGTGAAGAAGCAAATTGGTTGAGAGATTTGTTAAATGAAATCTCTTGTTCGGAAAAACCGATTCCACCTATATTGATTCATTGTAATAGCACCGCAGCAATTAGTCGAGTTAATAACCATTATTATAACGATAAATTCAGACCTATCAGAAGAAAACACAGTACTGTAAGATCTTATATGAATAATGGCATCATAAATGTGGATTATATTAAATCTGGTGATAATCTTGCAAATCCATTAACTAAGGCCTTAGCAAGAGATAGAGTCTAGAATACATCGAGGGGGATGTGGTTGAAGCTCATTGAATATAGTAGGAGCCATGTATGAGGATACTCAACCTAGGGACCAGAGATCCTGTAACTGGGTTCAATGAGAAAAACGATCATATGATGGCCGTGACAAATGTACTAAATTACTTTTTACCCATCCCTATGATGTAATTGCATTTATCCTATAACGTTGTAGAGGTTGAGTTATTAAAAAACTCTTAATGAATTTCTATAGCTCTTATTGAGTGGGGTGTCATAGTTACAGGAGCACCCTTGACAGAATTCACCTATGTGAGTGTGGTCGTGGGGCCACTACCTATGAGATTTGGACTAATTCTCAAACACACTCATGAATCCTAGGATCTCACAAGGTCGTAATGAGCTAGCTCTTAAAGCTTATTTGAACACTTGGAATATTATGTGTGTGCAATAATTATTTATTTCCCTTAAGTAGTCATAGTTCAATGCTGAGCATACTATCGACTCTGGAGTAGATATTATTATTTCACTAATGGAGGTTCAATGCAGAGCACACCTACCATGATTCATAATATCCTTATTTGCCAAATAATCTCAGTTTTTGTTACTTATAATATTAAAATAGGTAGGGGAATGTTAGCAGATATTTTAATATTATAATGTGTTATAGATTATATTATGTGATTGGGCTCCAACTAACTTGTTAATCCTTTCTTTTCCTCCAAGGAAACTTGTCCACCAAGTCTTCCAAGTCAAGTCTTCTTCTCCAAGTCTTCCAAATCTTCCAAGTCATGTCTTCTTCTCCAAGTCAAGTCTTCTCCTCCTCCAACAAACTTATCCATTAAGTTTCTTCTCCTCCAAGACATTTGCCTACCAAGTTTCATCTTCTATAAATTGATCTAACTTCTTATCTTAGAAGGGAGAAGAAGTTTTTGTTGCTTTATTATATTTTGTGTGAGATTATCAGACAAATAAAAAAGGGTGTATGTGATAAAACTTTGGGTTCAACCAATTGTGCAGTATTGTAGATGCGCTCCCGGGAACTCTCCGATATCCGCGCCTGCGAGGGGCGCGAAATCTCGTTTTGTTCTGAGCTACTATAGTTCAGACTCAAATGTCACGGTTCTGAATCTAATCTCACAATGTGCGATGTGAGACCGATAAATCACCAAAGAGTCCAAATCTGGCAAATCGTTTTGGAAAACTGATTTTTAATAAAGAAGTGTCAAACATGGACTGTTTTTCCAGATACAGAGTCGCCACCTAAATATTTTATTTTGGGGGAATTTAGGAAACCCTGACTCGTGCCTAAGGCCACGTGTCCGTCATCACCAAAGTTTCCTCGGCTCGGGAACTTGGGTACGATTGGGGAAGGTCATTTAATGAGCACCCCCGCTCGCCCAATCAAAGATCGGCCTGTACTAAGCATGATATCTTGTTTTTTAAAATACATGTGTTCTTATTCCGATTAATTAGCTAGTCTTACTATGTGATACGCACAGCAAACAAGTATAGACTAGATCGCCTAATTTGGAACAAAGCATCGCATATCCATTTGTTTGGAAAATGGTTTGAAGTTTGCTACTCGCAAGTAGGCTAAAATGCATATTTCAATGAATTGTTCAAATTCAAGTACTCCAACCTTCACCCACAGGCATTCAGGCAGCTATATCACATAAGTAGTTAGCCTCATGGCAAGCATGCTTTCATGGCAACATTAACATACATGCAATATGCTAAAGCGTAAACACTCACAGTGTACTCTGAGCTAAAACAAAGAACTAGTTAGAAATCAATGCATGATCCTAGTTCATGTTAAGATGGCTAATGCAACACATACGGAAATGCAACTAAAATAGACTCGGCTATTCTAGAATGTCATGTGAAATGCAACTTGGTACATGTATTCAAATTGAAATTTAAATACAATGCAGTTAGTATGATACGCCGAGCCCGGTGCATGCAAGACAGATGAATGGATGCACGCATGCGAAGCATAAGGTATGCTAAACAAAATATGCCCTAAAACTAACCATCATAAGCGGTTAAGTAAAAGGGAGAAAGAAATGGAGGTTGGAAGACATGCATCACACACACACACGCTTATTACAACAATACGCCCTCTCGAAGGAGGGACCGAATAAGAAGCTAATTAGCTAATCTAAGCTAATTAAACTAATTATTATACAACAAATTAATTAACTAACCCTAGTTAACTAATTATTACAAAACGAATTGAATAGCTAACGCATTAACTAATTAAAGTACAAACCAAAGCAAAAGCAAGCTATCTAAGCATGGCAGCTAAGGAAAGCAGTAATACAGGAGTCTCAGAGGGAGAGGAATGCATGCAAGCCCGGTCGCCTCGTTCAGAAATCCAATGCGATGCCTCGACTTGCCTCTGTTTTCATTTGTTCTTAGAAACTTGCACCAAGCTCCAGAAAGATGAAACTCCACCTTAGGAATCCTGTGGGAGGGTGGCCGACCACTTTTGGTCTCTCCAGGCACCTGCCGGCCACTTTTGGTTGTTGAAAAACCAAAAAAGTGGTCGGCCAGCTACTTTTTCTGGCTGGCCGACCAGTTGTTGCTGCTGAACTGCAATTTGCTACAATAGAGAGCAAGAAAGGGCATGGCAATGTATTTGTAAGATATGTGTGCAAAACCACCCTCCCTATCATGTCATGAACTCAAGAGGGTATGGTTCTCGACCCTCAGGCCACCAATCGCGCATTTCAATGCATGATGGCCAAGAGGCGAAGTTGCACAATTCAATATGGAAATGAATGCACAATTAAACACATAAAGCCTAAAACTCTATCATGTATGATCAAGAGCGTCGGCGACCGGGAATTAAGGCACATTTCATCACTTTAAGTATGAAACGTCCATCGTTTCCCGTGTTTGGACTAACATTGATTCCAAACACAATGCAACACATAACATGGTATGCTCAATGCAATGTAATGCAACCTTGGCATGCAAACATGCAACTACATGGCATGCGCAATGCAACTAACAACATAGCATACACAATGCAAGGGATAGCATGGCCTACACAATGCTAAATGCTAAGAACTAGATGGCATACTCAATGCAAGGCAATCATAAGGTTCTAAACACCATGTAATGCATGCATGCACAATGTAATACAACAGGGGCAACAATATGCAATATACCAAGCATGCAACAACATGCAAACCACAAACTTAATGGACTTAAACCAAAATGGACAGATCTCAGTCATGCCAAAACAATGGCCGTAATGCTAAAATGAAGGCGCCGAAAACACATACAAGCATGCATTCCAATTAGCTCACCAATTAAGGCACTAAGGTGCAACTCTCAAGAACACTTAAAGAGTGAAAAGCATGGAAGTGTATCAACACTAAGTGCACTGAAATAAAGTAAGAAATGATGCCAAATCATTCAAACAACACAAGTATGGCATGCTAGGGTCCTTAAAGCATGAAACTAGTAAAGAGGACTACAAAGAATGCATGCAATACATGACAAATATGCATGAACTAAGCATGAACAGAGTTCAAGTAGGTCAAAATAAGGACCTAAACATGCTGCGACGAGGGCTCAAAGGCCTAGGCATGCAACCATACGAGCTAAGGCATAAACTAGGCAACAATGCACAACACTCAAAGGCACTTAAAGCATGATTGAAGTAGGAACATGGCAATGCTAAATGCTCTGAAATGTCATGTTAAGTGATGCCAAATCATGTACACAACACAAATGAAGCATGCAATGGTGCTCAAAGCTTGAGGCAAACAAGAGCATTTGTACTACAAGTATACAAAACATGAAGCATGTGACTAAGGCAATCCAAAACAATCCTAGAACATGTTAAAATGAGTCTAAAACATGCATGAAAGGAAGCCAAAACATGCTAGCATGAGGGGCATAAGGCATGATGCATACAAGGCAAATAAGGTGGATTACACTACACCTATTAGGTCCAAGCATGGAATGACTTAAGCAACAAAAATCAGAGTTATATCATGGCAAAATAACCCCAAATAAGCACTGAAATGATGGCTCGCAGCCTAAGGCATGAAAGCATACGCAATGGTTCATGTTAAGGCATAAAGGGGCAAACCTTCAAACGCATTGAATGAGTGACAAATGTGAATGCATGGTCATAAAAACATGGATTGAAATCACATAATAAATGATGCCAAATCATTGAAATAGTCCAAGTAATGCATGTTAGAGGACTCAACACGCAAAGCTAACAAGCTAGGTTGAACCATAGCTATACAAAGCAAGTCATGCATGACCAAGACAACACAAATTAGACCTTAAACATGGTAAAACATGAACAAAGTCTTCTCAGAGCTAAGCCAAAAGCATGCTAAAATGACATGTTACAACATGATGTATGTTAGGCTATTTCATGGAACTACACTACAAGTGTAAGGAGCATGCAAAGGCCAACCAAACCAAACCAAAATAAAGTCATGACATGGTAAAATATCACCAAAAAAAGAAAACAAGCTAGAATGACATGCTATTTCATGAAGCACATAAAGCTAGTTTGTGTGATTTACACTACAGGTGTATTAACCATACATGGAGTGACCAAAGCAAGAAAAAACAGTGTTATGTCTTAGCAAAACAAACACAAATACATGCTAAGAACAAGCTAACACAAGCTTATCAAAGGTGTTCAAACATGAGGCATATGAAGCAAGTAAATACAATACAAGGAGAGGGGATGACCCTCTCCTATTTAGGACACCAAAATCACATTTCCACCACTGAAAACCTCTAGATTTTAGTGGTAGAAAGGTCATGCAAAGGGTTCAACAAGAGCCTAAAGGGATGGCTCAAAATAAGGCCTAACAAGGCCTAAGAGGGGGTAAATCACCCCAAACGAAAAAGTGACCTTAAACAACTATTTTAAGCATGCAAAAATAGAACTTTTTCTAGTTAAGAGTTAAGCTTAAAAACAGATGAAAAAGGGTCCAAAAGTTTAAGCAAGAATGGGGGTTTTAAAGGTCAAAGACTCACCCTTGAAGGCCTTCTTTAAAGCTGCAACTCCAGCAAGTTCTTTGAGCTTAAATCAGTCCAAAAACACCAAAAACAACTCCTTAGCACCTCAGCTACCCAAGGATGGTGTTTGAGTGTGTGTTTGTGTGTTAAACTAAGACAAATCTACACTTTTGAAACACAAAAATGAAGAACCAAGCAAGATAGATTCAAAACTATATGTATCTCTCTAAGGGTAATTTTCTGAACCTAGAGGAGGGAAGGGGAGCTTCCCTCTTGTTAGGACCCTTTTTTGTCAAATGCCATGGAAAAACCAAGGTTGTAATCAACTTGTAAGTTTCCTATTTTTTTTCAGGTTTTTGTTTTCCCGCTCGAACGGGGAAAGTGACGCTCGAACATGGATTACACTCTTACAGCATCTCTGTTACGCCTGCAAGAAATACTGGATGTGGTGATTTTACGCTCGAGCGTGGAAACTTCCGCTCGAGCATGAACCTTGTATGAATCACGGAATATGCAGTCTTCGCTCGAGCGGGAATTCCCATGCTCGAGCGGACCACGCGATCTCAGATTCTATATATTCGCATGTTAGGTCAATTTTAGGATTACTTCTCCTAGATCTTGTTTAAGGTTTTTTAGGGTTTTGTTTGAAGTTTTTTTCTGGAGATTTTTGTGAGTTTTCCTTGATAAAATTGAATGAGTATTACACTCATGAATTGAGAAGCACATATCAAGGAGGTTGATCGAATACATACAAGAGTGTTAACCTTCGGTGGATTCTGAAGATACAAACGTAGAGGTTCAAAGGAGTTTGATTCTGTACGTAGTCATTGATTCGACAAGTGGAGTTGTGGATTCAACTTCAGATAAATCAATTCCGAGACGAAGGCTTGGTGAAAGAGTTACGGAAGGTGTGAAGACAAATTGACTAAGTTGGGTAATTTGTGTATTATCTTTGTACTCTTTCTTTCTTCAGTAGTGGATTGATTAGTGGCGTTTCACCCGTGGTTTTTTATTACAATTAAAGGTTCTTCAATTGTGGTTTTTCCACGTAAAAATCGTTTGTGTCAATTTATTGTTTATTCAGAAAAACAATAATCTAAATGTGATTTAGATTGCATGTTTTGAATAATTGGGATTTGGAATATTTTAATCTTGATCTAATCACGAATCACTTAGGATTTTCAATTGGTATCAGAGCAGGTCACTCTTTGTTTTTATCAAAACTATAGGAGTGTGATTTTGTGTGACTAGTGATATAGATTCTATTCGTGAAGGTAACTCGACCCATAGACCTCCTTTACTCGATGGTACAAACTATTCTTATTGGAAAGCTAGTATGAGAGCGTTTTTAAAATCCATCGATGAGAAAATTTGGCACTGCGTGATCTATGGGTGGAGTGAACCTATTGTCACCATTGATTGTGTTGATATTCCTAAACCCCTTGATAAATGGGACACAACTGATTACCAAAACTCGAGTTGGAACAGTAAGGCTCTCAATTCCCTGTTTTGCTCCGTCACACCTGAAGAGTTTCGTCGTATCTGCACGTGTGAGGTAGTAAAAGAGGCTTGGGACATTCTTGAAACGATTCACGAAGGTACTACTTCTGTCAAAAGGTCAAAACTTAAACGTCTGACCTCCGCCTTTGAAACCCTTTTTATGTGCGAAGATGAGACATTTGATGATTTCTATGCAAAACTTAGTGATATCGTGAATTCCTATTTCACACTCGGTGAAAAAATCCCTGAAGCTAAAGTTGTTGGAAAAATTTTGAGGTCTTTACCCGAGAGGTTCCAATTAAAAGTGACAGCCGTTGAGAAGGCTCAGAATGTTGATACCCTCAAGCTTAATCAGTTGGTTGGACACTTGCAGACTTATGAAGCCCACCAGATTTCAAAGAAAAAACAAAAAGATAGTGTGGCTTTCACTAGTGCTCATGAGACTGCAAAAACTCCGGAGACTGAATTTGATTTAGAGTTTGAGATGACGGCTATGTTTACTAAATAGTTTAAAAAAAATTTGAAGAAAAAGAAGCCTAATTTCAGAGACCCTATTTCAAAAGATAAGAGTAATGAAAAACCCAAAACTTTTCCACCAAAACTTGCTCCAAAAACTGAAAAGAAGATTGTAAAGGGGCAAGGGCTCAAGTGCTATGAATGTCAAGGGTTTGGTCATATTGCCCTTGAATGCCCTTCGAAAAAGAATCGAAAGAAAGTCTACACTGTGACTTGGGATGATGAAAGCGGGTCGAAGCAAGAACCTGAAGAACCTGAATCCGGAGAAGACGGAGATAGTGCTTTCATGGCATTTTGGTCCACTTTCACTCAACCTCTACCAAAGCCAGTGGAATTAGCTCATGGTCAGAACTTGCATTATGCTCCCACCTTTGATGGGAGTAACTACCTGTATTGGAAGATCAGAATGAGGGCTTTTTTGAGAGCTTTTGATCCAGAAGGCTGGCAGGCCATTGAAGAAGATACAGAAAGTGCTGACAATCCGAGCAATCAGAGAGCCCTGATTACTATTCGTGGAGCAATTTTTGATGAAGAACAGCAATGGGTTGCTCACTGCACAAAGGCTAAAGATGCATGGGAAATTCTGAGCCAATTTCATGAAAGAGGAGATTCACCTACACCACCATCCAGCAACTTTCCTGCCTTAGTTACTAGATTGGATGAGGTCAAGGAGAATGAAGAGTAAAAAGAGGATGATGAAACATCAGAAGACAATGATGAGATTAATGGTGATGAACTGCAACAAGCTTACGAAAAGCTTTACGAGGAATCTCTAAATTTGTACAAAATCAATGACAAACTCTCACTCAAACTCAAAGCATGTGAAAGTGAGAATGTCAAGCTGAAATACTTGTGGTAGCAAAGCAGAATATCATCAAGATCTCAAGTGACAGGCAAGACTTATGTGGAAAACTTCTATCCTGTGAAACTGAAAGGAATGAACTTCTGAAGGTGTATTCCACATATGAAGAGAAGCTTGAAAGCCTTGAGATGTCACAAGCTACATTGGAAGAGATAGTCTGTCAGAAAGATGAAGAACTCTGTATTGCTAGAGCCACTATTGCCATGTGGAACAAAGGTTCCAAATCTTTAGAAGACATCCTTGGGTCTCAATAAATGGGGTGTGACAAAAGTGGGCTAGGCTATGGTGCGACAACTCACAAGGGATAGGTCTCTACTTCACATGACCCGAAGACTCAAGCAAAGGGAAAGCTGAAGGTAGACCAGGGTGATCCCTCTCTTCATCTACATAAAGGGGGTAAGATCAACAAAAGGGAGGTAAAACCTGTTTTTATTTGTCATCACTATGGTAGGTATGGCCACATTCATCTTTATTGTTTTGAATTGTTTGGTAAGGTGTCTCAAAAGGGTAGAAATTCGAATACTTTTGGGTTAGGAGACAACCTTACATGTCTAGGCGGAATACCAAGATTCATGAGGGTGTTCATAACGCCAAGACATTTTCCAAGACCAAAAAGATTTGGGTGAGAAAAGATGATTTGACTTGTTTAGTTGTTCACACTGTCCTAAAAGCACGTGACTCACACATGTGGTATCTCGACAGTGGGTGCTTTCGTCAGATGTCCGGTAACAAATCCTACTTCAGCTCCCTTGAAAAATATGAAGGAGGAATTGTTACCTTTGGAGATGGTGGCACTTCTAGAGTCATTGGTAAGGGCTCTATAAGTGTTGCTGGTCTTCCCAAGCTTGAAAATGCTCTTCTTGTTGATGGTCTTAAAGCAAATCTTTTGAGCATTAGTCAAATGTGTGATTCCCATCATGAAGTATTATTTTCAAAAAATAAATGTGAAATTTTGGATAAAAAGGGAAATACCGTCTTGCATGGGGTTCGTACATCTGATAACTGCTATGGGATTGTTACTACTAATGATCTCACTTGTCACTCTGCCATCATAAGTAACATTGATTTGTGGCATCAAAGATTAAGTCACATGAATTTCAAAAACCTAACTAAGATAGCCAACAAAGAGCTTGTGAGAGGAGTACCTAAACTAGGTAAGAATCTGAACCATGTGTGTGGACCATGTCAACTTGGAAAGCAAACCCGTGCCCCTCATAAAAAGGTGAACAGCTTTACAACCAAGCGCCCTCTTGAATTGGTTCACATGGACTTAATGCGACCTACTCGCACTGAAAGCATCGGGGGTAAAAGATACATTTTTTTAACTATTGATGATTTTACTCGATTTTCGTGGATAAATTTTTTAAGGGAAAAATCTGATGCGTTTGATGCTTTCCAGGCCTTAGTCCTTAAAATCCAAAATGAACAGGGTGTTTCCATTGGGCGTACCATACGAATCCGAACTGATCATGGTCGTGAGTTTGAAAATAGTTCGTTTTCGGATTTTTGTGATATGCATGGAATTAAGCATGAATTTTCTGCACCTATTAGTCCACAACAAAATGAAGTTGTTGAGAGGAAGAACATGGTTATTCAAGAGATGGCTAGGGTCATGCTCCTTAGTAAGAAACTTCCTCCAAAGTTTTGGGCTGAAACCCTAAATACTGCTGTTTATGTCATAAATCGCGTGTATTTAAGGCCCGACACTTTACAAACTCCATATGAATTGTGGAAGGGATTGAAACCTAATGTAAAATACTTCAAAACTTTTGGGAGTAAGTGTTACATTTTCAAAGATAGAGAGCCTTGGGGCAAATTTGACTCCCGAAGTGATGAAGGTATTTTTCTAGGGTATTTAACCACTAGTAGGGCTTTTCGAGTCTATAACCTGCAAACTTCTTCTTTAATGGAATCTATCAATGTGGTTATAGATGATACAGGTTCCCCCACTCCAGCAACAAATGAGGATGACAATGGTGAGTCTCCAATCTTGGATACTAAACCACAAAGTCAAAGAGAAAGCTGAGGTCCAATCACAAGAAGTTATGACAGCACCATCCTCACAGGTAAGTTCAAGTCCAAAGAGTGCACAAAGAAACATCACTCCTGATGCTTCTGTCACCACAAGTCCTGAGTTCAAACCATCAGCAAGGGTGAAACTGAATCTTCAAGCTCAACAGGTGATTAGAAGTGTATCGGATCGAATGAAAACCTGAAGATAGATTCGGGATGAGGTATCACATATGTGTTATGTTTCATTAATTGAACCTAAGAATTTTAAAGAGGCTTTGCTAGATGATAGTTGGGTCAATGCTATGCATGAAGAATTAGGTCAATTTGAACGTAACAATGTTTGGACTCTAGTTCCCAGACCTAGAGACATGAATGTGATAGGTACAAGTGGATCTTTAAAAATAAATCTGGTGAGAATGGTACTGTGGTTAGGAATAAAGCCAGGTTAGTTGCTCAAGGCTACACACAAGTAGAGGGTGTTGACTATGATGAGACGTTTGCCCCTGTTGTACGTCTCGAATCTATTCGTATTTTATTTGGTGTTGCTTGTTATCTTGGTTTCAAATTGTTTCAAATGGATGTGAAAAGTACCTTTCTGAATGGGTACTTGAAAGAAGAGGCATATGTTGAGCAACCAAAAGGGTTTGAGGACCTTAAATGTCCAAATCATGTCTACAAGTTAGACAAGGCTTTGTATGGATTGAAACAAGCTCCTCGGGCTTGGTATGATAGACTTACTACATTTCTTCTTGATAATGACTTTCAAAGGGGTAGTGTGGATAAGACCTTATTTGTGAAACATACTAAGTCTCATATTCTTGTTGCTCAGGTTTATGTTGATGATATTGTATTTGGATCCACTGTTGATCATCTTGTGAAATATTTTTCGGATTGCATGACACATGAGTTTGAGATGAGCATGATGGGAGAGTTGTCTTATTTTTTGGGTCTTCAAATTAAACAGTCTCCTTCAGGTATGTTTGTTTCTCAGTCTAAGTATGCCAAAAATCTTGTGTCAAAGTTTGGTCTTGCGTCTGCCAAACATGCACGCACTCCTATAAGCACCAGTCTTTACTTTTCCAAAGATTCCTCTAGTACTGATGTTGATCCTATCCTTTATAGGAGTATGATAGGGAGTCTTCTGTATCTCACAGCCAGTCGTCCTGATATTTCCTTCAATGTCAGTGTTTGTGCCCGTTACCAAGCCAGTCCTAAAGAGTCTCACCTTCTTACGGTCAAACGCATCATCAAATATGTTAATGGGACATTAGGGTATGGGGTTTGGTTTTCTACTGATACTACAGCTGAAATTACTAGTTTTTCTGATGCCGACTGGGCAGGGTGTGCTGATGATAGGAAGAGTACATCTGGGGGGTGTTTTTACCTTGGGAATAATCTGGTTTCCTGGCATAGTAAAAAGCAAAATGCCATCTCTCTTTCGACTGCTGAGGCTGAGTACATTGCTGCAGGAAGTTGTTGTGCACAAATGCTGTGGATGAAGCAAATGTTTCATGATTATGGAATAGAACAGAACACTCTCACTCTTTTCTGTGATAACACAAGTGCTATAAACATTTCAAAAAATCCTGTCCAACACTCTCGCACCAAACACATTGACATTCGTCATCATTTTATTCGAGAGTTAGTGGAAGAAGGCCTTGTTGTTCTGGAACATGTACCCACTGAGCATCAAAAAACTGATATTTTTACAAAACCCCTTGATCTTCTTCGTTTTGAGTTTCTTAGAAAGACCTTGGGTGTAGTGCTCAGTAACTAAGGTGTTTTTTGTTTTCTAAAATGGGTGTGAGTGGTTGGCTTATTGTATACTTGGATGTGTTAATCTCATTGCCATTGAGTCTTGATATCTTTACATCAAAAATTTATATGAACACTGCTCATGTTTCTTACAAGATCTCATTCGTCTTTGTTCATAGCTCATTCTGAATGCCCATACTCATTTACTTCATGATCTCATTCTGTACACATTCTTGAGATAAACTGTTGCAGGGGTTTCCGCATAAGTGATCAAAGTTCTCTATGGACCACTAACAGTGTTTCTGATACTTTTTCAGAGGAATTGACCTATACTAGTACATCATGGGTGATGTTGAGTCTCTTAACCATCTACCATCTTTTTTCACTTCCATGGTTTCTCCCTCAATTCATTGAAATCCGGGCATTAGGAAAAGGCTACCTCAGAGGCATCAACCAGGCCATCCTTTTTTATTTCATTCTTCTCTGGTTTGGTCTCCATACTTTTGAGCGTGTATGCCACCAGTGAGTGCCCACAAGAAAGAAAAGTTCAAAAAAAAGAGGGAATCATTGATTGAGGGGGAGCCTCCACGTTTACTCAACAAATACCCTGTGATTCCTAGTGGTTTGACTTTTCTCTGTAAGGTTCAGTTACTCTTGTCGGAGGCCCAGCCATCCGATCACTACGAGGATTAACTCTAGCTTTGTGGATCTCAAGGATTGCACACACACACATTCTATTTGTGAGCTCCCATGTGTGTTTTTAAGGTATGCATTTGTATGTTGCTTATGTCATTGATTAAAGTCTATCTGTTCTGTTCATGATCTGGTGTTTCAAATTTTTTCTACAAGTTTTCAGGACTCATGATTAATGGATTCTTTTATCCTAGTGATATAGTCGTCCACTTGGACTCCTTGCTGGTTACAGGTTATCTTAGTTGTTTTTTTTTTTTTTTTTTTTAAAAAAAAAAACATTTTTCCCCGCTCGAGCGGACATTCCCACGCTCGAGCATGGTTTTGAGACTTGCAGCATTTTTGCACTTAGCTTTACAGTTCTGCGAGGGGTGAATTGGCGCTCGAGCGTCCTTTTTCGCGCTCGAGCGGGTCTCTGTGTGTTTTGTCTCACGTTCGAGCGTTAAAACCCACGCTCGAGCAGACTAGTTTTGTTTAAATTCTTCCCCTCCGTCTCTTCAGTTCATTTTGTCCCCATCTCCTTCTCTTCTAGGGTTTTGGCAATTCGTTGCTGTGTCTACCTTGGTCTGAGCATTGTTCTGATTTGGTCTTCTCTCCCATCTCAGGTATACCCCTTTTCTGATTCCACTCTGTTTTCCCCCTTCTTTTCAAAGTTGCATTTGCATTTTTTTTTTAGTCAGTAGTTGTTTTTATTTCCTATCCCATTCCTCACTCATGTTTATAGTTTGATGGTTCTCCATAAGTTGACTGTTTTTTTGGTTTGTTTTACAATGTATAGATGAGTCTATTTTGGTTTTTGTTCATCATGTTTAGGGTTCTTCATTGTCAATGTTGATTATTTCATCATGATTTCATGTCTCTCTCTCTTGCATCTAGCGTTAGTGGTTTGGAGCATTTTTGCTAGTTCTTGTTTTTGTTTTGTTTGTCTAGGGTTTCAATTGGGGATTCTTTTTGTTACATGTATTGCCCTATGATGTTGTGATTTCATTTATTGCATTGCCCTAAGGTTCTGAGTTCCCCTGTTTTTTTTTTTTTTTTTCATTGTGTTGGACTACTGTGTATTGGTGGCTGCATTGTTTACCATGCTTCATATTTGCAATATTTGATTCCTATTTTACTACATTGTTGCATCATAGTCTTATTTCCTAGCCTCATGTTGCTATATAATACTGTGATACTAATGTTTTGTGTTGTCTCTATTGATCTATTTTTGGTCTTGGGTTGGGGGTTGTTTGTGTTGTTTTTTGTTTTGTCTATTTGTCTTGGTTTAGTCATGTCCACCTTCAAAAGACGCAAGTCTACTGCCCCTCGCCCTACCTATAACACTGACCGCTTTCCATCAGCTGAGAAAGCCTAGTTGTACCGAGAGTCTTATCTAGCCCGCTCCATTCATCTTGAACGTAATGTTCAACCCTCCACATTCGAGTCTATCCCTATCCGTTCACTGTTTGATCCCTTGGGTGGGGATAATGTTCTTTTATTTTCTAGTTCTCAAAACCTATCTTGGGTGCGAGAATTCTATTGTAACATGGATAGTCTTGACAATATTGGGCCCTCCTTCAAGACTTGGGTCCGATCGAAACCCATTACTGTTACCACCGACCTTATTCGAGAGATGTTAGGGATTACTGAAAGATTTCCCATCTTCTATTCTTTTCCAGTGCACCCTACTTGTGACTTCGATGAGGTAACCCATGTCTTATGTGGTTTTTCTCGTTCTTGGCCTACCGGTTCCTTGATCAAACAGAATGAGCTTCTTCCACAGTTTAGGTTGCTCAACCTTATTGTGTGTGCTAACATCATTGTTACCAACCATAGCTCCGAAATAAACCAGGACCAAGGGTTTGTCCTTCAATGCCTTGCTCAAAATCGTTCCATAGATCTTGCCACCTTGATCATTCAAAAGATGGTTGCTACTTTTGAGCGCAACAATCTTGGTTTACCCTATGGGTGCCTCATAAACTGACTTCTCACCAAGCTTAAGGTCCCTACTTTCGATGAGGATGAGTTTGCTTCTCCTTCCTGGCCGTTTACCAAAAAAACTGTCTCCCAGAGTCAGTCTCACATTCGGGGGGTTTCTTCAGGTTCAGGTCGATCTGGTGCAGGTACTAGTGATGCTGCAGCCATGGCCGAAGAGGCTGAGTATGATGTTGCTGCTGCTGGCGGAGATATTGGTCAGGGGGAGCAACTCCCTCCAGTTCGTACGGTTCGTGGTCAGCTTCAGTCCTTTGAGAGAGCTATTGCTTCCCAGTTTGATCACCTCGAGAGGAGGATGGATATCTTTGAGGCCAGGCTCACAGATCTTGAGACCATTGCTGATACCCGGTTCAGTGCCTTGGAGGCTTCTTCCCAGCGCATTGAGGAGTCCGTGGCTCAGTCTTCTTCTCAGCTGGCTTAGATTCTCTCTTTGCTTCAGATACAGTCCCAGCCACTTGCTCCATGATCTTTGTTGTTTTGGTCCATGATCTTTGTTTCTCTTCTTTTTTGATCCTTCCCAAACAAAAAGAGGGAGTGGTATTGATTTTCAGTTGGTATAGTTGTTTTTGGTTTACATTGATGGTATAGTAGTTTTACTTTGGTTTATATCCTTCCTTGGTACAGTTGGATAGTTGTTTGGTATAGTTGGATATGTTGAATATATATATATTTTTTGGATAGCTGTGGTTTTCTTTTTGATTGATGGATTTATATTGTGTTAATACAGTTCTACTATTTTGTTTGGCTTGTGTGCTTGTGTTTATTTCAGGGTGATTGTCCACAAGCATGGATCTCAATTTTTCTTGGATGGTTGTTTGTGATTGATTATGGTTGTTTTGATGATTTTGATAGGAACATTGTTTTAGAATGGTTTTGTCCGGGATTTGACAAAAGGGGAGATTGTTAGGACCCTTTTTTTGTCAAATGCCATGGAAAAACCAAGGTTGTAATCAACTTGTAAGTTTCCTATTTTTTTTTAGGTTTTTGTCTTCCCGCTCGAGCGGGGATTACACTTTCACAGCATCTCTGCTACGCCTGCAAGAAATACTGGATGTGGTGATTCTACGCTCGAGTGTGGAAACTTCCGCTCGAGTGTGAACCTTGTATGAATCACGGAATATGCAGTCTCCGCTCGAGTAGGAATTCCCACGCTCGAGCGGACCACGCGATCTCAGATTCTATATATTCGCATGTTGGGTCAATTTTAGGATTACTTCTCCTAGATCTTGTTTAAGGTTTTTTAGGGTTTTGTTTGAGGTTTTCTTCTGGAGATTTTTGTGAGTTTTCCTTGATAAAATTGAATGAGTATTACACTCATGAATTGAGAAGCACATATCAAGGGTGTTAATCTTCGGTGGATTCTGAAGATACAAACGTAGAGGTTCAAAGGAGTTTGATTCTGTACGTAGTCGTTGATTCGACAAGTGGAGTTGTGGATTCAACTTCAGATAAATCAATTCCGAGACGAAGGCTTGGTGAAAGAGTTACGAAAGGTGTGAAGACAAATTGACTGAGTTGGGTAATTTATGTATTATCTTTGTAATCTTTCTTTCTTCAGTAATGAATTGATTAGTGGCGTTTCGCCCGTGGTTTTTTATTACAATTGAAGGTTCTTCAATTGTGTTTTTTCCACGTAAAAATCGTTTGTGTCGATTTGTTGTTTATTCAGAAAAACAACAATCTAAATCACTTTCGTAAGTGCTTGATGATTTAGATTGCGTGTTTTGAATAATTGGGATTTGAAATATTTTAATCTTGATATAATCACGAATCATTTAGGATTTTCACCTCTTATAGAAGAGGAAAGGCAAAGCTTCTAGGAGAAGCTAAGCACCAAGGCAATCCTTCCATACACGTGTATGGAGGATGGCCCTAATGTCCTCCAACTATAGCTGGAGGAAAATATCTCCAAAAAGGTGTCAAAAAGCAGCCGACCACTTAAAGTGGTCGGCCTGCTGCTTAAAGTGGTCGGCCGACCACTTCAAGTCGTCTTCCAGAGCAACAACTGGTCGGCCATAGGTGGGAGAGGTCTAGAGCATGAAAGAAAGCTAGTGGTGTGATGGCCGACTAGAAAAGATGGCCCAAAGATCAAGAAAGCCAGTTGTCCGACCAGAAAACTGGCTGGTAGAGGAAGAAGTGGTCGGCCAGGAGAAATACTGGTCTCCCACCCTTGGACCACCTTCCAAACAAGGAAAATAAGGTTTGTACCAAAAACAAACCAAAGCGGATGCAAGATGAGAGATTGGGAGGCAAAGCACGCAGCCGAAAACCTCGAAAACTAGTCTACGAGCACCAAAAGTGGTATGCAACCACAAAAGTGGTCTCCCGGACTACAGTGCTCCTCTAGGCAGAGGCAACAAGGTGTGGTTCAAAAATCACGCCAAACGGAGAACGTTAAGCGGTCCCGAGACAAGGCACGCGGCCAATGGCTCTAAAAACCAGAAACTAGTCTCCAAATGGGAAAAGTGGTCTACGACCACAAAGAGATAGTCTACAAGACCTCTTCCTCCCTTCGGGAAGAGAAACAAGATTCGGTCCACAAACCGAGCCGAAGCACAAAAGAGTTCAGAGGCCCGGAGGCAAGGCTCTCAGCCAAAACTCCAGAAACTCTAAACAAGCACAATATGCACCATTACCGAGCACTCAATCGATGACGTCTGAGTCTTAAGGTCGGTCAAAAATGGGGTGTCTACAAGTATTGGTGAACCATACGACTTAGTCGGGCTGTTGTATCCTGGGGGGGACAAGTCAATATTTTTTCTGCTACACCGGTGTGAGGCTTTGCCTAACCGCAGAGGGCTTGAATCTCCTTAAAGAGAGCGAATTTCCCGCCCCTCAACCCTTACAATAGTTATTGTAATTTTTTTTTATTTATATTTTTTGGTGTTTTATTTGTAATTATCACCGACACTATTCAAATAGAGTGCGTAAAAAAACCAACGAAAGATAAAGAGAGATATGGCATTTATTCAAATGATTCCATTCAAGTTTCAATCATATGATGAATTTGTTTATACTACTATAAAAAGGAAATTGAGTAGTACATGTTTGGTGTATTTTTTTTAAATTCAGAAATAAATTAATAAAAATTTGAAAACACCCATTATTTTATATATTATTTTTATTTTGTGCAAAAATAGTTATTTCAAAATTTTGAGGAATAACATTTCATTGTTCCATCAAAAGTATTGGTTATTTTCATTCGAAAATAAATTTTAGAAACAATTAGCCAAAATAACCTGATAAATTTTTTTGTATTGCTACAAAAGAATATTGAGGAGTACTAACACATGGTTGTAATTGGTCTTTTTTTTTTTATTTGTGTGTTCTTAGAAAAATAATGAAATAATAAAAAAGCACACATCATTTTCAAATTATTTTCATTTCATGCAAAAATAGTTATTCCGAAATTTTGAAAACAACTTTTAGGGCTTTAGAAAAACTTTTCGAAAATAATTTTCAGAAACAATTGGTAGAATAGGTTTTTTGTATTTCTAAAAAGAAAACCCAATTCAAAATAAAAATACAACCAAAACATTCCTTCTTCTAAGTATGCATGCCAAACAGAAGCAAGTTTTATTGAAGACTATAATCACATATTAAAAAATCTAGATTCATAGCCCTCTCTGAGAGATTGTTGATGGGTTAGGCCTATTTATTTTATAAAACTCTCTATATATATTATTCATAAAAAAATTAAGTTAATTGGATCATTTAATTTTAATTTTTATTTTGGTTTTACACTACGTGTCAAGGTTCTCTCCTTGCGGCCTTGTACTTGTGCCCGTCCTTGCAGGCCTTCGGGTCTACTTTTAGGCCCAATTTTAATAATCCGAACCGTTCATATTTTATGATTTATTCAGTATATCATACCTGTAAAAAATCAAGTTGATCGGATATCAGAAAGCATATGTTCGGAAAACTGTTTATTAAATTATTTAAAAAATAGTTTTTAGTTCAATTTTTCGAACACATACTTTCTGATATCCGATCAACTTGATTTTTTACAGGTATGTTATACTGAATAAATCATAAAATATGAATGGTTCAGATTATCAAAATTGGGCCTAAAAGTAGACCCGAAGGCCTGCAAGGATGGGCGCAAGTACGAAGGCTGCAAGGAGAGGATCCTCATTCTTACACTACTACTTGTGCAACAGTTTTCAGCAACAGTACAAAATCATAATGCAAACTCATAATCATAATCATATATATATATATACTTATTCTATTTTTGTGTTTTGCCCATAATTATCTTATTTTATTTTTGAAATTGGTATTTTCCTTGGATTTGGTACAGAGATTCGACACTACAGAATAATAATAAATAAATAAAGAAGAAAAAAGTAAGAAGGTTTCGATGATACCTTAAGGCCTCGTTTGAAAAGTTGACTATTTTAGTAGGTTAAAATTTTTATTTTTGAAAAAACGGTTGAATTTTTTGGATCAGACTTCTCTCCAGTCCAAAATCAAACTGGAGTGTTCTGTTGGGACTAGGACTATGCAAAATACCACCAAATCCGCTAAAATCGCACTGATCCACATCAATTCGTATCACTCTAATCGTTAACCGCAGTTTAAATTTTAAAATTTATTATCCGCCAACCGAATTGCTCCACTCTGCTATCGTTAATACATATATATTTTTTAACCTCCAATGAAATATTAATGTAAAAATGAGTGTGAGAGAAATTTAAGATATGAAATTTATTACAAATTAATAGTTATATATATGAAACATATTATGTAAAATTATTGTGTTATATATCTAAAAAATATTATACAAATTAGTGTTATATATTATGCAAATGTATGATAAATAGTTAGAATATTCTTCAATCTGTCAATCCGTCAAAAACTGGCCAAACCGCAATTTGTCAATCCGCTAATTCGGCAACCCGTCATTCGGTCTGTAATTTTACTCTCAAACCGTCCGAACCGCACCACACATACACTTTGGGCTTATGGAGTCCCACCACAGGTCCTATTTCAATGATTTGAACCGTTGAATGTGTAAAACTCGTCAAGTACTTTATTCCTGTAAAAAATTACTTTGATCGGATATCGATAATTACTTGATTGGATTAGATTCCTGTTAACGGTAAATATAATTTTCAAAATAAATTATTGACAAAAATATGATCTGATCAACTAACTATCGATATTGAATTAACATAATTTTTTACAAGAATAAAGTACTCAACGAGTTTTACATATTAAGATTATCAAAACAAGATTTGTGATGCGTCTCATGGGCCCAACAGTATCACCAAATCTACAAAGTGAGCCGGAGGCAAGTTGGACCAAATTTTTTTTAGTCGGATTTGATATTTGTGAGAGAAAAAGTTAAATAATTATAAATTTGATATGATGTTTTGTTTTATTAACTATTTTAATATATTTTTATTTTTATTTTTTTTTATAGATTTTAGCAAAAAAAACAAAAAACAAAAAACCCACGTGCCAAATAGGGCCTACATTTGAGAGACGTAGTTGATTGTCGCCATGCCTGATAATTCATTGTAGCAGGCAACATAAAAGCCAACTAACTCTAGGCACATTTGGTTGAGGTATATAAAAGGAGACGGATGAATGGTTGGCTTGGCATGAATGTTTGGGTTGAGTGGGGTTGGCTTGGGATTATTTTAGTTATAAGAAGGTACAATAGGTTTTTTTAGTCTAATAAAATAAAATATTACATTCAAATCATAATTATTTTATTTTTTTTTCACAAAAATTAAAAAAATTAAAAAGTCTATCTCAAACGAGATTTTTTAGCCCCAGGTTAAAATAGTTAAAAAGTTAAAAAATCAAAAAACCAACCCACATCCCAAACGAAGACTTCCAAAGTCAATTAAAATTTAAAAAAGGGTTAATTATAAAAAAAATTCTAAGTTTTCATTTTAAATTATAATATTTTAATTTCAACTAATTAAATTCTAGAATTTTATTGTGTTTTAATGTGTGGTCCGTCCATTCCATCTGAGTAAGGTAGCAGAGAATCGTTTTAGAGTTTAAAGTGAAAAATCTTGGGAGTTGAGTAAAAAACGAGTGAAATATTTGGATTTTTTCAATTAATACTAATATTTAATTTTATTTTTTTTTGTATATAAAATTTACATATCTTATTGTATATGTACATGTGTGCTTATATACATGGTAATTTTTTTAATTATAAAAAATATGAGTTATTTTAAACTTATTTTTTAAATTTAGATTATTTTTTGAAACTTGGGTCTCAAACTACTTTAAAAATTTTCATAGGTCTAGAGTCCTGTTTTGAGAAGGGATTTGATAATTGTTCTTTTTATAATTTTTCTTGGTTGATTTTTTTTTCTTTTTGTTTTAAGTGATTTTCACTTTGCTTATTTTTTATTTTCCAAAAACACTTTTCAAAAAATTCTACTTTCTTATTTTTCATATATTTTTTTTTTACTGAATTTTTTTAATATTTTAAGCAATTTTTTAAAAAAATTTTAGACACACCTAACATAAATACACATGAAAAGTATAATTTTTGTGTAAAAAATCTTTTAAAAATTCACTAAATACCAAAAATACAAAAAAAAAAAAAAAAACGAGAATTCAATATATTTTTTATATTTTTATATATTATTAATTTTTAAAAAAAATTTTTTAGAAATTTTTTACTTTTTAGATACATTTAAGTAAAGTGCATCTAAAAAAGTAAAAAAAAAATGCTTAAAATTTTAAAAATATTCACTAAAAACAAAAAAAAAAAACAAAACAAAACAAAAAACTTAGTTTTCAAAAAATTTAATCCAAAAAACTCAAACCAAGCAATTTTAAATAAAAAAAAGGGTTAATTACAAAAAAAAAAAATTTCAAGATTTCACGCATTTTTTACTTTTAAACCCCAGTGTACTTTAAACTCCAAAATGATTCTCCATTACCTTACACAGACAGAGATGGATGGAGGGGGCACGTTGAAACACGGATAGAACTCTACGATTTAATTTGTCAATGTTAATGTGTATATGGTATATATTCCTACATATATTAGGTTTTGATTTGCTAGATATATTAGGTATTGTCATAGTTAGATCTCTTATAGGATACTCTTTCTCATAATTAGATTTCTAATAAGATATTCTTTCCCAACCTATATATGCAGGCCTTCTATTGTATAGGAAAATTCACATTCAATATAATACATATTATTTTCTCTCTCTCTCTCTCTCTCTCTCTCTCTCTCTCTTTCTCTTTATTATTCTAACATGGTATTAGAGCTATATGTTAAGCTTTTGGTGTTCTTCACCTTACTAGCAGGCGGCAACCTTGTCTTATCTCAACCTATTCCGTTGTCATATTTTCATGGTGATTCCTTCATTTGTCCACTAATTTATTTCTATCTCAAATATCTCTATCATATATATATATATATATATATATTTGTGTGTGTGCTTCTGTTTTACTTTGCCTTTCATTCTGTTTCAACCTCAAATAGGTTTCTATCTTCAAACCTATTTGAGTTTGAGGGGGGTATTATACCTATATCATGGTGAGTATGGTTATACACCATGCGAACGACCCAAGCTATCCCTTTGCCATACCACTCAAGCCACCCCCTCCGGCGCACAATCCAAGCTGCTCTTTTCGGCGCACCACCCAAGCCGTCCCTTCTAGCGCACCACCCAAGCCGTCCCTTCCGACGCACAACCCAAGATGCCCCTTCTAGCACACAACCCAAGCCACCCCCTTTGGTGCACAATCCAAGCTGCCCCCTCTAGCGTACAACCCAAGCCGCCCCATTTGGCATATCACCCAATCCGCTCCCTTTGGTGTATAATCCAAGCTACCCCCTCTAGCGCACAACCTAAGTCGCCCCCTTTCCAAGCCGTCTCTTGGCGCACTTAGTTATTTGTTGCCATCATCATTCAGTGCCACATCATAAGTTATGTGTCTGTCACGCTTGCTGGTTCAACATCTAGTTTTCTACATTGGTTCGGTATAACCCCTTTAAACTACCCCGATATTGATTCCGGTTAGCTCCTACATCGGTCTGGCATGACCCATTCAAACTGTCCCGACATTGATTCCGATTAGCTCTTACATCGGTCTGGTATGACCCCTTTAAACTGTTCCAACATTGATTCCGATTAGTTCTTATAATGGTCCAGCATGACCTTAATTTGATCTTGGCATTAGTTCTAACCAATTTCTACAACGGTCCGGCATGACCTTAAACTATCCCAACATTAGTTCCAGCCAATTTCTACAACGGTCCAACATGACCTTAAATTGTCATAGCATTAGTTTCAACCAGTTCCTACAATGGTCTAACACGACCATAAACTGTCTTCCAGCATTAGTTCCGACCTCTGATCTATTTCAAGTGCCCTTGCACTCCTGCTCAGATTTTTCAATCTATTTGTTTTTTATTTTAATTTTATTTCATGTTTTAGTTTCTTTCTCCAAACTTAAAATGTTTATCCTCCTTGAGTTTGAGGGGGGATGTTAATATATATATGGTATATGTTCCAACATATATTAGGTATTGATTTCCTAGATATATTAGGTATTGCTATAGTTAGGTCTCTTATAGGATACTCTTTCTCATAATTAGATTTCTAATATGATACTCTTTCCCAGCCTATATATACAGGCTTTCTATTGTATAGAAAAATTCACATTCAATACAATACATATTATTTCCTCTCTCTTTCTTTATTATTCTAACAGTCGAAATTGAAATACTAGAGTTTAAAATGAAAAATGTGTGAAACTTTGGAGGTTTTTTTTTTTTTTTTTTTTTGTAATTAACCCGTTAAATATACATATGTATATATATAAGAAATTTTGTAATTTTATAATTATATTGACTTTCCTTTTACTAAGACAAAAAAGGACCAAATGTGAAAATACAAAGATAAATAATAAATAAATAAATAAACATTTCAATGTAAAAGAGATGACAATATCATTTTTTTATCTATATAATTTACAAATTATTAATGAAAATAGGACCAAGTGTTAAGACATTAACAAAATCTAAGATAATTATGTCAAAATTGTGAGACTTGTTGTATTTTTTTCAAACCTCGAGAAAGATGAGTGTAATTTACCCATTAATTATTTGTGGAATTGAAACGCTATGAATCATTAAACTTATTTCGAAATCTATTTCGAAATGAGTTATATAGTGTGATTTAAAGTTGGTAGAATATAAGTCACGTCTAAAATGATTCAGTGTGTTTGGTTTGAGTTTTCTGGATTAAATTTTTTGAAAACTGAGTTTTTTGATTTTCGTATTCTTTTATTTTTAGTGAATATTTTTTAAATTTAAATTTTTTTTTTACTGTTTTGGATGCACCTTAGTTAGAGGTATCTAAAAAATAAAAAATTTTTGAAAAAATATTTTAAAAAACTAATAAATACATAGAAATACAAAAAATGTACTGAATTCTTGTATTTTTTTTTGTATTTTTGGTATTTAGTGAAATTTTAAAAGATTTTTTTTATAATTTTTTTACTTTTTAGGTGTATTTATGTTAGGTGTATTTAAAAAGTAAAAAAATTGCTTAAAATATTAAAAAAATTTCAGTAAAAACAAAAAAACACGGAAAATAAGAAAGTAGAATTTTCTGAAAAGTGTTTTAGAAAACTGGTAACCAAGCACAGTGATTGTGATTCATAAATGTGTTTTTCTGAATATTTTTCAAAATATTTTTTCTAAGTTTATAGCATTGTTGTTTGTGGAATTTATGAAAAAGTTCAAGAAACCAGAAAACGTTTCAGAAAATTATCATGAATTTTAGATTTGTATTTAAAGTTTTTGTCTGTGGTCAAATCTTAAGTAAATTTTGATTTTTAATTTAAATTGTATAGATTTATCTCTTTATCTACGTTTATTGTACAATTTAATGACAGGACAATGTGCTTAAATAAGACACTATATTCTATAAATAAAGATAACTCAATTGTTCGGAGCTTACTTATTTAATATAATTTTTAACTTTTTATGAAAAAATATATAAAAAAATAAAGATATAATATAACCTAAATAAATGTACTTATTGCATTCCCAAAGATAGGTTAAAAATTTATAAATATAAAAGCAAGGTCACCTGAATTTGATGTTCAAAACATAGGATAAAATAATATATATTATCATTCAAAACCTTTTTTATCCCACGAGGAACATGACTTTCTTGTTTGACACTGAAGGTAACCTAACTTGCTAACTAAGAAAAGCTTATGTGAGGGATGATTTTATAATATTTCTCGTTCTAAACAGTTTTTTACTTTGATTTCTAATTTGGTGTCTAAAATAAGAAATACTTCGGTCAAGAGTGTCGAAATTAACACTCCGACAGTTAAATTAGATTTTGGGATGAGAGAGATTAAGTTAGATATTAAGAGAACAAAGTAAGTTTGTTTCAATATGCATACCTTTTTTTCTTCCAGTTATCTTCCTTATCTAGAGACCTTGTGTAGATATTTCTTCATGTAAATTGAGTTTTTCTTTATTTCACTTCCAAAAAGGGACAGTTTAGATCCACTTCGGTTGGGATAGTCTGCCGAACTGACCTTTGCAGTCGGCATGATTGCTCTTTGATTGTCGGCGATTGATTCTCAACGTGTCCCCTGATTGGCACATAGATCACTCGGTGTTGTATATCTAATCCAGCGGGCGTGGTCGAGTATAGGCCTAATTAGGCCATCAGTGATAGGCTTATGCTCTGTTTGCCAAATGTATAATTTTCATACTCAACTCCCACAGCTTCCATTAACTAAAAACAAATTTAGGAGATTAATTTGACATGAATTTTGAATACGACACTATCATTTTTTTTTCCTTTCTACTCAATTATTGAATATAAAATGATTAACATTTCTTGTGTGCAAAATGAAGAGCTTCATTTCAACAAATCACAATCACACGCCAATAAAAGAATTTAAAAGCGTAGCTTCAAAACACAAAATGTGTTTTTAAGGAGGCAATTGGTTGAAATGATTATTTCCATTTCGAATGAGAAATTCAAAGGATTGGCCTAATATGTATAACCTTACCATTCTTACTAATCTTTCATGGATATAATGTTGTTATTCTTCTTGTTTGTATAACCAAAAGCAAAAAATAAAACAAAATAAAGTTTAGTAGTATGTTTTGTCACTTTTGTGTGACAAATGGATTAGGCTTAAAATAATTGAAATTTTATTGGGTAGTTAGGCTAGAGGCTCACTTATGAAATTATTGAGCCAAAAGGGCATTTTCCATTCAAAAGGACATATATATCTGTCTAAAAGTTTATTTATTTGTCTATTCGTCCAAATGTTACCTATATATACATAGTCATCTATCTATTCAAGTGTTATCTATATGTACACATTAAAGAATGAAAAGAATTATTTGACTTACCCATAAATGAGATAGAGATCATGTATATATAATAAATTCATGATACAATTTAGGAAACGATAAAAATAAGGAAACATTACCCGTGAATGAGGTAGAGGCCATATATAGATAATAGATTCATGTTACAATTTAGGAAACAATATAAATAAGGAAACAATACTAAATCAGTGATTGACACAATTACAGATTATATACATAATACTAAAAATAAAAAGATGTTATATACTCTAATTTCTATATTCAACGCTTCTCCTCAAGCTGGTATGAAGATATTTAACAATTGTAGCTTGCCAATGGATAATTGGAAGAAGTCGGAGAAAACTCAACAGTTAATCCAAATAAATGCTATCGAACAAATCTAGTGGTTCACTAAATAAATATAAAAAAAAAAAAAAAGCCAAAAAAGTGCTTAATATGTTAACACCACACCCTAGGGGGGAAAAAAAAAGGACTAAACTGTCCTAAAAGAGTTGCCGAAGCATCTATGGTCAGAAAACACCCTAGTCGGCAGCCAACAAGACCCTAGTCAGCATCAGAGACTGGAGCTAATGTCGGGAGATAATTTATGGTCATGCCGGACTGTTGTAGAAACTAGTCGGAACTAATGTCAAGACAATTTAAAGTCATGCTGGATCGTTGTAGGAACTGATCGGAATCAATATTGGGACAGTTTATGGGGTCATGCCAGACTATTGTAGGAACTAACTGAAATCAATGTTGGGATAGTTTAAGGAGTCATGTCAGACCATTATAGAGACTAACCAAAATCAATATCGAGACAGTTTAAAAGGGGTCATGCAGGATCGATGTAGAGAATTGGATGTTGAACCAGCAAACGTAGCACACACATAACTTATGATGTCATGCTGAATGATAAGGACAACAGATGACTGAGTGTGCTAGGGGCGGCTTATTAAAAAGTGCACCAAGAGAGGCTTGGATGGTGCTCCAGAGGGGTGGCTTGGGTTGTGCGCCAGTGGGAGTGGTTTAGGTGGTTCATGTGGTATATCACTATGCTCACCATGATATAGGTTTAATACCTCCCCTCAAACTCAATAGGTTTGAAGATAGAAACCTATTTGAAGTTGAAATAGAGGGAAAGACAAAGTGGAACAGAAATACACACAAAAATGAATTGTGAGTAAATATATATATATATATATATATGAGAGAGATATTTGAGATAGGAAAAAACTAGTGGATAAAGGAAGAGATTACTACGAAATGATACTGAAAGAAAATATGGCAGTGGAATGGGTTGGGCTTCGACGAGCGGTCAAGGCAAAACTGCCATCCACTGGTGAAGCAAAATTACTAGGTACTTAACCTAATTTTAATACCAAAAAGAATAAAAGAATTATTTGACTTACCCATGAATGAGATAGATGCCGTGTATATATGATATATTCATGATACAATTTAAGAAATGATATAAATAAGGAAACGATATAAATAAAAAAATAATATTAAATCAGTGATTGACACAATCACAGATTATATACATAATACTAAAAATGAAAAAAATTCAATATACTCTAATTTCTATATTCAACACACATGTCGCCTATTTGTCCAAACAAAAATACTAGAGAGTCTAAAAATTCTACCAAATGTCTCACATGGATGTGGGATCTACATGAGACCTACATTGTGTGGGTCCCACACCTATGTGAGACATTTGGTAAAACTTTTGGTAGAATTTTTGGGACCTCTAGCATTACTCTTGTCCAAATGTTACCTATTTGTATACATGTCACCTCTTTGTTCATCTATTTGTCCATCTCACTGTCACCATCGAAAACTTTTCAACACATGTCAAAATAAAATTAAAAATAAAAATAAAAATTTGAATAACATATAGCCCCATAAGTGTGGATTTTTTACCAATTAACCCAATTTGAATATAAGATGGTTTCAATTCCAATTTTGAAGCTTGAATTCTATGGTGCCAAACAACACTATGGTTTGATGTGCAAAGCTCAAATTGAAGAAAGGCCTCAAGCGATGGTTACGGATTAGATACTTTGAACTCTACAAGAAGATTGGTTTAGGAATTGGGCCAGGCAATGACAAACTCTCACTCTATTAGAACATTTCTATATTAAAATCTTGTGTCAGTGTGTTAGCTGATGAAAAAATAATAAACACACGTCAAAAAAAAATTTAAATAACATATAGCCCCATAAGTATGGACTTTTTACCAATTAACCCAATTTGAATATAAGATGGTTTCAATTCCAATTTTGAAGCTTGAATTCCATGTGCCAAACAACACTATGGTTTGATGTGCAAAGCTCAAATTGAAGAAAGGCCTCAAGAAATGGTTACGGATTGACACTTTGAACTCTACAAGGAGATTGGTTCAGGAATTGGGCCGGGCAATGACAAACTCTCACTCTATTAGAACATTTCTATATTAAAATCTTGTGTTAGTGTGTTAATTGATGAAAAAATAATAAAAGGGTGAAGCATCAAAAAATTTTAAACTGTGATTTGTTAAATTGTTTAATTTTCTCTTCTTTTTTTTTTCGTTTTTATTTATTTATTTATTTTAATTTTTTTTATATATAAACTCAAGAGTTTCATTAAAGTGAAAATTACACAAAAAAGTAATCACTTACACGTTTGAGTTTAATTTTTTAGGGATAAAAGTGAGTTTCTTCAAATGTAAAATTACAGATTTAGACAATCAGGTTTTGAATTTTTTCTCATTCTGGAACAAATATCACATTATGAACAAAAACGTAGCACTCTAATAATGTAACACTCTAATGTAACACAATAAAAAATTTCTTATTGTACTTTTTCTAAACGTAACAATGTAACACCCCAAAAAAACTCCTTAGTGTACTTTTTCTAAACATAACACTCCAATGTAACATACAAAAAGACTTTTTAATTTATTTTTTTCAAACATAACACTCACAGTTTGAAATTATACATTTATCTAACGAATTTTTTTACTCTTTTTAGTATGGTTTGAAGAATCCCACATATTTTTTTTGGAGTGTTACATTTGGAAAAAAAAAAATACACTAAGAATCTTTTTTGTGTGTTACATTGGAGTATTACACTAAGAAATTTTTTTGAAGTGTTACGTTTGAATGTTACATTGGAGTGTTACAGTTTGAAATTATATATTTGATCACTAAAAAATTTTTATACTCCTTTTGAATGTTTGAAGAATTCAACATTCTTTTGGAATATTTGAAAAATCTCATATTTTAAATCATTTTTGTACTTCTTTTGAAATGTTTTCCAAATAAAAAAGATTCCCAAAAAAAAATTTATCCCAAATTTGATTCCCATATATTGTGTATTTTATCTTTCTAACGCGCGCGCACACACACAAAAAAAAAGAAAAAGAAAAAAAGAAAAAGAAAAAGGAAACATAAAAATAAAGGTATAACGGTAAATCTAATTTCTAAACAATATCTACCTTTTTAAAATCAATGAGACTAAATAATTTATAAAAAAATCATTAGAATTAAATGGATTACTATTTTTCAAAATGAGATTTATAAATAAATTCTTCAATAATAAAGGTGACACTAAAATTTATGTGTTAAGGGTTTGCTAATTTAAGAATTATAATAGTATGTTAAAGTGTTTTTTAAAAAGAAAATAAAATAAATTCCATATACCAGCCGAGTTGAGATTCTCTCATTGGGCTCTCTCCTTACCTCTCTATTTATAATGGTGGAGATGCACTTTAAGTTGATCTAATGGTCCACATTTGGGCAGAAAAAGGAAATTTGAATTTGTTTTATTATTTTTTTATTATTTTTAAATAGGCAAATCTAAATCATTGGATCAACTCAAAGTGCATCTCTACTATTGCAAGTAAGGAGGCAAAGAGAGAGCATAAGGAGAAGATCTCAATTTATATCAACCACTCTCCCATTTCTCTCTCTCTTATGCGAAGCTTCACACATCGTACTCTCTCTCTCTCTCTCTCTCTCTCTCTCTCTCTCCATGTTAATTTAGTCGCTACAATTAGCAAAACCTCTAAAATTTGACACAAGTAACACTTGAATTAACATATTGGTCGTGTTTGATAGAGTTGTGGAAAAGTGATTATACATTATAACTTAACAGATTATAGATTATAGTTTTAAACATAAGTTGTTAACCTGTTTGGTGCAGCTGTGGGATCATAGATTTAATCAGCAGAATAGTGTTTGGTTGAATAAGCTGTAAAATAGTTTTTACTGTGTAATGTCCTTTTTGCCCTTATTTTCTTTTTTTTTCATTTTATTTTATTTTATTTTCTTTTTGTCCTTATTTTCTTTTCTCTTCTTTATTTTTTTTTTCCTTCTCTTAATTGTTTTTTTTATTTTTTTCTTTCTTGTTCTTCTCTTCTTACATATTAATTATATTCATGTATTTATATTAATTTTGATTTCATTAATTAGTATCAATTAATATAATCAATTTTTTTTTTTCATTACAAAACCCTAGTTGCCGGTCCATTTCTTCTCTCGCATTTGTACTCCGCTAGCCCCCTTTCTTCTCCTCCTCCTTCTCCTTCGTTTCAAACCGGCGACCAACTGGTTCTGTAAAACCCTAGTTGCTGGTATGCAAAACCCCTTTTCCTCTTCTCCTATTCATCCTAATTGCAAAGCTCTCATTCATGAAACCCTAGCCACCGGTTTAAAACGAAATTGATGTGATAGCGTTGATGCACGAGCCGTCGATACAGGTGCGGGAGGTGGCGGAGAGAGAATGAACGCCAGAGATGATTTTGGTTTTAGATTACGATGAAAATAGAGAGGAAGGGGGAGAGGGAGAGCTCTCATTCGTGAAACCCTAGCCGCTAGTCTGAAACGGCGTTGATGCGTGATGGAGAAAGAGAGAGAGAGAGATAGAGAGCTCTGGTTTGTGTGTGTGTGTGTGTGTGTGTGTGTGTGTGTGTGTGAGAGAGAGAGAGAGAGAGTTGAGAATAGTGTTGAAGAGCCAAAAATCACATTCGTTGGAAATTACCTCTATCTGTCTCTGTCTCTCTCTTTCTCTCTCTCAAGTGAACAGTGCTGATAACAAGGCTTATATAGTGGGTTTTTAGTAATAGTTGAAATATTTGAGGGGCATTTAAGTCATTACACGCCTTAACAAACAGCTACCTGCATAATCAGTTTTCAAAAGCACCTGGGAACCAACTTAATATATTATTGCTAAAATGGCTTAAGTTAAGCTATAATCAATCCTTCATAATTTTTACCAAACACTTCAACATAACTTATTTTAAGCTATAAGTTGATTTAAGCTGCAAATAAGTTTTACCAAACACTCCCATTCTCCAAAATACATAATATATTCATACATCTCTCTCTCTCTCTCCCTGTTAATTTAGTCACCATAATTAGCAAAACCTCTAAAATTTGACACAAGTAACACTTGAATTAATATATTCTCCAAAATACATAATAACATATTTCAGTCACCATAATTAGCAAAACCTCTAAAATTTGACACAGGTAACACTTGAATTAATATATTCTCCAAAATACATAATATTATATTTTTTTGTATTTAAGTCTCGTTTGAGAATATACTATTTTAGTAATTTTCAAATTTTTTTAGCTAAAATATATGTTTGGAATGATTTTTGGCAATTTTATAAAAAAAAATGTACAAAAAGTATAGAGAAAATGAAATATTTGACTTTTTAGTATAAGTTGTTGGTTTTTTAAATTTTTTTAGTATTTTTTAACTTTTAGGTTAAAATATTAAGTTGCCAAACGATGCAACAAATGTAAAAGGTTACCCAAAAAAAAAAAAAAAAAAAAATTAAAATATTTTTAAAAAATCACTAATAACTAAAAAAATACAAATTAAAACCTCTAAAACTAAACAAAATGATTGAAACTCCCAAATACACAATATCACATTTTTTGTTATGTCAAATAGGACTGTAAATAAACCAAACTGTTCGCGAACTGGTTTGGCTTAGCTCGTTAAGGGCTCAGTTTGGTTCAACTCGGCTTATTTAGCAAATGAGTCGAGCCTGAGCTTGAATAAGCTCAGCTCGTCAAGCTCGACTCATTTATCTTTATTTAAATTACATAATAAATATATTATTTATATATTAAATAATATAAATAACAACATAAATAAATTATTTATGTATTAAATAATATAAATAATAATAAAAAAATTATTATTGAGTTGAGCGGAGTTAAGTCTAACTTGAACCCAATTAGTTATCGAGCCGAATTCAAATTCAATAAACGAGCCGATCTGGAGCTTAACAAAACTCGACTCGACTTATTTGCGTCCCTAATATAAAATGATTTAAAACCTTCGAGGGTTATACTTTTACCTTCCAAGTTGGGAGTTCCAAGTTCCAGTACTACCAGGCCCAAATTAAAACATTCTGGCTCTGACCATCAAATTAAGCCCAAACAGAGTATCAAATAAACAACAGTGAGTCAACCAGGATCTTTTCCATGCTCTCACTCACTCTCCGAGTCTTCATCCACATCACACAAACCCTAAAAATCCAAACCCAGAAAGGTCTCCTCTTTGTTCTTCCTTAAACCCTAATGAATCCCACACAAAATCCTCCTCTTCCTCCAAATGGACTCCTCCGCGGACTCCACCACTGCCACCGGCGGCGACACGTCACCCTCTCTCGACGGCCTCAGCTTCTGGAAGTACATGGCGGCCGGATCTGTCGCCGGCATGGTTGAGCACATGGCGATGTTCCCCGTCGACACTCTCAAGACTCGAATGCAAATGGCCGGAGCCACCTCTCCGCCGCCTCTCCCCGGCCACTCCGCCGCCCAATTCAGCCGCTTCTTCGCCTCAATCGTCCGCACCGAAGGTCCCCTCGGCCTCTACCGCGGCATCGCCGCCATGGGCCTCGGCGCCGGCCCCGCCCACGCCGTCTACTTCTCCGTGTACGAGACCTGTAAACAGACACTCGGCGGCAACAGACCTGGCCACCACCTGCTGGTCCACGCCGCCTCTGGCGTCGTCGCGACCACCGCCAGCGACGCCGTGTTGACTCCAATGGATGTGGTGAAGCAGAGGTTGCAGCTGCGAAGTAGTCCGTATGGGGGAGTGAGAGATTGTGTGGTGAAGATGTTTAGAGAGGAAGGGATTAGGGCTTTTTATGCTTCATATAAGACTACGATCGTAATGAATGCGCCGTTCACGGCGGTGCATTTCTCTACGTACGAGGCGTTGAAGAAGTTCTTGGGCGAGGTGTCGCCGGAGAATGCTAGTGAGGAAAGGATTTTGGTTCATCTCACGGCTGGCGGGGCTGCCGGAGCTTTGGCGAGTGCTGTCACCACTCCATTGGATGTTGTGAAAACAAGATTACAATGTCAGGTACTAGCTGTGTTCATATTGTTAATTGTATGCATTTTAGGTTGGTTTGATTCTAGTTTAAAGACTCAAATTTTAGTGGTTATGGTGTTTGTGTGCTTTCTTTTAAATGAAGATACAATGTTGTAGAACTTGCATTTTTTAAATTTTGTTCAACTTGTTAAAAATTAGATTGAATTATTGAAAGTTTGTCCAATTATGCCAAGTTAGAATTACCATTAATGGTGGATAAGAGGAAAGGGAGTTGGTCAAATTCGTGTGTTTATGTGCCATGTTGAACCCACAAGGACACCATCTTCTTTTAAAATTCTTTGATAAGCTAGAATGCTTTGGTTCATGCCAAAAGTACTGAAAGTGGCCTCACGAAAAAATAATAAACCAACAAATTGATGATACATTTGGATATTTTGTATTATTTATATGCATTTGTATCCTCTGTTATTGTTTTGTTTTACATGTATTCCAGAGTTTATATTGAATGCCCATCTAGATTGTGCTGAGTGTTAGATTGCTGGTTTTAGTTGGGAAGTGTATTTGGGAGTATATTGCTTCTTGATGAGGGTTAAAGGTCAAAAAGTTTACTTTTTCATCGTATAAAGCCTACATAAAATTTGAGGATTTTGTCATCATGGCTGCACTGCCAATTTAAATTGATGGTTTTGGTTTCTATAGTAAATTTTTTATCAGAAACACTTGTGAGAATATGACAGGAAATGTTAAGAGGATATTTGCACGAAAGAAGTAAACAAAAACGAAAATAAGTAGGAGTTTATAGCTCCTAATCGTTAATGAGAATTTAGCATATAGCTACGCTACTCAGAGCACCCCTCACAGCAGGAAAGTTCTCCTTCAAGTTAGTCAACAAGAAGCTCCAGGAGAACAACATCTTGAAGACGTAGAACTCTTCCTCCCCACTTAAGAGTAGTGTGTCTGGAGACTGGTTGACAACGAGTTTCAAAAGAAATCGTCAAGAGGTAGATAATCTCACAAATTGGATGTTTGAAGAGGCAAAACTCAAAAGTTCTTGATCATTAGGCAGGCATATTTCTGTGGCCATGTTTGGGTAGCAGAGTATCTGATCATGTTTGCTTCCTAAACTTTGGACAAAATACTTGATAAGCTTCTAGACTTGACTTTTTAACTAAGAGCTCTGGCATTACCAAATCTCCTCAACTAGCTAGGAGACAAAAATTGGGACAATAAGTTAGATCTCTTCATAGACAAGAACTGCTTGATGGATCTCTATTACCAATTGAGCAACTATTGAGGAGGAACCCTGAATTCATCCTATGCTATGAAACACAGACACCTCTCTGAGGGCTACGTATCAGTGTCGGACACGGACACGCGGTGGACATGTGTCTTACACGTTGCAGAAGGTGTCCCCTTTTGTTTTTATTTTTTATTTTTTATTTTGCATTTTGCAGTGGGATACCGCGGGGTGAAAAACATAATTTTTGAAACTTCAAGTGGGGGTCAATTTGTAAAAATAAAAAATTAAACTAATTGCTAACCTAGATGTCAAACAAAGAGAAGAGAAGAGACTGACAAAAAGGCTCGTCGGTGGTCGGTCGTCGCTGCTCGTGCTGTTATCGAGGTATGTTCTTCGATTCTTATCTTCTTCATTCGAATCTTCTTCGACCTTCTTCTTCATTCGAATCTTCTTCAATCTTCTTCTTCTTCGTTCAAATCTTCTTTGATTTTCTTATTTGTTCTTCTCTCTCATTCGCTCTCTCTCTTTCTTCAAATTATTTTTTTTCTGTTCTGTCTACTCTCTTCGACTTTTCTTCTTTTTTTTTCTTTTTCTTTTTATGCTGCTTGTAACCTCTCTCTCTTTCTCTCTTCTATTTTTTTTTGTTTTTTGGTTCTTCAAGTTTTTTTTTTAGTGTTATTGAATGCAATTTTTATATTATTTGTTAATGATATTATGAAATGTTTTTTTAATTTTTTTTTAATTTTTATAATTTTAATAGTATTATTTTGTATTTTTTATTACCTTTCAATGATTTTTTTATTTTTTTATAATTTTATGACATATAATAAATAAATTTAATTATATATATTGAACGTGTCTCCAGTGTGTCGTGTCCCCCATTTTTTGAAAATTTGTGTCCATGTCCGTGTCCGTGTCCGTGCTTCATAAATCCTATGTTATGATTGATTAGAAAGAGGCCAAAAGTGGCCAATTTTTTTATATTGTTTGTATTACTTTTTGGATTTCCATATTGGTGGTGAACCATAAAAAGGCTACAAGCTTAGGTTTCCAACTTAACTTGCTCATTTGTCTCCTAATGAAAAAAAGTATGCCAATTAGTCACCTCATTGTTATTCAAATGTAGGCTGGAGAAGTAGTGCTTCATAGAACATCTTTGAGGAGCCCCCAAATACTGGAAAAGTAGTGTTGGGCAACTAAGAAATAATATGTGCATTAAAGAAGTGTAGCTAAGATGAGAGTGCTTAAATGGATGTGTGGAAAAAAGACCAGAAAAGATGTAATTAGAAATGAATATATTCGTGAAATAGTAAGAGTAGCACCTATTGAAGATAAATTGAGATAGAACAAGTTTATGATGATTTGGTCATACACAACAAAAATCTATAGATGCAGCAGTAAGGAAAAGTGATAGGATCTCCATAAATGAAGATGCTAGTGTGAAGGGAAGACCTAAGCTGACATGGGAATTGTTTGTGAAAAAATATATGAATCTATTTAATTTAATTGAGCATATAGCCCTTGATGAAGGTGAGTGGGGAAAAATATTCATGTTGCCAAGCCGACTTGATTGGGACACAAGACTTAGTTTGGTTTGGTTTGATGTAGTATATTATTTGTCATCAATTCATTTAGAAACAATTTACAATTGAATGATAAGCTAAGCATATTGATGTTGCTATAGATCCATTAAAAGGTCTTATTTATTTTTTACGTAAGTGTAGAGTGAATGTGTGGTTGGTAGTTCTTTGGGTCTTATGGATTGAAAGGATTTTGTGTGTGTGTGTGTGTGGAAAATGTGAAGATTTTGAGAGTTTGTGGGGGAAAAAATTTGCTCTACTGCTTCCTTTTGAGCTTTAATGGCTCCTCCTTTCAAAGGGATTTTGTTTTTTATAGTTTGATTGTAGAGTTGTTTGTAGGATGTGAGAGACCCTAAGAGGCACGGACACTTCTAAGAAGGTGGCGTGCCTATGTAGCGTCCGTGTCGGACAACAAAACTCGTCGAACACTTCTCGACAAATGTTTGACAGTCCTCAAAATGTGTCTAATTATTTTTATTTTTTATTTTTATTTTTATTTTTTTTTAAATGTTAGGCCCATACACTCTTTGGACACTTGGAGGACTATCTATCGATAGACACATAATACTAATTATAAGTTTGAACAAAATAACTTAGGATACAATAATAAAAGAAGTTACTATTTTGCAACTATCTTTAGAAAGTGTTAAGAGTTTGTAGCCTATGAAGCACAGACACGGACACGGATACGGACACGGGACACGGCAATTTCCAAAAAATGGGGATACGGACACGGCGGGGGACATGGCGAATTTTTTTTTTTATATATATTTTTATGTGTTATGTAGATTCGTATTACATTCATTCTAAATCAAAATTAACAAAAACTAACATAGTACCATTAATTCAATAAATATAAGAGAGACAAAAGATTCAACATCCAACATCCAACAATAAATATAAGGGGAAAACATCCAACATCCAACAATATTCTTCACAAAAGCACTAAATAAGAGGCAAAGAAGAAGGAAAAAAAAAAAGAAAAAAAAAAGAAAAGAAGTAGGCCTTTCAAAACTTCAAGTAGATCCAATTTCTCCCACGTCTTCATCATCATTAGCATCACAACCTTTTTCTTCGTTTGCACCTCCATCATCTGTAAACAACACAACCTCCATCTCAGGTTCATCAAGTGATATATTTGCAACCTCAAGCATCCCAACATCATCAAATGAATCAAATGTGTCGCCCTCAATATCCTATAACTTGGTCTCTCCTTCAAGATATTGTGGGGTTCTCCTTGATAAAAGACGGAGGTTGTTATGAACAAAAACCAAGTCCTCTGCACATTGGCATGTCATCTTGTTTCTTCTCATTGAATGGATAAAAGAGTATATACTCCAATTCCTCTCAGCACATGATGAAAAGGAAGGTTGCACAAGTAGCCTTAAAGCCAAAGATTGAAGAGTGGGTGCAGATGCACCATGAACAACCCACCAACTATGAGGATCCATATCACATCTATGTCCAATGGAATCAATGTTAGCAAATGGCCCCTCTTTTGTTGAGAACTTAGCATACTCCAAATTTGCTTTAGTGCGCTCCATTGGATCATCAAAGAACCTTTTCAAGCACTTTTTTCTCTCAAGACAAACCTCCTCATCCCTATGTTGGGGAATTCGGCTTGGATCCTCATGAAACCACACATCACTATAATACCTAAAGTGAAAAAAAAGTACTACTCATTATAAATGTGAAAGAATAATATTAAACTTAAATTAATAAAAATAGTAAATTATGTTGTAATCACCTTGGATTCAATGAGTGTGCCAAGCAATGAAGTGGTGTGTTGTTCTTGTTCCACCGGTCTACAAGAATCTGATGTACTACATTATAGAATGTAGACTCGTCTTCTAGTCGCTTTCCTTCATGCTTATATATCACCGTCTTCACTTTTTCTATCATTGTATCCCACATGTCATATACTATTAGGGGTTGTTTGGGATGTCCTAAATAAGTGCACTTTTTGACTTTTTGGACTAAAAAGTTGAGGAAAAAAATATGGTTGTTTAGGTTAACTTTTTGACTTTTTATGGAAAAATGTGTATTAAAAAATTGTATAAATTAGTGTGTAGGGAAAAATTAGGATTGGGAGTTGTGCAGCCATACTTTTTGACTTTTGGTGAATAGTGATAACTTTTTAACTTTTGAGTAACCTTTTGGCTTTTTGGCTTTTTTTCAACTTGCCAAGCTTGGCCTAAGTGAAGAGAAGGCCTATCGGTGTCACAAACTTTAATCATGTCATAAATAGGAGCAGTAAAGGAAAGTATGTAGTTGACTTGATCCCACCAAAAGTCATCCAACAACTTATCCTTCACAAACTTGGCCTTACCAATATCATCATCCCTATAACAACTCCATTTGTCACTGATTACCATTGTTTGGAGACCTTGCTTTATCAACTTGACCCTCTTAAGCATGACAATGGAAGAAGCAAAGCGTGTCTCGGCAACTGAAAGAAGCTTCAAACTCACAAACTCATTGTACATTGCCAACCTCATGGAATGATTACAAATAAAATTCTTGATCATCATCACATCACCCCCAATCTCACTAATCCAATTACACTTTTCAAATGCAACTGAATTATTTTCCACATTCTTGGCAGCACAAATATTCTTCAAGGCAAGATTGAGGGTGTGCACAACACAAGGAGTCCAAAAGATGTGAGGAAATTGTGCTTCAAGTAGGTGCCCCGTTGCCTTGCAATTTGCGGCATTATCTGTAATGACTTGAACCACATTTTTAGGCCCAACCTCCATAATTACTTCCTTCATCAAGTTGGAAATAAAATACTTGTCTTTTGTTTCCCCTGAACAATCAACTGCTTTAAGAAACATAGGCCCACCTCCTGTAACAGCCATAAAATTTATTAATGGCCTTCGTTGGGAATCACTTCATCCATCACTGACTATACTCGCACCCTTCTCTCTCCATGTGCCTCGAATAGGGTCTAACAACTTATCAATGTTTATCCTTTCTTTTTGAAGCAATGTAGTTCTCAACATATTATACCCAGGTGGTACATATCCTTGTATGTTGTTATTTGCAGCAAAAGTAAATGCACTAACATAGTAAGGATTTCTTGCCAAATGAAATGGCAAGCCTGTTGAATAAAACATTTTAGCTATCTCACTATTTAGTTGTTCTCGAGCTCCAATGTTAAATGCTTTCAGAACAGGGTTACCACTACTTCTACTCCCTATAGCAGTTGACCTCTTCCTTTTTGATCCATACATCTCCTCTGGTTCATTAAAACATAAACCTAATGATGCACTTGAACTAGAAGGAGGCAATGGGACTTTCTTCAACCTAGAGTTTTTTAATTTCAACTCTGCTTCTACAATTGCTCTCTCAAAATCAGCTTTATCCTTACTTGTTACTTTTGGACACACTTTTATCCCCTGATTTTTAATTTGCATCAAATGGGCTTTTACCCTAGTGTACGAACCTTTACGTGTAACCCGACAGAAGTTACATTGAAAAGTATAATTCCCCCCTCTTGCACCAGATTTTTCTAATCTAGTCACATATTTCCACAGTGGCTTATCATCTTCAGCATCAAAGACAGATTGTGTGTTATTGGCAGAATTTGAACTAGACATTTTTCCTATAAATTAACATTAACATTAGAAGGATAAAAAATAAAAAATAAAAAATAAAAAATAAAAGAAAGAGTTTACATACTGTATATATGTATATATATAAACCTATAATTATTTTTTTTTTAAATACAGTTTTATATATATACATATATATAAACATATAATTACAAAAAAAGAAAAGAAAAAAGTCTTATATATATATAAACGTATAAACAACTAAAAATAAAAAAAAATAAAAAAAAGTCTTACATATAAATATATATAAACGTATAAAAAAAATAAAAATAAAAATAAAAACAAAAATCAGTCTCAATTGAACCGAAAGCAGAGCAAAGAGAGAGAGAGAGAGAGAGGCGAAAGAGGGGCTTACCTTCGAAGACGACTGGATCGAAGGTCGAAGACGACTGGATCGGAGGTCTACGATCGACTTCGGAGGGCTACGACTGAGAGAGAGAGCTTCGATCGACTTCAGAGGGCTTCGACTGAGAGAGAGGAGGGCTTCGCAGGTCTGATTTTACTCATTTACTCCCTCAGTTGTTCGATTAGGGCTTTGCCCGTTGGTTTTTTTTTTTTTTTTTTTTTTTTTTTTTTTTTTTAAACTTTTTAAATATTATACTTTGACTCCAAATAAATATAACAAATTCAAAAAAGAGCCCCGCCGTGTCCCATGGCATGTCCAGATATGGACACGCGTGTCCCCGCCGTGTCCCCTTCCAAAAAAATCATTAAATTAAAGGGACACGCCATCTGGCGTGTCCCGTACGTGGTCCCGGCGTGTCCCCGTGTCCCCGGCGTGTCCGCATGTCGGACACTGCCACGACACCAATTTTGGAGTGTCCATGCTTCATAGTCTGCAGCCCCATTCATTGTCCATGCCATTGTAATTGATATGGTGTTAGAGCCATCTACCTTTTGGTCTGTAGCCTCATCCTTGGGCAGTTAGGCTCTTAACTAAAATTCTTGTAGTTCCTATTTGATCACCATATATAGAGGGGGATAACGGCAATCTCGTGTTTGTTGTCTAGTGGTCTCCACATGTTATTTTTTCTTATTATGTCTCCTTGTCCTTCATTTGGTGACTTCCTTCTGAACCGAGCTCATCCAACTATATCATTTTTTGCTTGGAATATGATGTCCAACTGGACACTATCCCTCAAAATGGGGGGAGAACAGATGAGGGTGAGATTTCTGCTGGGGCCATGGTGAATTATGTGTATGTGGCAAATGGGAAAGGAGGGAGTCGAATTAGGATATGAGAAGACCAGATGAGGATGATATTTCTACTTTGCCTTGAATATAATCATCTCCTTTTTTTTTCATCATGGTAGCGGATGTGTTAGGAAGGATGGTGGATAGGGCTAAAGAGGTAGGTCTGTTTGAAGGCTTACAAGTCGGTAGAGATAAGATTAGTGTGACACATTTTCAATTTGCGGATGACGTTATTTTCTTCTCTGAGGGGGACGAGCGCCAAATGGTTAATCTTTTTTCGGTGGTAAGGCTTTTCGGGGTGCTCTCTGGTTTCAGGGTAAATTTAGAGAAGAGTAGGGTAGTGCAGCGTTTTTAAAGGCTCAAGGTGCACTAAGGCGCTGAAGGTCTCTCGGGGCCTAGGCGCAAGGCGAGGCGCGGGCTTTATTGAAGTAAGGCGCACAGTCTTAATAAAAAATAGAAAAAATAACATAGACTAATCATTCATAGTACTAAAACAATTTTTTTAAAAATAAAAAGTAATCAAGATTTAAGACAAAATATAGAATAATTCTCAAAGCCATGAAAGTGCACATTACATAACATTCAAATTTTCAAAGATAAAATAATCCACATTCAATAAAATAAAAATAAAAACATAAACACTAAGGGCCTGTTTGGTAATGTTTACGTTTTCAGTTTACATTTATAAAAATTTTATAAACTGGTTTTTGTTTATTTTTTGTTTATTTTTAGAAAAACATAAACTGCAAACGCGTTTGGTTTAGACAAAATGTTTAAAAAATTTTAAAAATATAAAAAAGAGTGAGAAATAACAAGTGGTGGCGGGTGGTGGGTGGAGACGAGTGGTGGCGGCGGAAGACGGTGGTGGAAAATGATGGCGGGTGGTGGTGGCGGAAGACGGTGGTGGAAAATGGTAGCGAGTGGATAGTGGTAGTGGTGGTGGTGGGTAGGTGGGTGAGTGACGGTGGCGGGTGGTGGTGAGTGGGTGGCGGATGGCCGGTGGTGGCGGGTGGGTGGCGGATGGTGGTGGTGGGTGGGTGGGTGACGGTGGCGGGTGATAACGAGTGGGTGGCGGTGGTGGTGGGTGGGTGGCAGTGGCAGGTGGTGGTGGTGGTGGTGGTGGTGGGTGGGTGGGTGGGTGACGGTGGTGGGTGGTAGCCAGTGGGTAGTGGTGGCAGGTGGGTGGCGGGTGGGGGGTGGGTGATGGTGATGGTGATGGTGGTGGTGATGGTGGTGGGTGGTGGGTGATGGTGGTGGTGGTGGTGGTGGTGGCAGGTGGCTGGCGGGTGGGTGGTGGTGGTGGTGGTGGGTGGTGGCAGGTGGGTGGTGGTGGCGGGTGGTGGGTGCTGGGTGGTGAGTAGTGGTGGCAGGTGGGTGGTGAGTGGTGGTGGCGGGCGGTGGATGGTAGTGGCGGGTGGCGGGTGGGTGGCAAGTGGGGGGGCGGCGGCGGCGAGGGCGGCGGCGGCGGCGAGGGGTGGGTGGTGGTGGCAAATGCGTGGTAGGTGGGTGGTGGTGGCAGGTGGTGGTGGGGGATGGGTGGTGGGTGGTGGTGGTGGAAAATGGTAGCTGGTGGTGGCTAGTATTGGGTGGTAAAAAAAAAAAAAACTGAAAACTCAAAACGTAAACTCATAAATGAGTTTACGTTTTTTGGCCAAATTTATAAACTGTGACCATTGATTTATAAATAAAAAATTTACCAAACAAGTTTTTATTTGGGTTTTTAAAATTTTTGTAAATATAAACTAAAAACGTAGTGTTACCAAACGGCACCTAAACATCCAAAACATAAATATCCAACAAATACTAATATATGTCTTAACACTTAAAAACATCAATATCAAAAGAAAGGGTAGGTTAGGTCAGTTAGTCAATCATATCCTCAGCATCAATGGCAAGCAAACTATCATCTTCTTCTCTATCAGTTGATTTATATCCCTCAACATCTTCCTTCTCTGTGTCATCTGAGCCCGTTTCCTCTTCATCTATTAATTGAAGTGAAGTTAATCTTGATGATTTAGATATCCTTGGTTGTGCCTTTGAGCGTGAACTTGTTGCTCTACTTGCATGGCTACTTTCTTCTACTCCAGAAGCTCTAGCAACAATAGCCCACGTCAAGCCGCCATCATCATCAAACACAGGCTCATTATCTTCATCTGATTCTCCATCCATCCTCCCAAGCAACCACTCATTGCTTTCATCAATATTTTGCAAAGATATGGGATCAAGAGTGTTGCGCATGTCATACCTAAATCTCAATGTTCTATTATATTTGACAAATACTAAATCATTGAAACGTTCCAATTTATTTCTTTTTTTGCTATGAAGCTGCAAGTATTAAAAAGATATTAAATTCTATATAATGAGAATAAAAAATATTTGAATTGAACAAAAAATTAGTTAGAATGTTAAATACTCACATGTTTAAATACACTCCAATTTCGTTCACAACCCGATGAACTACATGTTAGGCTAAGGACTTTTATGGCAAAAGTTTACAAGTTTGGAGTTTTAGAACCATATGATGTCCCACCAATCAGCTGCGATGATCACTAGTTAGAAATAATTGTTACCAAGTATTGAGTTTTACTAAAAGTATTACTAAAAATAAACTCTCTGAGTCTATAATATATTACCTGGTGCCCTTGTATTTCTTTGCCTAATCGCAACAGACTTGTCAAAAAGACTCTGAGCCTTCATATAAATACTCTTCTCATTAGTGATCAAATCTTGAACAGTGACATTCGGGACCAACCTTTGCATACATTCATAAAACCCATTCATCACTTCATGATCTTTTTGCACCTCTAACGCTTTAGGGTAAAAGAATTCTGGGTTAAGAAAGTGCGCAGCTGCATGTAAAGGCCGATGTAATTGGGCATCTCATCTTTTGTCGATGATTTCGAAAATTTCATTATACTTCTCTTCTTTATGATCAAATGAACTTGCAATGCATTCTTTTGCACTATCCATTGCCTCATAAATGTATCCCATGGGAGGTTTCTTTTCGGTATCAACCAATCTAAGCACTTTGACGAGAGGACTCGAGACCTTAAGGGCAAACACAACAGTATTCCAAAATGAAGGTATCAACAAAGTTTGTGCCATTCTTTTACCTTGTGGCTCCTTTGCCCATTTGCTTGAGGTCCAGTCTTCAGAGGTGACCATCTTTCTCAAATTGTTTTTTTGTTGATGCATCCTAGACAAAGTTAGAAAGGCGGTTGCAAATCTAGTTTTTGAAGGCTTGATCAAATTCTTCAGATTTGTATAGCGCCTCATCATGTTTAGCAACGTAGGCTGGTTGTAAATGTAGCCATGTACTATAATACCCCTTTCAAATGTCTTTTTCAGTCTAGGTATCTTGAAAATGTCTTATAACATTAAGTCCAAGCAATGAGCAGCACATGGTGTCCAATACAAGTGTTCATACTTGGCTTTCAAAAACCTCTCTATAATGTAACAATAACGAAGAATTATTATTTTTAAGTTTTTAAATTTTAAATACAAAACAAACTATGAGTAAACAATTTTGATGTAAGGAATGAGGAAATATTCTTACCCGCCAATACATTAGCTGCAGCACTATCAGTGATAACTTGCACCATATTCTCTTTTCCAACTTTCTCCACAAACTTGTCTAGTAATTCAAATAGCTTTTGCCCATCCTTTGAATAGCTAGAAGCATCAACCGACTCAACAAACATGGTTCTTCTTGGACAATTAACTAAAAAGTTAATCAATGTCCTTCCTCTCTTATTAGTCCAGCCATCAGCGATTTTGGAACACTCGTATTTTGCACAATCCTTTTTATGATTCTTCATCAAATCTTCAGTATGTTTCACTTCTTTTTTGAGTTGGGTAACCCGCACTTCATGGTAAGTTGGTGGCTTCATACCAGGACTATATTGCCCAATGGCTTCAATCATTGGTCAAAAACTCATAATTTATTGCATTAAAAGGGATTCCAGCATCATACATCCACCTTGCAAATCTTTGCACTGCCCGAGCTCTCATTTCTTTTTTGTAAGGGTCATTTGCATCAATTTTGGTTTGCTTCCCTTTTGCTTGGTCTCTTCGATTTTTCACCACTGATTTAGGATTGGGTGTGAAGTAAACATCCATAGGCCCTTTTCTCTTTGGCATTTTTGATTTGGATTTGGATGAACCTTGACTGCTACTTGTCAACTTATGGCGTTGATTGACATTGATCCCAACAACATCTTCATCTTCATCTTTATCTTTATCTTCATCTTCCATGTCCATGTCATCGAAATCAGGCAACATGTTCATTTCTTCTTTTTGTGTCTTCTTTTTTGATATGAACTCTCTAATCTCTTCTCTTACATGAGTTGGACACTTCGGGCAAGCAGTGACATTTCTATAACCTCCCACGAGGTGTTTCACCCGATAAACACCTCCATTTGATACTTTACCACAAAAATAATGCTCATATTTGTTTAAATTATTCTCCTCTACCAAATGGATATATTGCCACGTTGGATCTTTTCTATTACTTTCAGATGTCATTTTCCACTTAGTACTTACTACACAACACAAAAAATAAATAACAGAAAAACAATTTCAGCATAATGAATGTAATGTATGTGATGAATTAATTATTTGTATATATATATTTTTTAACAGAGACGAGACTCAAAACAAAGGGAAAAAAGAAAAACGAAAAAGAAGAACAGAGAGCTAACTAGCAGAATGAGAAAAAGAAAATAAGCAGAATAAGAAGGGAAAAAAAAAAAAAAACAGAGAGAAATTTCACCCAGCAACTAGCAAAGAAGAAGGGAAAGGAGGAGGAGAAGAAGAAGAGGAAAAAAATTCACCCAGCAACAAGCACAACCAATGAAGAAGGGGGAAAAAAAAAAAAGAAGAAAAAAAACCAGCGAAACAACAGAGAAGAAGAAATTCACCCAACCCAACCCAGCAACCAACAAGCGAAGAAAAAAAAAAATCGACCGAGCTTTGAACAACGAAGAAAACAAAAATAAAATTTGTCGATAGAGGTTTGAAGAAGAAGAAGAAGAAGAAGAAGAGTACCTGGTTCGAGAGAGAGAAGAGCCCAGTTGAAGGAGACAACACAGATTAGGGATTTGATTTGAGTCGTCTTCTGATTTGGGTTGTATTGTATTGTATATGAGTTGTAATCGTATGTGTTGGAGGCTGTTGGAACACAATTTTGAGTCATTAGATCTGAATAAAAAATAAACACAAAAGCTTGACTAGGCGTGCGTCTTGCGCCTTGCGCCTTGCCCAGTCGCATCCAAGGCATGCGACTATTCTACTGCGCCTCGCCTTGGCCTCGTTAAGTTGCGCCGGCTACGCCTGGCGCCTAGGCGTGCCTTTCACAACACTGGGGTAGTGGGTATTAATGCTGATTCAAGTTTGATTCAAAGAGTGGCTGAGTTTCTTGGGCGTGGTATAGAGACATTTTCGATGAAGTATTTGGGGCTCCCGCTGGGAGGTAATCCAAGGGGTGAAGTGTTTTGGTATCTAGTTGTGGAAAAGATAGGGAAGAGGTTAGAAGGGTGGAACAGGGCTTTACTATCCCATGGGTGTAGGTACACTTTGGTTAAGACAGTGCTAAGTGAAATTCCAATTTATTTCATGTCTGTGTTCAAGATTCCAATCAAGGTAGCAAAATTTATAGCAAAGTTAATGAGGGATTTTGGGGAGGGGGGGGTGTTTGGCCATTGGTAGTATAGTGGCTAGAAACATGGCTCTATTAGGCAAGTGGTTATGGAGATTCTCCACTGTGTGTGGTTCATTATGGCATGCAGTTATTAAAAGTAAATATGGGACTCAGGTTAATGGTAGGGACTCTCAAGTGGTCACGAGAGGTAACGGGGCGTTCTCCTTGGAAGTCCATTTCTTAGATTTATCTAGTTTGGTCCCGATTTATTTCTGTGAGGGTGGGTAATGGGGAAAAGGTCAAATTTTGGGAGGATGTCTTTGTCTTTGGCTGCGTCCTATCCACTTTTTTATAGCGTTTCTCAGTCTCATAATTGTTATGTTGCGTCTGTGGCGGGTTCTTTGGTGGCTCATTTTTCTTGAAATTTTAACTTCCGCTGGAATCGTCATGAAAGGGAAGTTCCAGAATTGGTATCTCTTTTGTCAAGGCTCGAAAATGTTTCTTTGTCTCTAATTTTGGAGATAGGTTGGTTTGGAATATTCATTCGTCAAGTTCTTTTACTTGTAAATCCTTTCTTGATAAATCATTGATACTTCTCATGTACCTCAGTTTCTGTTTCATAAAAAGATTTGGAAGGCATGTGCTCCTCTTAAAGTGAAAGTGTTCATGTGGATCTTGGTTTATGGGGGCACTTTGACAAATGATTCATTGTAAAAGAGGAAACCTTCGCAATATCTTAATCCTCAATGGTGCATTATGTGTTGTAAAAGTGGAGAATCTTTGGATCATCTCTTTTTGCATTGCTCGGTGGCTAGGCGGTTGTGGCATAGGGTGTTTGGATTGGGTAGTGTGATGTGGGGGGCCCCGAAAGGATGTGCTCAAATGCTATTATTTGATTTTCAAGTTTTTGGAAAGTCGAAGAGGGCTAAAGTGCTTTGGAGTGGTGTCGTCTTTGCAATTTTTTGGGTCATTTGGTTAGAAAGAAATGCTCGTGCTTTCGAAGGAGTTGCCCAGGATATAGACTATTTATGGGATAGGGTGAGATACTTGGCGTCTTTTTGGGCCTGGCGAGCTCAGTATTCCAAGGGATTCCGCGTTTTTTGCTTTCTACCGATTGGGTGTCAGTTTGTAATGTGTAATAATAGATGTTTGTCTTTTTGTAACTTCTTTTGTCTCTTTTTGGTTTTTTCCATCTTTCTTGCAGAGGATGCCTTATTCTCATTTTTCTTGGCCTTGAGCCTTAATATATCTAAAGCTTTGATTAACCAGCTTAGGTATGATATAAAATCATCCCTTATTTATAGATGAAATTAGGGTTTACAAGAGAGACAAGAAGGGCCCCTGAGGGCATAGAATAATACAACCACTAATGTAATGCAACTTTTGGTGAATAAACAAAGGAACACTTTCGGCTAATCTATTATAGGCTAACACTCCCCCTCAAGCCGGTGCGAAGATATCTCTCATGCCCAGCTTGCCTAATATGTCATGAAATGGTTTATTCCCAACCCCCTTGGTGAGAATGTCAGCAAGTTGTTCACCAGATTGGACAAAAGGAGTACAAATGGTACCACTAGTGAGTTTCTCCTTAATGAAGTGGCGGTCAATTTCAACATGTTTTGTCCTGTCATGTTGAACTGGATTGTGAGCGATGTTGATGGCGGCCTTATTATCACAGTATAACCGCATGGAGTCCTTCTGATCGATACCTAGATCACTCAACAATAACTTGATCCATAAAAGTTCACACACACCTTGTGCCATAGCTCTAAACTCAGCTTCTGCGCTTGACCTGGCAACCACATTCTGTTTCTTACTCCTCCAAGTAACTAGGTTGCCTCCAACAAATGTGCAATATCCTGAAGTCGATCTCCTATCAGTTACTGATCCAGCCCAGTCAGCATCTGTATAGGCTTCCACACGAAGATGATCATACTTTGAAAAATAAAGACCCTTACTAGGGGCAGACTTCAAGTACCTCAAGATTCTCATGACAGCCTCAAGGTGAATCTGATGAGGAGCATGCATAAACTGACTAACCACACTGACAGCAACAGCAATATCAGGACGGGAGTGAGATAGGTAAATGAGTTTACCCACTAATCGCTGATAGCTCCCCCTATCAACAACTTCTCCTCCTTCATCATCCCCCAATTTCTGATTAGGTTCCAGTGGAGTGGCACATGCCTTGCAGCCAAGCATCCCAGTTTCCTTCAACAGGTCAAGCACATATTTTCTCTGTGAGATAAATATCCCATCCTTAGAGCGAGCAACTTCAATTCCCAGAAAATACTTCAAGCTTCCCAAGTCTTTGATTTCAAACTCATTAGCTAAATATTTCTTCAACAGAGGTATTTCCTCACTATCATTGCCTGTAAGAACTATGTCATCTACATAAACAATAAGTGCTGTTGTCTTACCACGTGAGGAATGTTTCACAAACAATGTGTGATCTGCCTGACTTTGTTTGAAGCCATATTTAAACATAGCCTGAGTGAATCTCTCAAACCAAGCCCTTGGAGACTGTTTGAGACCATATAATGACTTCCGAAGCTTGCATACTTTGCCTTCTGTCTGATGATTCTCAAAACCAAGAGGAATGTCCATATATACCTCTTCTTCGAGGTCACCATGGAGAAAGGCATTCTTGACATCAAACTGATAAAGCGGCCAATCAAGATTAGCTGCTAGAGAGAGAAGTACTCTGACTGAATTCATCTTAGCCACGGGTGCGAAGGTCTCCTGATAATCAATGCCATATGTCTGAGTAAACCCTTTTGCCACAAGTCTTGCTTTGTAACGCTCAATAGACCCATCTGCTTTGTGTTTCACAGTATATACCCATTTACATCCCACAGGTCGTTTGCCCGTAGGTAACTCAGTCAATTCCCAAGTGCCATTCTTCCTAAGTGCTTTCATTTTCTCAATCATGGCTAGTTTCCACTCAGAGGTAGCAAGAGCATCCTGAAAATGGTTAGGAATGCTAACAGAGGAAATATTGGACACAAACGCTTTATATGAGGATGACAAATGAGAGTATGACACAAACTGTGAGATAGGATGTTGAGTACAAGATCTCACACCCTTTCTCTTGGCAATAGGAACATCAAGATCAATGGATTCAAGAGATTCAAAGTTACCTCGACTCTCATCAGAAGCAGGAGATGGCAGTGGAGTAGCAGAAGTGGTCCCTTGTATCCAGTGTTGTCTGTCTATGTCCCGGACATAAACATGCCCGACCTTATCCTTGGTGACAGTGGGTTCTATAGTCCCAGTAGAAGAGGGTGGTGCAAGAACAACTGGTTCCATCATAGGGAGCACAGTAGAAGAGGGTGGTGCAAGAGAAATTGGGCCCACCATAGGAAGCACAGGACTCACTTCACACCAAGGCTCCCCCGGAAATGAGGACGGTGACCCCGAGGACAAGAAATAGGACTGGGACTCAAAAAAAGTAATATCCATGGATACAAACCATTTACGAGAAGAAGGGTGGTAACATTTATACCCCTTTTGAGTAGGAGAGTAACCAAGGAAAACACACTTGAGGGAGCGAGGGTCCAACTTACCACGAGAGGGAGAGTGATTATGAACAAAACAGACACAACCAAAAATTTTGGGGGGAATAGAAAACAAGGACTGAGAACCTAGGAGGACGTGAAGAGGAGCCTGTTTTTGCAAGACCTGGGTAGGGAGACGATTAATAAGATGGGCAGCGGTGAGAACAGCGTTGCCCCAGTAGGGCCGAGGCACATTCATAGAAAAACACATGCACCGAGCCATGTCAAGAAGATGCCGATTCTTGCGTTCCGCCACCCCATTATGTTGAGGGGTATTGGTGCAAGAGGTCTGATGGATAATGCCATGAGTAGAGAAATATTGTCCTAACCCAGAATCTATGTATTCCCCGCCATTATCAGAACGAAAGAGTTTGACAGTGGCCCCAAACTGAGTACAAATCATCTTATGAAAAGTGCGAAACACAGAGAAAACCTCACTCTTATCTTTCATGAGATACACCCAAGTAGTACGAGAAAAATCATCAATAAATGTAACAAACCATCGATGACCTTTCACAGACAGGACACGAGAGGGACCTCAAACATCAGAATGTATTAAGGAAAAAGGAACTAAACTTTTATTCAAACTGGGAGCAAAAGAAGCTCTGTGCTGTTTTCCGAGTTGACAAGACTCACAAAGAAAGTCAGACACATGATGATTGGCGAAACCAGAAGGAAATAAATGCTTAAGTAAATGAAATGAAGGATGCCCAAGACGCCGATGCCACAGCCATAAATCAGCGGGGGTAATAGAAGATGTGGTGGAAGAATAAGCAAGTTTGTCCGGTTGATCTAGGAAGTAGAGACCATTTTTTGCACTACCACTGCCAATCGTCCTCCTCGTGACAAGGTCTTGAAAAAGACAATGATCAGGAAAAAACGTCACACTACAATTCAAATCCTGGGTGAGACGACTCAAGGATAACAGATTAACAGAAAAATTAGGAACATGGAGAACAGAAGACAGATGTATGGTAGGAGTGACGTGGACTAAACCTTTTCCAGAAATGGAAGAAACAGTACCATCGGCAATCCTAACTTTGTCTTGACTTGAAGAGGGCTTATAGACAGAGAAAAGATCAGAGGAGCCAGACATATGATCTGAGGCACCAGAATCAATGATCCAAGGCAAAGACTTATGACATAGGAAAGCACAAGGGGAAGAGGCTAAGTTACCTGAGCGGGCAAAGGACGAGAAAGCTGTACTGAGAGCAGAAGAAGACCGGCGGTCCAACAATTGGCGCAAAGCATCCTCCAGCTCAGTATCAGAAGTTGGGCCAACAGAAGCAGAATTAGAATCAAGTGGATCAGCGGCACTAGTCTGATGAGCCCGGGAATAGGAACCACATCCTCTAGATTGGCCTGACCGACCGCCTCGAGAACCAGACCGATCACCTCGACCCCCGGATGGAGTCCCATGAAGCTTCCAACACGTCTCACGAGTGTGCCGCGGCTTCTTGCAGTAATCACAGACTACAGACTCCTTAGCAGCAGACGGAGGGATGGGAGTCAGGCTGAGGCCATCTCGAGGAGTAGATAGTAATGCTGAGCGGTCAGTAGAGACAGGGGACATCATAGCAGACCGGCGACTCTCCTTATTCTGTACATAGGCAAATGCCTCCTGAAGTGAAGGAAGAGTGTCCATACTCAGAACTCGACCCCGAACTGGATCATACTCCACATTTAGGCCGGCCAGAAATTTAAAGACCCGTTCTCGTGCAAGGAACTTCTTGTACCCGGTAGAATCAGCAGGGCAAACGGGCTTATAGTCTTCCAGGTGGTCAAGGTGTTTCCATCCGTTGGTGAGGTAGGTGAAATATTGCAGGACAGTCTGCTCCCCCTGAATTGAGCTCTCAATAGAGCGGCGCAACTCAAAGGCCTGTGAGAAATTCCCTTTGCGGGAATAGGTGACAGCCACAGCATCCCAAACTTCCTGGGCCGTCTCCATAGACAAGTAGCCCTCACCAAGTTCTGGAACCATCGAATGGATAAGCCAACTCATAATCAAAGAGTTATTAATTTCCCATGGGTCATAACCTGAGTCAGTGGTACTGGGTGCCTGTATCCTGCCATCAACATACCCCATCTTCCCTCTGCTCTTCAAAAACATAGTCAAACTTTGAGACCATGCGAGGTAGTTTTGACCATTAAATAGAGAGGTGGTGATTTTCTGACTAGGGTTGGGATTCTCAGTCATGGTAGTAGGTATAATGGGATTCTCACTCTTCGGTGTTTGAGAAGAAGGGGACACACTGGAGGAATCTGTCATGGATACAATACTACCAAACCCGCAATAAAACTAGTGGCAATCACAAACCCAGAAGATGGTGGTGAAAGAACAGGCACAATGACCACTATAAGAGCATAACAAAATTACGAAATCATTTTTGTTTTTTTTGTTTTTGTTTTTTTTTTGTTTTTTGTTTTTTGTTTTTTTGTTTTTTTTTTCCTTCCTTTATATATATATATATGTATACGGCTTTATTTATTTATTTATTCATACATATGAGTCGGTGATACAAAACAAAACAGAGGTATATCATACCTAATTAGAGACGACGGCGACAGAGGCGAGAGGCGAGACGAGCGACAGAGCTCAGGCGAGAGGCGAGATGAGCGACAGAGCTCGATGAGATCGACGGCGAGAGGCGATGAAGATCGACGGCGACAGAGATGGAGGAGAAGGGGACAACGGCGACTGAGGCGGAAGACGAAGACGAAGACGAAGCCGGCTGATGAAGATCGACCCAGCAGAGGATCCACCTAGGTAAGTTTCGAACCCTAGAGTGAGGGTGTGCCGAAACCCTAGAGCTGAAGCTCTGATACCATGAAGCTTTGATTAACCAGCTTAGGGTATGATATAAAATCATCCCTTATTTATAGATGAAATTAGGGTTTACAAGAGAGACAAGAAGGGCCCCTGAGGGCATAGAATAATACAACCACTAATGTAATGCAACTTTTGGTGAATAAACAAAGGAACACTTTCGGCTAATCTATTATAGGCTAACAATATCTTTGTTTGTTGCTAATCAAAAAAAAAAAAAAATATATATATATATAATCATCTTCTACTTCACTGCAAGTTTGCCTCTGCTTCACATAAAATCCTTTTTGCTGTAGTTAGTTTGCACCACTCAGCAGGAAACCTATAAGAATTTTTTCCTTCTGTCTGTTTTCATATCGATTGTGCAAGTCCACTTTTCATATATCGCTTGTAAGTTGTAAGCTAGAAAACGATAGGCTTTGGTTGTTGTGGAAATTGTGTACCAGAGAAAGCTAGGAATTAGCTTATACTGCAATAATGGAAATATTGAAATATGAAGGTTGCTGTGTCTCTGATAAAAGCTTCCCTTGGTATATCCTTCATGGCGTCAAAGCTATATTTAAGAGTTCTTTTATTTTGTTCTTTGATGGTCTAAACTCTAAAGTGTTGGCAAGGAAAATTATCTATAATGCTTGTGGATGATCATGGTAAATGAGGGAGATTTTTTATGCTGGTTACCTTGCTGGGGCTCTTCTTTAATTTTTCCACTGATGAGTAGCTGGCTGGAGTTCTGATTTTGTAAATCCAGGAGATTGGCATGTGTTCAACTTGGTTGAAAAGGTTTCTCCTGTATATTAAGGACTGGTAGAGTTTTTTTTTCCTTTTGTGGTATTAGTCCGTTAGTTAGGAGACAAGTGGAGAGACTGAAAGGATGACAGCATTAAAATTAATTGATTACTCAACCTTGAAGAAAGGGAAGTGCGTACTTACGTAGACAACCTACTCTTGTTCCTTGTATCAATATTCTTGTGGTATCTACATGGGATACATCTGGTTTCAAATTCCTATGTAGGCGGTAGGCCTATTAATTGGCGTCCTTTGCTTTTCCTGCTATTTCTGATATTTTATGGTCAACATTTCTAGATAGTGATAGACGTCTGTAAAGGTTCTCTCTTAGAGTTCAGTGATGTCATTTCAATGATTCTACACCGTATAAACATTTTATTGAGCAACTTACTCTATGATTATGTTCCTCAATAATTCTGGTTGCCTTCATATTCAATTGTCAAATGTATTTGTAGACCATATTTCTGATTTCCCTTATATTCAACTGCCAGTGTATTTGTAGACTTGCAAAGAAACCATATTGCTTTTTGGTTTTAATCTGTAGTAAGGTTTTTCCAGTTCACTCCTTGAATCATTTTAGGATTTCAAAATGAATCCCTAGTTGATCCATATTTACACTTCTAATCAGTCACTACTGTATGTTTCAGGGTGTATGTGGAGCAGATACCTTTAGCAGTGGTTCAATTCACATAGCTCTTCGGCAGATAGTGGCAAAAGAGGGTCCCCAAGCTCTGTTACGAGGCCTGAAACCCAGAGTATTATTCCATACACCTGCAGCAGCAATATGCTGGTCAACATATGAGGCTATGAAAAATTTTCTCCACCATGAATGCCCTTCTCTCTCCCAGCCCTAAATGCACTATACAACTCTTGGCAAGCTGTTTGCGCTCCAGATCTTGAGTCATATCCCATGACTGCCGACCTCAAGGAGCCCTTGCACGAGCCATGGTGTGGCAGGATGTCATTTTTTCACCTGCATTATTTGTGGCCAAATATCCCCACAGGTCATGTTGTCTTGTAATTTCATTATTCCATAGTACTACTTTATTATAAGCAATATAGTCAATATGTTTTGCAAGTTACGGAGGGGAGAGGGCAAGTAATTGTTAGGGCAGTCGTGACCTCTCAGTGCCGAGGCTAGATTTGAAATGGGAATTTTCATTGATTGTAGTTATTGACACAACCTTTTTTTTTTTTTTTTTTTTTTCAATTTTACATATTTTAAGTTATTCAGTTGCTCTCCCAATTCCGGGAACACGTCCAACTTTTCCTTTCGCAGTTGTAGAACTATGACGAGAGAATATGCTAAACTTGAGAAAGATCTCCCCTTTGGATGAAGAGAGAACTTCGATATAATTTTCGACTGTTGTGCTTGAAGAACGAAAAGCTTGTTCAATTTTTATGCTAGTTGAACCCATCCGATGCAGAGAAGTTTATTTGTTTTTTTATTTTTTCCTATTCTCTATTTATCTACATAAAGTTGTTTGTCGTGTTGTGTCAACGGTGGAAATTAGTGTCTTATTATTGTACGATAGTTGTATTTACTGTAACTATGGTTTGTATGTTTGTGTTAGTGTCCTCTATTATTGTACTATAGCAAATATACCAACATATTGGAGCCGTTTGGTAGAGTTGTGAAAAAGTGATTATAAATTATAACTTAACAGATTATGACTTATAGCGGTGAACATAAGTTGTTAACCTGTTTGGTGCAATTATGGGATTATGGATTTAAGCAACAGAGTAGTGTTTGGTTAATAAGTTGTAAAATAGTTTTTTACTGTATAATTGTCTTTTCTGACCTTATATGATATAAAAATGATTATTTTGTCATGTTTTTCATTTTTAATTTTCATTAATATAAGTTAATATAATTAGTATTAATTAGTATCAATTAACATCAAAATTGATACATTTGCTAAAAATGAATGAAGTATTATTGTCACAATTATTTTCCATTATAAATTAATTAGTATTAATTAATTGCTTAATTAGTATCAATTAATGGCTTAATTAATCTCAATTAATATTAAAATTATTAATTAGTATAAATTAATATTAATATTTAATTTTTATTAGTATCAATTAATATTAATAATCAACATTTGTTATTAACTAGTATCAATTAATAATTAATTCATTACAAAAGTATACAATATTAATTTATTAATAATTAATACCAATTAATATTGATTTTTTTAATTAATATTGATTTTTTTCTTTTTCTAATATACAATATGAATTTATTAATAATTAATACCAATTAATTTTTCAATTAATATTGATTTTTCTCTTTTTTCAGAAATATAAAATTTGTTATTTTTAATTAATATTAATATTAATATTTGAGTATTGGCGAGGGCATTTAAGTAATTTTAGCCTCCCCACACCAACTGCCCGCTTAAGTCAAAAATTTAAACATCTCCTGACTAGCTTTTGAGATAAGCTGAGAAATAGCTTGATTTAAGCTATAAGTTGGTTAACTTAAGCTGCACCAAACACAATATTTTAGCTTAAATTAAACAAAAAGCTGAAATAAGCAGCTTATAAGCTCTACCAAACAGGCCTATTGTCTATCCCCTTTGTCTATACAAGTCTTGTCCTCCAGTGTAAGTAGGCTTTGGCCGGTTTTATGATAAACTTGTTATATTCTTGTATGCTTGCTGATCCTATATTTCTTTGGAAAATTATTCAATGTTCTCGGAGTATCACGTGTCTGTACTCCTTAATCAACTATCATTCAATATGTCCTTTCATATTCCTCAATCACTCAATATAATATTCCACCTACTCATCTTTTTCACTAATCACAATATTATAGAATACTACGTGTTTATTTAAGATTACTGAATAATTATCCACTTTCTTTGTGATTGTACTCTCTGTCTCTGTAATGACCCGAGCTTCGTGCACTAAAATGGCACAATACACCACATCCGCATTTTCAAAGCAAACCATTCAGGAAAGATCCAAGCACCCAGCCCAATCAACTCAACATCCGAGTTGGAATTCTAATTCAACTCAACAAAAGCAGATTGAAACTTCTATGCCTGCCTATTTTGAAAAGCTATAGCAGATAGAACCTTCTATGCCTGCCTATTTTGAAAGGCTATGGTCATGGAGGCTTTACTGTCTAATGAAAGCTAATACAAAATAGAATACTTAACCTACACAGCGCAAGTCAAGTCTTTGCTCAATTCAATAATCTTGACCACTGTTTACAAAGTAAAATGCAGCATAATCAATGTTTTGAATGTATCCCGGACTTGTCCTCCATATGTGGTTTTTTTTTATTTTTTATTTTGGGTAAAATTGCACCGACACCACTGAGGTTTGGTCCGATTTCATCTCACCGTTGATGTTTTAGAAATTACATTTTTACTCTTGTGATTAATAGTTTTATTTTACAAACTCCCCTATCGTGAAGTAGACTGGACATTAAACTTGTTAAGAGAATCTTGATGACATAAATAAAAAGTAAGAAAAAGTAATTGAATTACCTTATGGGATTTCAAAAAGTCTTTTATAGCTTTATATCCTACTTAAAACTACCAATATACCATAAAAAAATGGTCCAATCATACCAGTTGTCATTTTTTTGAAAGCCTAGCAGCAAGATATTTACATTATTTTATTGAGAGATTTTTATTGATAAATCCCATTTAGAAGTGTTTTAATCCAAGAAATCCATGAAAGAATTTTTTAACCCATGTAGTCCCATGTATGTATAGTTTTATTCCATAAAGTCCTTTTTCTTGATTTACACTATTTTCTTGGACACTTATGCCCTTATATTTCATTTTGATACCCTAATAAATATTTTTTAAACGGTTAGCAATTTTATGATGTGAACATTCATATTTTCAAATTCACATTGGTAGGAATGTAAAATTGGCCCGTGGGTGACCAGAAATCAGCCTGCGAGCCAGGGCGGGCCCGACCTGTTGACAATGAGAATATTCACATTAATAGGAGTGTAAACTTGGCCTGCGTCCTGTGGCGGCCCGAAACCTGCCCGCGGCCCATGGGCGGCTCGGGGCGGGCCCGATCCGGCCTGTTGACAATGTGAAAATTCACATTAACATGTTAACATTCACATTGATAAGAGTATAAAATTGGCCTGCGGCCCATGGGCGGCCAAAAGCCCGCCCGCGGCCTGGGGCGGGCCCGGCTCGGCCCGTTGACAATGTAAATATTCACATTGACATGTTAACATTCACATTGATAGAAGTGTAAAATTAGCCCGCGTCCCGTGGCTGCCCGAAACCCGCCCACGGCTCGGCGGCCCGAGGTGGGCCCGGCTCGGTCTGTTGACAATGTGAATATTCACATTGACATGTTAACATTCACATTGATAAGAGTATAAAATTGGCCAGCGGCCCAGGGCCGATCCGACCCGGCCCGTTGACAATGTGAATATTCTCATTGGCATGTTAACATTCACATTGATAAGAGTGTAAAATTGGCCTGTAGCTTGTGGGCGGCCCGAAGCCCGACCGCAGCCCGAGGCGGGCTTGCCCGACCCGTGACAATGTGAATATTCACATTGACATATTAACATTAACATTGATAGGAGTGTAAAATTTGCCCGCTGCCCGAAGCTCGCTCTCGGCCCGGGGTAGGCTCGGCCCAGCCCGTTGACAATGTGAATATTCATATTGACATGTTAACATGCACATTGATAGGAATGTAGAATTGACCCGCGGCCCTTGGGCTGCCTGAAGCTCGCCCACGGCCCAGGGCAAGTTCGTTTGGGTCCGGGCCCGAGCATGTCTGAGACAATGTGAATATTCACACAGACATGTTAACATTCACATTAATAGGAGTGTAAACTTGGCCCGCGTCCCGTGGCGGTGCGAAACTCGCCCGTGGCCCATGGGCGGGCCCAGTCCGCCCCGTTGACAATATGAATATTCACATTGACATGTTAACATTCATATTGATAAGAGTATAAAATTGGCCCGCGGCCCATGGGCAGCCAAAAGCCCTCCCGCGGCTCGGGGCGGGCCCGGCCCGGCCCGTTGACAATGTGAATATTCACATTAATATGTTAACATTCACATTGATAGGAGTGTAAAATTAGCCCGCGCCTCGTGGCTGCCCAAAACCCGCCCACGACCCGTGGGCGGCCCCGGCCCAGCTCGGCCTGTTGACAATGTGAATATTCACATTGACATGTTAACATTCACATTGATAAGAGTATAAAATTGGCCAGCGGCCCAGGGCGGGCCCAACCCGGCCCGTTGACAATGTGAATATTCACATTGACATGTTAACATTCACATTGATAAGAGTGTAAAATTGGCCCACAGCCCGTGGGCGGCTCGAAGCCCGACTACAGCCCGAGGCGGGTTTGGCCCGACCCGTGACAATGTGAATATTCACATTGATATGTTAACATTAACATTGATAAGAGTGTAAAATTTGCCCGCTGCCCGAAGCTCGCCTGCGGCCCGGGGTAGGCCCGGCCCGGCCCGTTGACAATGTGAATATTCACATTGACAAGTTAACATACACATTGATAGGAATGTAGAATTGGCCCGCGGCCCGTGGGCTGCCCGAAGCCCGCCCACGGCCCGGGACAGGCTCGTTTGGGTCCGGGCCCGAGCATGTCCGAGACCCTAGGCTAGGGCCTAGGCCATCACTTTGAAGTCTGGCCCGGCCCATCGGCCCATTGAAGGCCCATTCAAGGCTTGGTCCGAGGTCCAGCCCACCCGAGGCGCAATGTCTTTTTTTGTGAAAAATAATAAATTTTAGTAGAAAAAATTAAAAAGAATTAAAAAAAAATGGCCCAGCTCGCCCAAGCTCAACCTAAGCTCGAGGTTAGGCCCAGGCCCACCGGTCCGACCCGAGAATGGGCCTTAAGTGGGCCGAACTTCAAAGTGATGGCCCAGGTCCTAGCCCAAGGCAAACGAGCCTGCCTCGGGCCGCTGGCCAATTTTACAGTCCCATCAATGTGAATATTAACATGTTAATGTGAATATTCACATTGTCAACAGGTCGGACCTGCTCCGGACTGCAGGCCAATTTTACACTCCTATCAATATTAATGTTAACATGTCAATGTGAATATTCACATTGTCACAGGCTGGGCTGAGCCCTCCTCCAGCCGCGGCCGGGCTTCGGGTCGTCTACGGGCCGCGGGCCAATTTTACACTCTTATCAATGTTAATGTTAACATGTCAATGTGAATATTCACATTCTCATAGGCCGGGCCGAGCCCACCCCGAGCCGCGGCCGGGTTTTGGGTTGTCTACGGGCCGCAGGCCAATGTTACACTCCTATCAATGTGAATGTTAATATGTCAATGTGAATATTCATATTGTCAACGGGTCGAGCCGGGCCCACCCCGGGCAGTGGGCGGGCTTCGAGCCGCCCACGGGCCGCGGACCAATTTTACACTTCTATCAATGTGAATGTGAACATGTCAATGTGAATATTCACATTGTCAACGGGTCGGGCCGGGCTCGCCCCGGGCCGCCCATGGGACGCGAGTCAATTTTACACTCTTATCAATGTGAATGTTAACATGTCAATGTGAATATTCACATTATCAACGGGTCGGGCTGGGCCCGCCCAGGGCAACCCACGGGCCGCGGGCAGGTTTCGGGCCGCCCACAGGCCGCGGGCTAATTTTACACTCCTATCAATGTGAATGTTAATATGTCAATGTGAATATTCACATTGTCAACGGGCCGGGCTCGCCCCCGCTAGAGGCCGGGCTTCGGGCTACCCACGGGTCACGGGCCAATTTTACACTTTTATCAATGTTAATGTTAACATTTCAATGTGAATATTCACATTGTCACAGGCCGGGCCGAGCCCGTCTCGAGCCGCGGTCGGGCTTCAAGTCGTTTACGGGCCGCGGGCCAATTTTACACTCCTATCAATGTGAATGTTAATATGCCAATGTGAATATTCACATTGTCAACGGGCCAGGGCAGCGAGCGGGCTTCGGGCTGCGGGCCAATTTTACACTCCTATCAATGTGAATGTTAATATGTCAATGTGAATATTCACATTGTTAACGGGCCGAGCCGGGCTCGCCCCGGGCCACCCACGGGCTTTGGGCCACCCATGGGATGCGAGTCAATTTTACACTCTTATCAATGTGAATGTTAATGTGTCAATGTGAATATTCACATTATCAACGGGCCGGGCCGGGCCTAATTTTTTGGCCCGTGGGCCGGCCCGGCCCGGCCCGACCAGACCCAAATATTGCCGGGCACCCACGAGGATCGACGTGGGCCGGGCCCCTACATATTGACGATATGAACATTCACATTGACGGTGTGAACATTCACATTAGGGGTATTTTGGTAATTATGTCACCCATAGGACTTATTGAAACATAAGAAAATAATGTGTACTAAATGGAACATAAGTAGATAAAAAGGGTATTTTGGTCTTCTTATCTCAAATAGGACCTAATGGAATAGTCAAAAAGAATATGGGTTGGATGGAATAAAGCTCTTAGAAAGTGGATTTATCAAAAAAGCTCCCTTTTATTAATTTCTGCATGTAAAGGTTTAGGGGCAAAAATATCTTTTAATACTAATGTTAATTTCGTTTAAATAATTACAATAACGGAGAAGTCAGTCTAATATTTCAAAAGTCAAGAAATGATTGTACCCAAACCTCAGGGGTGTGGTATAATTTATCTTTTTTTTTTTTAAAGTAGTTATGATCACTTGGCCAGACAAAGATCCATTGGTAAGGTCATCAATGCGAGAGGATCCTCTAGAGTAACCCTCTAGAGTGATCTCCTAAAGTGGATAATCGGACGGCTCTGCTTAGTCCTCACTAAAACGACGTCGTTTTGGTGAGGATTTTCAAAAAAAAAAACAAAAAAAAAACAACAGATTCGGGGATTTCAAACTTCCCCCCATATGAAGAACTATACAGACGGCAGGAAGAAGCGAAACGAGAGAGCGAAGAAGAGTTAGAGAGGCCGATACCTGCATCCCTGTCGCCCCGCTGTCGCCGCCGTTGTGCCGTCGCCACTGTCCTGCAGCCGCCGTGGCCGTCGCCCCTGCTCTGCTCCAGCCGATTGAAACGTATATAGGTATAGTTTTTACATACAATGTTTAAATATATGTTTTAAGTTCGATTTTGTTTTTTTTGGTCTCTTCTAAATCGAAGTTTCTGAATCTGAATCGAAGTTTCTCTTAGGCTAGAATTCATGTCTGTAAATTTAACAATCAATTCCATGTTTGAGTTCAGAAATCACTGTGGGTTTGTGTCTGAATCGAAGTTTCTCTTAGGCTAGAATTCATGTCTGTAAATTTAACAATCAATTCCATGTTTGAGTTCAGAAATCACTGGAGCAATAAGATGGTAACATATTTTTAATTGAAACATATTTAGATATTTTTAGTTAAATTTAGGTAACATATTTTTAATTATATATTTACAACAATAGTTTAGATATATATATATATATATAGATTTGAATTCGATTCTCTTTCTGCTTCATTATTATTGAATTAATTGAAGTATCATTTTGTGCTTATCATTTACGGTGTCACATTAGTATGTTTACTGGAAGTAGGTATCTGGTTGATTCTAATGTGTGTGTGCGTACATGTATGGATGGAGTTATCATTTTCCAGTACAGAACAATATGGTTGGAATTGGATGCTTCAAATTATTTTGAAAAATACTTGCTTAAAAAATAATTATTTCATACCCTAATTTTTCTTTTACAGTTCCTTGTTTGATAACTAAGAAGCAATGAGAGGGAGGCTCTATTCTGGTGGCACAACTAGATAACTTATCCAAAAGTTACATAACTTACTTATCTTAATTGCCACTATCATAGTTATGTTTTGATGTCTATTATTATTGTGGAGTTCTACATTTCAGTGTGTTCAGTATGTTGCAGAGACAGTTCTCTTTGAACTTTGTAATCCAATCAACAATAAAAATGAATAACAGGAGACATGCCCTCTCTCATTTTTGTTTCTATGCATTTTTAATTGCATTTTCTAAACCATTTCCTGATCAATAATGTTCCTTGTTTCTTTATATATATTCAAGTGGTACATTTGTTATTCGTTGATTATCTTATTCAGTTTGTATACAGTTTTTATGCTAATATTGAGCACTTCTTTATTTTTTAAGTGACTTGGCACATTGATATGGAACCTAACAATCATGAGAATGACGGGGGTGAGTGTGATTGGAAGCCTAGAGTTCGCATGACATTTGATACAGAACAAGAAGCATATGATTTCTATAATACTTATGGAGGAAGGTTGGGCTTTAGTATTGGAAGGGGTTATGTAAACAAGAGCAAAGAGGGGCAAATCACTTCAAGGCAATTTGTTTGTAATAAGGAGGGATTTCGGGTTGTCAACAAGCGAGATCCATTAACAAAAAATCCTAGGCAGGAAGTGAGGACTGGTTGTCAAGCCCGACTTGTCATTAAGTGGGATAGGAATATGCAGAAATTTTTTGTTAGTGATTTTGTTGAACAACATAATCATATCTTTGTACCAACAGAATGTACGCATATGTTACCATCCCAAAGGAAGATATCTGCATCACAGGCAACCGAAATAGATTTAGCTGAAAAATCTGGAATCCGTCTCAATGCTGCATTTGAGCTCATGGGTAATGAAGTTGGTGGAAGGGAGTCGCTTGGGTTCACAAAACCAAACCAAAAAAATTATTTGAGAACGAAGAAGCAAAACAGTTTAGCATTTGGGGAGGTAGGTAGCATTTTGCAATATTTTCGTGACAAATCATTGGAGAATCCATCTTTTTTTTACTTGGTCCAATTAGATAACAAGGAGCAGATTTCAAACATATTTTGGGCCGATGCTCAGATGATCATGGATTATAGGCAATTTGGTGATCTTGTGACTTTCGACACTACTTACAAGTTAAATAGTGCACATAGACCATTTGCGTCTTTTGTTGGATTTAACCATCATAGGGAAACTGTGATATTTGGTGCAGCTTTGATGTATGATGAGACCGCCGATTCTTTTGTATGGCTTTTTAGAAGATTCTTGGAGGCAATGTCAAGTAAGGCTCCAAAAACAATTTTTACGAATCAGGATGCTGCAATGGCTAAGGCCATACCTATTGTCATGCCTAACACAACCCACCGCCTTTGCACTTGGCATTTGATGCAAAATGCATTAAGGCATGCAAATTCTATCTTCAAGGATAAGGCGTTGAAGGATAAGGGGATGAAGAGTGTTTTATACATGTTTATGTACGACATTGAGGATGAGGAAGAGTTTATGTTAAAATGGGAGGAAATGCTTGACAAGTATGAAGTAAGAGATAATCATTGGTTGAAGTTAACATTTGGGGTCAAGGAAAAATGGGGTTGGCCATATGTTAGAAATGCATGGGGTGCGGGCATGAGTAGCACCCAACTTAGTGAATCCTTTAATGCTTTCTTGAAGGATTTCATTCAGTCTGATCATAACTTAATGCAATTTTTCATGCATTTTGATCGAGTTCTGTCTGAGAAAAGGTACAAAGAGTTACAAGCTGAATATGCTCTATGCCAAAAGTTGCCAAGGGTGAATATTAAAGTGAAGATTATGGAGCAAGCTGCAGATGTTTACACAAATAAAATTTTTGAAGAATTTCAGGATGAGTATGTCAAGTCCCTTGATGTCAACATTGAAGAAATTGAAAATGATGGTGAGAGTATCGTTTATACGGTTCTTGATAGTGATGGTATAAAGGTGAGGAAGGTAAGGCAGGAGTGTGATGATTCGGTCACTTGCAATTGTAGGAAGTTTGAAATGAAGGGCATTTTGTGTAGTCATTGTTTGAAGATCCTTAGAGAAAGACTCAAATTGAAAGAGATTCCTTCACAATATATTCTGAAGAGATGGACTAAAAAAGTAAGATCTGAAAATGTGAAAGATAGGTGTGGGCATGATATTCAGGTTGATGTAAGATTGAATCAAACTTCACGTTATAGGTCATTGATGGCAATATTCAGATCAGTAGCGTGTAGAGCTTCTGAAAGTGAGGAAACATATAAATTGACAGTCGAGAAAGCAGATGAATTAATTGCAGACATTGAAACCATGTTAAGCGCAAAATTCAATATGCCTCGTTCAGATACTATTCAACAAGAAAGCCCCCCCCCCAACACATGCCCCGAAAGCTTTGAAGTGGATGGTGTAGCGGATAAAAATGTAGTCCAAGCAAAAGGACTCAAGAGAAAAGAGTGCACTAGCAAGGGACGAAGGCAGACAAAAGGTGGTTTGGAGCTTGCGTTGGCAAAGAAAAATAAAACAAGTTCACATAATGCTTCTCAAACTTCCATGTCTGTTCCTCCTCAAACTCCCCCCTTATTTTCGGCAAGTGCTCCTGAAGCACCTCCCTTATTTCCTGAGTCGGCTCCTTTATTTTCAAGTGCTCCTCAACTTCGTCCATTCTCGCCGAGTGTTCCTCAAGTTAGAGCTTCTTCGTCTCAATTTATGTATCCCGCCTATGATGTAAGTTGGTTTAATAAAAAGTTTTAGTAGGGATTTGTAGGTGACTATTATCATTTTAAATTGATATGTGTTTGTTATTGTTGCAGCCAAGTTTTCTTCATCACAATATGCATTTTTCAATGCCATCGATGTATTCCGTCCATGGAACCTATCAAGCATTGCTTAATAATGCAAGTAGTTATCACTCGCAAGCTTCAAATAGTCCCGCATGTAGTGAAGTAATTTATTTTTCACCTTTTCTCTTTTATTTTGTCATTCATTCATTTAAAGTTACATTTTATTTTATGGTTCCTTTGATGTAATATTATTTTATTTTTTTGTAGGTACTATATGGTCGTGGTCGTGGGCGTGGCCGTGGGCATGGGGATATGGATCACACGCCAACATCTTAGCGTTATTTTGTTTTGGGAATTTTTGTTGGATATGTAATATTCAAAACCTTTCATTAAACTGTTGCTAAAAATTTGGTGATACCATCCCTGAAATGTTGCTGAAATTTGGGTTCAATTATTGCTTAAATTTTGCTGAAATTTCTGTTCAAATGTTGCTTGAATAATGCTGAAATGTTGCTGAACAGTTGATAAAATGTTGCTGAATTTATGCTGAAATTCTGAATAATGCTGAATTTATGGTGAATAATGTTGCAACAATGTTGAAATGCTGAATTTATGCTGAATAATGCTGAAATGCTGAATTTATGATGACTAATGTTGCTGAAGTTATGTTGCTGAATTTGTCATTGAATAATGCTGAAATGTTGCTGGAATAATGCTGAAATAATGCTGAAATTTCTGTTCAACCTGTTTCTATTGTGGGACTTGTATCTCTATTTATTTATAACATTCATGCCATGTAAGTAGCAGCTCCTTTTAGAGTCTGCTTTAATTATATGAGATGGATGGGAAAACATCCATTGTGTTATATATTTGTATGTTGTTTATACATATATGTTCCAGAATTATATATAAAGTTGTTTGTTTATCTACTACGGTTAGTGGTTCTTTTTTCTTGTTCTTTTATTTGCTTCATGCTTGTTTTCATTTATTGTTTTGGAAACCCTATATTGTTTAACATTTCTTCCATTTACACTCATGTTTAAACTAATCTCAGGCTCTAAGATTATATTCCATTAATGTAGTGGGTATTAATTTGGTGTAGCTCTGTGTCATTGTTTTCCAATCCTTGAAATACAGTTAAACTGTTGCAAATTTGCTGAAGTAGAGTTGAAATCTTGATTTTTTTGCCATGTTTCATCATGATATATGTTTGCCAATCCTTGATATTATACAACATTCAACATTTCAACAAAGGTGTTGACCACTTTTGTGAGAAAGGTACTTCAATGAACAACCTGAATTTAAGAAACCTGTTATACAACATTGAACATTTCATATAAAACAGCAACCTGTTATACAACATTCAACATTTTAACATTTTCAATAGATTTCAGAAACCTGTTATACAACATTTTCAACATTTCAACATTTCAACATTATTCAACATTTCAACATTCAACATTATTCAACATTTTATACAACATTTTCAACATTTCAACATTATTCAACATTTCAACATTCAACATTATTCAACATTTCAGAAACCTGTTATACAACATTCAACATTTCAACATTATTCAACATTTCAACATTCAACATTATATAACATTTCAGAAACATGTTATACAACATTCAACCTGAAGTAATAGATTTCACAAACTGTTCATTCAACATTTCATCTCAATCAAACATGTTACACACTTGTTTTTGCAAACCATCAGATTTTTAAGCACCAAAAAAAAAAATCCAAAACCTAAGAACTAAGTCATTTACATGATAAAGTACAAAAATACACAAAATACAATGACATAAGTCATTGCCTTGAAAATCTTCTCAATCCTTTGAAGTCTTCTATCATGTTCACCAACCCTTCTCCTTAGATTATTCATTTCTTCTGTTCTTGAATCTGTTGGAGGTCCAGCATTGGCACGGATTGATCAGGTAATGTCGTTGTCGTCGTCGTCATCATCTGGGAACCACTTGAAGTAATTGCAGTGGTCGTTCGTAGTCTACAATGGACAAGAATCAATTAATCAATAAAGGACAAATGAAATTTGTAAAAAGTAACAAATTCATTTATATAACAGGTACTTACATATTTTTTTGGGCAAACAAAATAGACACGTCCTTGATTTCCATTCGCATTGGTTTGTACAGTACGCACGGAAGCTATTCTTCCACAATTACAAAACCTTGGCTTGAATCTTAAGTTCGTATTATCAATAGAAGATGAAGCCATTTTTTTTTCTGCATAAAAAATACCAACATATTTCTGAAATGTCAAGAATTAAAGGCTGCTGATTTGTCTGCATAAAAAATCAAAACATATTTTTTTCTCAAGAATTAAAGGCTGCTGATTTATTTCTCAAGAATTCAGAAATGTCAAAACTTAGACATTCTACTTGAATTTTCTAGCACCTATTCCTCTTCTTGTGATTACTTGTTTTGGTATACTTTTTTCACACTGGTTACTTAGTTTTGGTCCCTTTATTGCACACTGTTTAATGTATAGTAATCTCATTGAGTTGCTACTCAAGGACCCAGTTAATCAACTCATTACATATCTACATATAAAATTTGAAGCATAATATAATCACATCAAACAGCATTAAAGAAGGAACAGGATCATACAATTTGAAGCATAATATAATCACATTAAAAAATCCAATGCTACGGAGATCCTGTCAAGAGAGCATACTAGCCCTTAGTCTCAGAGGATGAAATATACATATAAGAGAAGGAATCTCAACTTACTGAAGTTGATTTTTGCTCTAGTTGAAATTATTACTCCTTGAGAATAGTTGAAACCTCCATTTCTAAAAGTAGATCAATAGCTGGAAAATTAAAGGGATACCATTCTGTAAGTCTTGCTTTCTCAAAATATGAATGGGGATGCTTTCAAGGTTCCCACTAAGTTCAGATGCCATGCTATATATAATGGCAATAACAATTACGCATGTAGATTTGTTGTAATACGCACAACCAGCTATGCTAATCATATATCATCTTCAGACCTTATCCATGGAGAAACCAAACTCCACTTCTTAAGAAAGTTTCAGTAAAAAGCCAATCTTAACTATCAATATGTTAACGATATGTTACAAATCAACTAATGAAGGAACAAGATCATACCACAACAGCAGAAAGTAGCCATTCAAACACCAAATAGCAAACAAATAGCAAACAAATAGCCATTCAACCATTTATTGTTTGACAGAAAATACTTTTTTGGGGATTGCATCCTTGTTCAGCCTCTTTAGAATCTTTTGCTGTTAGTATTGGAGAACTTCTGACTCATTGTACCCTTCTAGAATTTTTTTTGCATCATTAGGAATTTCATGGGCGTTCTCTGGTTAAATATATATAACAAACAATTATAGAATGTTAATCATTGGATTAAATAGACAACAGAGATAAGAACAACCACCTACATACTTATCTTCTACTACATAGGCTTTCATGTTAATGAATATGTAAATAAGTCCATGTGCAGGTTTAAATGTTATCTCAATACACAATTAACTCAACATTGATGTATTTATACACGCACTGTTCTAAGGTCATGTAGCAGAGGAAAAAGAAGTATGCTTTTCCATAAAGTGTTCCAACAAAACAAACTCGCTTAGTCTCAGTTTTTTCCAAAAAAAATGGAGTATCATTTTAAATTAAAATTAACTACAAAAATCAAGGAAAACTTAGCTTACCGTCGTATAAAATGTACCTCCACTATAGGAAACAAAAATAGCAAACAAAATCCAAACCCTAACACCAAATAGCAAACAACAGACCCTTATTTTGCTGAAATCCCAAACCCTAACACCAAATAGCAAACAAAAATAGCAAACAAAATCCAACCCTAACTTTGCGATTTCAGGTTTACCTCAGATTCCCGTTCGTCCTCCATCCTCCGTCGTGGTTCGTCGTCCTCCATCCTCTGTCTGCCTCCGCCGCCATTCATCCTTTGAACCCCAAACACTCCTTTGAACTCCTTCGCACTCTCGCCCTCTCGCCCTCTCGCCGTCTGTATACATATCAAAAGGAATTTTGAAATCCCCGAATCTGTTGTTGTTGTTGTTTTTTTTTTTTTTTTTTTTTTTTGAAAATCCTTACCAAAACGACGTCGTTTTGGCGAGGACTAAGCAAAGCCGTCCGATTATCCACTTTAGGAGATCACTCTAGAGGATTACTCTAGAGGATCCGCTCGCTTGGCGAATGGCCATCTTTTACTTTTGAGCTGTACAATGTATGTACTAATTAATCAATTTCTATTAATGAAATAATTTTTCCAAAATTTATAGTGAAGAAAATAATAAAATTATAATTTTTATGTTTATAAGGATAAAAATGATAATTATACAATAAAAAAATTATTTTATAACTTATTTATCAAATACTAGTCTGCTGCTTAAATCTATAATTCCACAGCTATACCAAACAGGTGACCAACTGATGCTCATAGCTAATAAGCTATAATTTGTTAGGCTATAATCTGTATAATCACTTTCCCACAGCTCTTCCAAACGGGGCCTAAATCTAGTTTGAACACTTTTTAAAATTTATTAAGTTTTCAAATCAAGTTTGAATAACCTACTACTTAACCTGATAATATACATTATAAAAATTAAACTACTAAAACTTAGGCCTGGTTTGGGATATTCAAAAAAATTCAAAGTCAAAAAATTACTAAAAAAGTTAAAAAGTTATCACTATTCACCAAAAAAAATAATAATTTTACACACAAAATCACGAGGCTTTTCCCATATTAAGCCTATTTTGTATCTTAATTCCCAAACTAGGCCTAGTTTGGACGGAATTCCCAAACTAGGCTAAAGCGCTATTACAAATCGCGCTTTCACTGTTTGGAGCCCAAATTGTGATGAATAGTGAAAGCGCTATTGCAAACTACGCTTTTAATTAAGAAAGCGTGGTTGCAAATCACGCTTCTAACATAAAAAATTTTCCCAAATAAACGCTATTTGAAATCGCGCTTTCTATGGAAATTTTTTTTCTGAAGAAAACACTATTTGAAATAGCGCTTTCTGTGGAAAACGCTATCTAGATTAGCGCTTTCACTGTTGACAACTACAAGCGCGGATTGAAACCACGCTTTCACTGTTCATTTATCTATTTATTTATTTATTTTTTAATATTTTGTTTTTTTCCTATTCTCATTGTTTTGGTGATAATGTAATTCATGAATTTTTTTTTGGTTTTACTAAAGCCATTGTCATGTTAAATTTTTTTTTTTTTTTTTTTTTTTTTTTTTTTTTCTTTTGTCTTTGTTTTGGTTTAGAAGGTGTAATTCAAAAATTTTACATAATATGGGGAAAACCTCTTCTTTTCATATATTAATTTGTGTTACATCATATGAGAAAAGCCTCTTCTTTATATATTAACTAGCCTATCACCCGTGCTATGCACGGGATAATTATAGATATTTATATTTGTTTAATTTTTTTTAATATATAAATTATGTTTTAAAGATTTTTTATAAAAATAATTTAACAATCTTATCACTAATCATAGTATACAGGAGAAATTAAAAAGGCTACTGCAGTAACTATACACGGGCTGTATCTATAATTATTTGTATGAAGGGATTTTAAATGCTAATTAGGGATTTTGACCAAATCAATAAATACAGGTATGTGGATTGGAAAAAGTTAATAAATGTTGATAAGGGGATTTTGACCAAATCAATAAATGCTGAGTTTTTTTTTATTTTTTTTATTTTTAAAATCAAAAATTTAGACTAACCATAGTGTACAGGATAAATTAAAAAGGCTACTGCAGTAACTATGCACGGGCTGTATCTATAATTATTTGTATGAGAGGATTTTAAATGCTAATTAGGGATTTTGACCAAATCAATAAATGCAGGCATGTAGATTGGAAAAAGTTAATAAATGCTGATCAGAGAATTTTGACCAAATTAATAAATGCTAAGGTTTTTTTTTTTTTTTAAATCAAAAATTTTAAAAATTAAGATTGAGAGATTGGAGCTCCCACAAGGATTGGGGTTTAGAAATCCCTTTTTTCTTAATATATTTACAATTATCTATATATGTGAATTGCGATTTTTAAATGTCTTTTTATTTTTATTTTTAAATGTCTTCTTTTTTTCCTTTTTTATATTATATTAAAGTTTAATATTCTGATAATAATCATATGTGTTGGACTTTTCAAGAAATTTTTTTTATATTTGTTCTTAATGCATTAAAGTGTTATTATGAGGGATAATAATCATATGTGTTGGGACTTTTCAAGGAATTCATGTGTGTTGGATTTCAAAGAATTTTTTTTATGCTTGTTCTTAATGCATTAAAGTGTTATTATGAGGGTAAGACTTAGGGGTTGGGAGAAGTTAATAAATGCTAAGGTTTTTTTTTTTTTTTTTTTTTAATTTTTTAATTTTAAAATAAAAAAATCAAGAAATTTAGATTGGGAGGTTGGAGCTCCCACAAGACTTGGGGTTAAAAATCCCATTTTGCTTAATATATAGTATAGATTTTACATAATATTTTGAACTAATTACCAAACATTTGGGAACTAAGCCAATTTATATATCATTTAAATTTTTATGGGAAAAGCCTCTTTTCATATATTAACTTTACATAATATTTTTCATATATATAATTTTAAAATCATGTTCATTTAGATATTATTAAGCCAATCATGTTCATTTACAAAATTCATGCTGTCACTGTTCACTATAGTAAGCACGAATTGAAACCACACTTTCACTGTTCATTTAAATTATATTTAATTTTTTTTTGTAAATTTTTTTTTCTGTTGTCATTATTTTGGTGATAATTCATAAATTTTTTTTGGCTTTATTGAAGCTGTTCTCATGTTAATTTTTTTTTTCTTTTGTCTTTATTTTGGTTTAGAAAGTGTAATTCAGAAATTTTTTTTGTTTTTACTAAAGCCGTTTTCATGTAAATTTTTTTTGTTTATTGTTTTGTGTTTGTTTTGGGTTAGAAGGTGATAATGTAATTAATAAATTTTTTTTTGCTTTACTAAAGCCGTTTTCATGTAAATTTTTTTTTTGTTTATTGTTTTGTGTTTGTTTTGGGTTAGAAGGTGATAATGTAATTAATAATTTTTTTTTTTTGCTTTACTAAAGCCGTTTTCATTTAATTTTTTTTTTCTTTTGTCTTTGTTTTGGGTTAGAAGGTGTTATTCAGAAAATTATTTTGGCTTTACTAAAACCGTTTTCATTTAAATATATATATTTATTCTTTTGTCTTTGTTTTGGGTTACAAGGTGAGAATGTAATTCAGAAAACCAGTTTAGTAAAACCGTTTTGTACCCGTTTTCATTAAAAAAATAAATTTTTTTCTTTCGTCTTTGTTTTGGGTTAGAAGGTGACATGCATGCTTTACAGTTCGAAGCACACCCACACACTGTGCAGTTCGACGAGCAACGACGAAAAGTGAGACGCGAAGAGCACCGCGGAGTAGGCCAAGAAGATGAAGGCCACCGCGAGAGCTCCTAAAATAAATTTTGTCAACATTTTTGTAATAAAACTTAATACATAATATACGAAGTCACTAATTTACTAAATACTCATACAAGCATGAAAGCAACATAACTGAAGTTGCAAATGTAATAGTTTTCAGTTACATAGGTAGTACAGACATAAGTCTCCCACAAAAATACATTCTGGACACCATGAACTGAACACACATTACATACATCCTGGACACCCTGAACTGAACATACATAATTCATGACCTAATATTGCATATTAATAGCCGCAACATTTGACAGACACAATACATAAACTTAAACATAAACATAACATAACAGTTATACTTAGTCTAACACAGACATTACATATTAATGCATGACCTAATATTGCCGAAGTGTAGACATTAGCACCTAATTCGCGCTTAAATCGACAGGTGGCTCAGAGTCTGAATAATCCGAAAGCTCAGCGTCAGAGACAAGTTCAGGATCCTTCATGATACCCTTGATAGCCGCAACGTTTGGTTCTATTTTGTTCTTCTGGGCATCCTTCTTAACTATGTATAGCTGCATATCGCGGGCTAACCTACGGCGCATTTGAGAATCTCACGTTGTAGTCTTTCACATAGTCGATCAACATTATCAGGATCTTCCTTTTGGATCTCAACAGAACGTGCTTTTGGCATCTTCAGTTGATTTTCCCGACATAATCTTTCCATTTGCACTCGCTCTATAAATAGTGCGGGCCATTTCAGAAGTCTAGCGTCTACTAAACCATATTCTGTTTGATTATCTAATGGATCCATACATGAACCTCCTTGAACTGGATAATACTTGGGCATAAAAAAATGTCGCTTCCTAAACCTATCACGATAACCACAAGCATAATCTAAAACAGGTATTCCCACTCCCTCCCATGAATCGTCTTCAGCATCGCCACATCCCCTTCCCCCTCCTCGTCGTGAACTGTCACCCCTTTGCAAGTTCCTACCACCTCTACGATTCCCACTTCCTCCCATGAACCATGTAGCCATGCTAATTTTTTTAAAACAAATGAATGATAATTTCGTAGGGCGAAATGAGTTGTAAGGTTGTGTCTTCACCTTTAGTCGTTTATATAGTTGGTTATGAACGGCTTTAGAAAGATGCCTCTGCATGACAATCCCACATATATGAACAAGGTATGAGTTGTCACTAGACTGAAAAAACAGAGAAAAGCAAATACTATGTACCAAGTCACGTGACTTGACAATCCATCTGCATATACGGACATAAAAAGGGCATGCTGACTTTAAGGTAAATCAGTGAGTTCACTGTTGCCATGTGACTTTCTGAATTGAGAATCCCACATATATCAATAAGAGATGAGTTGTCACTATAATAAAAAAATCGAGCAAAAAATTAAGAAAACCAAAGCCTGTGCACCAAGTCACATGACTTCACAATCCATCTGCATATACGAACAAAATAAGGGCATGCTCACTGTAAGGTAAATCAGTGAATTCACTGTTGCCTTGTGACTTTCTGAATTGAGAATCCCACATATATCAATAAGAGATGAGTTGTCATTGTAATAAAAAAAATCGAGCAAAAAATCAAGAAAACCAAAGCCTGTGCACCAAGTCACATGACTTGACAATCCATCTGCATATACAGACAAAATAAGGGCATGCTGACTATAAGGTAAATCAGTGAATTCACTGTTGCCATATGACTTTCTGAATTGAGAATCCCACATATATCAATAAGAGATGAGTTGTCACTGTAATAAAAAAATCGAGCAAAAAATCGAGAAAACCAAAGCCTGTGCACCAAGTCACATGACTTGACAATCCATCTGCATATACGGACAAAATAAGGGCATGCTCACTGTAAGGTAAATCAGTGAATTTGCTGTTGCCATGTGACTTTCTGAATTGAGAATCCCACATATATCAATAAGAGATGAGTTGTCATTGTAATAAAAAAATCGAGCAAAAAATCGAGAAAACCAAAGCCTGTGCACCAAGTCACATGACTTCACAATCCATCTGCATATACGGACAAAATAAGGGCATGCTCACTGTAAGGTAAATCAGTGAATTCACTATTGCCATGTGACTTTCTGAATTGAGAATCCCACATATATCAATAAGAGATGAGTTGTCACTGTATATCAAATAATCGAGCAAAATATCAAGAAAACCAAAGCCTGTGCACCAGGTCACATGACTTCACAATCCATCTGCATATACTGACAAGTCTCTCCATGATTTGACTACTCAATGTTTGAAAAAATGAAGCTTATGTAGGCAATGTTGTGTTTCACTTAGCTATGCATCATTCGTTGTTACGACCTACTATTTGTATCAACGGGAAAAGTATGACTATTTGAATTTTTGTTGTCATTTGGAATTATTTTAAAATCAACTTTTCAATATTCGATTTGTAATATTTTGGGAAACATTTACAATCTCAACTTTTGAAATCAACTTTAAAATAATGGTGGATCTTGTGAGTGAAACGTGGGTTAGGTAGGAGTACTTGGCCACCAATGTTTGTGAATATCATGGTGCATTCAAATCTGTCTAGAAAACTGGTGCATTCAAATATGTCTAGAAAACTAGTGTTACATAGTAATTTCGGAAGTGTTGTTCTCTTTGGGTATAAATTCGAAAAATAACAAATCAGCGTCATTAGAACTGGTTACAATTCTAGTTTCTATACTAAGAGAATCGTCAATTTCTTTAAAAAGGTGCAGAAAACAATCTGTTTGGGTATAATTAATTGTAAATAGTGATTCATCCCAACCAAATCAAGTAAAACCAATTGGGTTTTAAACTTAGTCCCCTAACTGGACCAACCACTTGGGTTTGAGCTTGTTTGTCTAGCCCCCGAAGTTTAGTTTTCTGTCAACCCCCCATTCCTTACTAGAGTCATCATTTGTACTGGACTTACAAGAATTGGAAGGTGACTCTTTCTTCTTTCCTGATGGAGATTGAAATTGTTTACGTAGAGGATCCCTATTTCACGAGCCCCAGTTAAGGGAAGCTTTTCACTGACCTACCTTTTCTGTTTTATGTGTTATTGAAGGCGATTGTTCGTTTCACCGAGTTTAGTTTTCTGTCAACCCCTCATTCATTACCAGAGTCATCATTTTTATTGGACTTTCAGGAATTGGAAGGTGACTCTTTCTTCTTTCCTGATGGAGATTGAAATTCTTTGTAAATTGATCCCTATTTCACGAGCCCCAGTTAAGAGAAGCTTTTCACCGAGCTACCTGTTCTGTTTTATGTGTTTTAAGTATTCACATAATTCAACATACATTAATCCATTCATTAATCCAGAACATTCATTAACTCATTGCAATTCAATAAAGAAAGTCATGAACTAATAAATGTGTAGTTATAAATGTAGTTATTTCATAAACTTCAGGTTCATAAAACAAATACTTGAAATACATCCGTACGTTACATGAACAACAACATTGTTTTACACTCCAGTAATGAACATACGACACAACATACATACAAACATATATGAAAGATAACGGCGTTTGATTTCTCATTCCTCATCTGACATGTAGTAGTCAGAGAGATATTTTTCATTGTTTAAGACATTATTTCGCTCAGTCACTGTCAAATCTCTGCTGCTTGCTTCTGCCATTTCGATGGCTAGCTGAAGCATGAAATGTCGACATCTCCGCATCAACATTCTGTTGTTCTCCTTCTTAATTCTGCTAACTGTTTTTTCATAGTCACTCACATTTCGTCTAGCCATGGTCAATGAACGACGATGAGGTACCGGTGCCCCAAAGTTACGTAGATCATAAAACAATCCTTCTTGCTCCGTTACCCTGAACGCCCATTCTACTCGGATACCAGCATAATAATCCTTCGGACTCGAGTACTTTTCGCTCTTGTAGTCATAGGTAAATGGAGGTAGCAGCCACACTTTCGGATTTCTTTGCCGGCGTGAACTTCCTGCACCTCTTGAAGACATTGTTGATAAAATAAAAAAATTAAAAATAATAGTAATTGTAGATATATTACTATTGTTATGACTTCAACAAACATCATACTGGGGTATTTATAGACATCATAGTGGGGGTTAACTAGAGATGATCTGGTGACGATAATGCGTGCTGGGGCACTATGGAAGAAGTGATACACGTGATATTATTTTATGTTATTCATTTCATGCAATTTTGAGTACCCGTGACTTTGTGTACTTGTGATGTAGTCACGGACGTGGTTGTCAGATAAAATCAAATTGTAGGCCAGAGGATCACAATGCAATCCCTTCATATTTGAGCAGTGAGTTATCAAATAAAACAAAATGCAGTGAGTTGTCACATCGCCACATGAAACTATTTTGTCTTGCTTACTTTTGTAATGTAGTAAGTAGTCACTTGGAATTGACGATTTTAGTACACATAGGTGTTTTCAAAAAATTATAAATGAAATCATAAAATGAAACAACGGCTTTAATTTTCTTTGTTTTAAAGTAATATTGTTCATAAACAACTATGAAACAGAGTGCAAGTAAATACACAACCGTCCAACTCACTTGGACCTACAAAACTATCGTTGTTTTTTTCACCAAAATAATAAAATGGTCACCTGATATGTAAACATGATTAGAACTTTGTAGCCTATATTTTATCTTATTTTCACTTAATAAACTTCACAGTCATCCCATTTTCATTGTTATGCATTTTCTGCTTCTTTTCACAGTCGTATTAATGTGACTTGGATGAATTCTGAAATGTGAGGAAAAAACAAAGCATATCAGTTGCGCTGCACAAAGTCACATGCATCACGTAATGTGAGGAAAAAAGTCACAACGTCTACAAGCATGGCAAAGTCAGAAAGTCACATGCATTACTGCATCACTGCATAAAGTAACATGCATCACTGCATCACTGCACAAAGTCACATGCATCACTGTATCACTGCACAAAGTCAGATGCATTATTGCATCGCTGCACAAAGTCACATACCTACCTACTGTGCCCATGTGAATTATGCAATTCATACAAATTTTGAGGGGGTGTCAGAACAAAATAACAACAAATTAATAAATATTTCAATACACCTAAAAAGTAAAAAAATTTGTGAAAAAATAACAAATTAATAAATACATAAAAGTAAAAAATATTATAGAAAAAGTGGTTTGAACAATGGGTAGAAAAATCTATTGTAGAAAAATATTGTAAAAAGACAAAAAATACACTTATTTTGATCATCCCAAACAACCTCTTAATTTTCAACTTCCCTTTGAAAGAAGGTAAAGTTACATTTTTACAGTAGCCAGGCTGACACCATCTGCGGCATAACAGCCGATGCTACAGGCCTTTGATTCGTTCATGACTTGACAAAAGTGGAGTCCTGGCAGCCGAATGCACTGTATAAGGTCAGTGGCATGCATGTGATCGAACAGGAAGTGCTCATAAATTGGTTGAGACAAAATATTATCATGAGATATATGGTATAAATATCGCATCATACCACAACAAAAGTTTTACAGCTATTTCGAGCGATATCATCATGAGATATACGGTGGTTGATCTATATTCAGCAATGGATCGCTATTGGGTTGCAGATGGAGATGAATTTCAATACCCATTAAATCCAAATTTGCGTTACTCACATGCCACCGTCAATACCATGAGAGCTGAGTGGGAATTTCGCATAACTCGAGCCAACGTTCTCGTTGAGTTATGTCGTGAAGTTAATATTAAATTTCCTCGCCGGTTAGCCATGCGTATGCCAACTGACACTCCACAGTTGTTGTAAAGGGCATTGCATCGTATCTGCGACAAAGTTAATCGCATGACCCGACGTTTGCAAAGGTCCTCACTAATGAAGACCGCAAATGAGCGTGCCGAAGATGGGTTAATGGATGATGCACACCAGTACTTTGCCTGGAGCATGGATGTTATGTATGAATCTGATATTGAGATGTCAGATGATGATGATAATGAATGAAATTGTTTGGATGAATGACCAAACCATTTATGTTGTAATGGATTTGTAATGCTTATCCACGACTTATCAATGAAGGGAGATATTTCAATTGTTTTTAGGCTTGAACAAACATATTTTTTAGGCATGAACAAACATATTTTTTATTTTATGTTTTTATGGGTTGTTTAAACGTTTTGTTCAAACCAAACGCGTTTGTAATTTATGTTTTTCTAAAAATAAACAAAAATCAGTTTTTAATTTTTTTGTAAACATAAACCAAAAACGTAAACGTTACCAAACACTACCTTATTTATTTTTATTTTAGGGTTTAGGATTTATAATTTAATTCTTAAAATTTATTTAAACTTCAATTTTATAAATGGTTGTCTCAATTTGCATTTGTAAAATTGAGGAAAAAACGTAAATTACTATAAATAATGCAGAGACTACGGATAATGAGAGAGAGGTAGAGATGTGAAAGAGATTTGTGTGATTCATCAAAATAAGTAAGAATAAAAAATTATGAAATTATAATTGCGAATAAATAAGTATGACACGTTTACATCAGCTGTACAAGTTTGATTTACAAAAACTATAACAATTACCACAAAAAAAAAAAACTATACAGTTCATATCACAACCGCTAATGCTCTAACCTGCCCCCAGTCCCATAACCCCGACCGTGGACCTCCTTCCTCGGTCTCCTGCGGTAGACTCTCTGAATATCTGGCACTCCCTCCCCTGCATGTGGCCCTCCACTGATTGCCTGTGGAGCCTGTGAGTGTGACCTCCCATCTCCTGCATCTGCTGCCCCTGATCCTGCCTCTGCCTGCAGATCGGATACTGCTGTGAGCTGTGAAACTCCCTCATCTGGTGCAACTGTATCACAATCTGCAGCTGGACCTCGACCTCTGCCTCTGCCTGCACCCCGACCTCGGCCGCGACGTCCCCCACGACCATAACCTCGGCCTCTCCCTCGCGCTCTGGGAGGGGGGCTCAATATGGGTCTCATCGTCAACGTGAGAGATGTCAGAGAGAACTGCATCATGTGTACTCATCGGCGCGGTTGAAGTAGTCCCCAAAAAAGCAGGTGTTAACTAGGTGGGTGGGGTAACAACATCATGCATGAACCGGGGCGCGGTCGAAGAAGTCCCCAGAAAAGCAAGTGGTAACTGGGTGGGTGGGGTAACAACATCATGCATGAACCGGGGCGGTGTCCAATCAGGGTCAGCATGTTGGGTAGGATGTACGTGTGGGGAATCTGGAGAAATGTATGGGGTATCATGCGGTGGGGTGACTGAAGTCCAAGGACCTGCTGTGCCTAGTGCTGAAGTGGGAGGCACTGACATGAACGGGACTGATGTGTCTGGAGCAGTTGCTGCACTGTGTACATCGTAGTCCCCAAAATGCAGACGATCTACCCGATGGGCATGCTGGATCCTCTCGTACAATAACTCTCGGATCTCTACAAGGGCCTGCAGACCAAGCTGTCCATCACGTCTGAAAAAGATGTCCTCAGCCAAGTGCTATGACCTCCCAACTCGAACCACCTGAACAAAAAATTAGATATATTAGGCTATAGTTGACTGAAAATAATCAATTATGATATTAACAATTATCTGACACATACTATGATACTCACCAATGCCTCGAGAGAAGGCCCAACTCCCTGATATCCGGCCTCAGACAGGTGGCTCGGATTACCGACAAGTAGGTGTGTATGTCGCCGATACCACAACATGTAAGGGTCGGGAGAGGGGAGGACCCCATTGCTCCAGTCAGCCTGTACAATACTGTCGCGACGGGCATCCCACAACTGTATGTATCGCATATGATGCACACTCCAGTCAGTGCCGGCTCGGCCACGTCTATCAGTCGCATGCAACCGCCACTCGGTGTCACACCGATCCGGCACGGACTGGACCCGACCAAACTGTCAGAGGACACGATCAGGGAGATGCCACTCAACCACGTCAAAACAAATGAGTGGCACTCTCGCCATCCATATCTCCTCACTTAGTCGGCAATAGTCTGGGAGCGTACCGAGGACCCCAGCATAAGGCTGCCAGATAAACTACAATAACGACAAGTCTATTTAAAATCGCTCATGAACATATACACTCCATATGACAATTAAAATTTAGGTATTTAAATTTCATACCTCGTCCTCTATCATCCGGTCAAGCTGGTCTCTATACACGACGACTACGTGGGTCGATACGACCTCGTGGCCCATGTCAACCCTCCACCGGCTACCTCGAGGTCCGGTCGGCAACTGCATGTCTCCCTGGCCGATGGGAACCTCACTAGGAGCAACCAGTTGCCGCCTAGATGGGGCAATGCGAATCAATCTCTCCCACGCCCAAATCTGTAATAGTTTGAACGCAATTACAATACTGATATATGCCATACAATATGAATTGACATGTAATAAAATTCTTACTAACCTGTAGCAAGACAAGGGGTCCTCCGATCTGATTCGCACCCACTTGAGCTGCTCGACATAGCATCCTATACAAGCATGCCAAAGCCGCGGCGCCCCAGCTGTACTGGCCGATCACGTCAATGTCTCTCAACAGCGGCAAGTACATCAGCTTGAGCAGGTTCTGTGACTTATCAGGGAGAAGTACCCCCCCAATAAGCCACAGAGTATATGCTCGGGCATGCTGCTATACTAACTCATCTGGAGCATGATCTGGAAGATGGCCTTGAAACTGCTCGGACAGCCACCTCACCCTCACTCTACCTGTCTGTAAGTCTGCAGGTGTAGGTGCTACTTCCAATAGCTCAGCACATAGGGCTATCCACTGGTCCCTCGTCAATGATGGGTCAGGTCCAGTAACTGCTCGCCCATCAACTCGTAGACTGTATAGGACAGATACGTCCTGCAATGTGACGGTGGCCTCACCGGTCGGGAAATGAAATGAATGAGTCTCTGTGCGCCACCTCTCGACGAGAGCAGTAATGAGTGGGTGGTCCAGTCTGATATGGCCTATACGATAGACACCATAGAATCCCGCGCGTAGTAGACACTGCAAGACTCTATGGTCCAATGGACGCTCCCACAGGCCGGAATCTCCCCGCTAGCATGTCACTACGGTGCGTGCCTGGTCCTGCATAACAGAATGAGTAGTTTAAATTATAGCATTATCACGTAATATAAAACAAAATGTAGGGTATTTTCATTGTAAACGTAAAGTCCAACAAACGTTATTGCATACCGGGTCCTCCCATATATTGTCAGCCCGATGTGGATGACTCAAAAGTGGGACCTCATCAGGTAGATATTCCATGAAGCCTGTACAGTTGAAAAACAAATACATTTTAAAAAACTATATTAGTGAGTATGTAATTTAACTATAACAATTAAACTCAAATTATTCCGTACATGACGACTTGAAAAACAAATGTGGCCGATTATTGTAAAACCGATTATTTTAAAAGTATCAATTTGTGTGCCATTAACATGGAAGCAATTCACTAAAATCTAAATTTTGCATATTATGTGCCATTAAATATGATAAGCAATTCAACAGCACCTATCGTTATCTATACTATAACTAATATAGAAATCTTTTACAAAATCATTTTAGGGTCTTAGTTACATAAGCTTAATAATGACCAGTAACATGTGGATAGTTTTCGTACATAAATATTTGCGAAAAAATGGAATGAGAATTTTTTTTTCCAATAAGAGGTTGCTAATTACATTTATAGCATATTTGACAAAACTTCATTATTGATTTTGTAATGGTAAAAGTTCCAATAAAGTATAAAATTTGTAAATTACGTAGATCTGATTTATAAATTGTAAATGTAAAAAACAGTTACATAAGCTTAATAATGACTAGTAACATGTGGATAGTTTTCGTATATAAATATTTGCGAAAAAATGGAATGAGAATTTTTTTTTTTCCAATAACAGGTTGCTAATTACATTTATGGCATATTTGACAAAATTTCATTATTGATTTTGTAATGGTAAAAGTTCCAATAAAGTATAAAATTTGTAAATTACGTAGATCTGATTCATAAATTGTAAATGTAAAAAATGCTTCCAGCAGTCAAAATATTAAAATCTTAAAATGGTAGAAGAACTATGTGATTTTCACTAAAATTTTGTAATAGACATTTTCAATCAAGTAGAGAATAAAAAACATAGGCCTATGTGGTATAGTTAAATGTTTTTGCATTGTCATTTAGTTTAATTTATTTGTTTAGTATGTTAGTTGTAAATTTTGTCAAGGAAATCAAACAATTACAATATATAAATAATTAAAAAATAGAAATGACTTATTATAAATAAAAAATGATCTATTTAAATGTACGACCCCGTTTACAAATAATGAATTACAAAATAAAGAATAAAATGATCTATTACAAATAAAGAATTAAAAAATGATCTATTACAATATGTAAGTATTACATAGTCTTCATTGACCAAGGCGCGCCGGACATGTTCGCCTGTCATGACTTGTCTGCTGGCACTCACTGCAACGAGCGGTCAAACGCCTATCTGATATATCCATCTCATTCGAAATACGAGACATAGATGCACGACCCCGTTTTACTTCTCGCAGACGAAGTACATTAGGCATTACGGTCCATTGCGGATCATCCCAATAATCTTGATGCGGTATTGGATTGAATTTAGTTTCCCAAACCCTCATGTATACAAGAAGCCTATATACTAGATCAACGTACTTGAATGGATTGTCACCGCATTCAGACATTACAGCGAGCATATGGGAACATGGATAGTGTCGTATCTCATATTTCCCACAACTGCACGTGGGTTGATTCATCCGCACAATTTGTGTATTGTGACCTTGTCCATGGCGAAAAGATGTTTGCACCTCAAATACGTGGCGTGGCCTATCAGAAAATTGTAATAGAAACTAATCAAGTTCATGTTTTTAGGTGTACTTAACTTCACAACATAATAACAACAATTTAGTTTATATTACAAACTAACTTGTCATACGATATCAACTTGAAAGTATTTGCCCTTGCGATGCCATCCTCAATAGTTTTTTGCATCTCTCTAGGGTATTGGAACTCATTTCGTACATCTATTTCAGCTTGGGCTCCCATCTCATCAAAATATTTTACGAGCCGCCGAAATGTAAATTCAACCATAGCTGAGATAGGTAAGTTCCTTGCACCTTTCGAGGCGCTATTGAAGCACTCTGCATCATTGCTGGTCAATACCCCCCACTGATATCCACCGTCATATGAAAGGGCCCATTCCACAGGATTCATCTTCTAAACCCAATTGATGGCTTCTTGGTCAATAGCTTGTATTTGTTGTAAGTAACCATTACACTTTCGTCGTTGATGAGCACTCCCTGCTTTCCATAGAAGTTGTTTCAGCTCCTTATTTTTGAACTTAGTGTTAAAGTTACTATAAACATGTCGAAGGCAGTGCTGATGATATCCAACAAATTGGAGTGAGGGATTCAGCCAATGCTGCCTCATAGCAGCTAAAATACTCTCAGCTCGATCAGATATCAAAGTCACTCCCTGTTGGTCCATGGCAATATGTTCCTCGATATTTGAAATAAAGAACGACCAAGACTCCAAACTCTTCCTGTCGACAACAGCGAATGCAAGCGGTAATACTTTGCCATTGGCAGTGACAATCGTTGCTACAAGAAACACACCAGTGTATTTCCCGTATAAGAATGTACCATCTATGGTTATAACAGGCCTACAATGTCTGAATCCATCGATGACAGGTTTGAAAGACCAGAAAACAAAGTGGAAGACGGGCATAATGGTTGTACTTCCGGTATATCTATGCTTCCATTGCACGATGGTGCCAGGATTAGATGTTTGTAATGCATGCATGAATTTAGGCAACATCCTATATGATTCATCCCAATCCCCGAATACCATTCTAATTGCCTTTGCCCTTGCATGCCACGCCTTCTTGTATGATATACTATAGTTCATGGTCTTTTTGATATCTTCGATGACATTCTTAATGGGCATACCAGGTTCATTCTACATACGACAATACCTATGAGTCAGATTATTTTGGTGTGAACACTTTAAACAAACAAATATGTATATAAATGTAAACATTTATTTTGTATACTCACCGCAACTTGTCCCAAAAGATGAGAAGCAATGTAAGTAGAGCTAATATTAGTGTGGTCCTTGTTCATTCGTGTGTATAAACAATGGTGAGGACCCCTATACTGCTTTATTTCAAAAAGACCATGTATCCTACTAAGAGATGCACGCAACCACCATCTACAATCGTGCTTGCAAGCACACACCCAAACGTCTCGCTTGGAGGTTACGACTTTATACTCTCGATTATTTGTTGCATGGTACAATTTCACAGCATGTACGAGTTGCTTCTTATCAACGAAAACCATCCCTTTGTCCAACTCTAGATTTTCAGCATTCCAGATTCGGTTACGGGGAACGACATCGCGGTTACTAATGTCAAAATCACCACCCATGTGAATGTTTTCATAGAAAGGGATTTCAGGTCTAGGTGGAATGGGGGCATTCTGAAAATCAACGGGAGCGTCGGCATCATCTTCATCATCATCATCATCATCATCATCTGATCCGCCCAATAAATTTTCTTCATCACACATTTCATTCTCATCATTGTCTAGGGCGACATCAGGACCGTACATGTCACTGTCAGCAAACTGCACAGAATTAACCATTTCAGCCATATTACCAGCAACTTCAATTGGAGTGGTATGATGGCTGTAGGTGGGCACATCTTCAGTGTTATTGTGAAATTCAGTCTCATATCCACCACGTGAACTTGATTCTCCACCATGGCCATGAAATGTCTGTTGTGTGTAGCCCGCTGCATAACATTCATTTGATTCATACATAGGAGACTGAAATGCTGTCGTGTCAATCCCATATGTCAGCAATGTAGTGAACGGATGAGAATCCATCTGTGTCATATTTGGAAGATTGTGTACAACCTCTTTCTCAATGTACACTTCCAAACAATTTGGTGGTTGGAAACTTCCATCGATACTTAATACGGTGTTCAACGCCTCATCGTCATTGATCGGTAATATTTTGTATTTGCTGGTTGCTTGTCACTGACGATAAGGATATCTACATTTGAAGATCAATCGGGTTGTTTCCCGGTAATTTGCCACCTTCGACATAAACATCTCCTCCAAATTGCTAAGTGTGGTGCCAAGTTGCACCCCATATATCTCTTTCGGCTCAGCATCATATGACACACCTTCATCGGGATCCCGAATTATGTTCCCCCCCCCCCCCCAGTAGAAGATAATTGGAACAGTTGCCATATACTTGCTTCAATGAAACAATAAACATTAAAATATCAACAATATACATAAATCGAATTCTACTTCTAAAATAATTATATGAACTTTAAATCATTTAATTCGAATTACTAGTCTATGGAACTCCTGTGTTCTGCTTTTTCCATTATTTATTACGATTAACATCATGCTATTGCACACGGTAAATGTAAATTTTTCTTTTTTCATGTTTATTCTTCTTTGTTTTGATAACATTTCAGTGTTGATTTGATTTTTGTAAATTAACTTACTTTTATTTTGATGTTCGTTATTTGAATTTGTTTAGGCAGACAGTTGGTGAAAGGAAGTTGTGGGAGTGAAGAGACAATTTAAATTTTCCTATAAGTCACATTTATATCATAAGTGACATTTTCCTATAAAAATCAACCCTCCCATTTTTTGTCAATTTATATTTTCCAAGGTTGAAGGAACTGTAAAGGTGAAACATTACTTCAATTTATATTTTGTCAGCTATATATTTGTGTCTCAATTTGTTTATTAGTGTTTATTTTATCATTTTTTCTCACTTATTTTTATTCGTATAAAACAACAGCTGAGATTTCATCTCTACGTGAAGTTTTTATTTACTTCCTATGTGAAGACTCTTATCTTTTCTGCGTAAAGGTTCTTTGTTGTCATTGCTCTCTTGTCTTAATTAAAAAAAAACATCAGAACAACTATACTTCTTTTCTTAATTCTTTGTTGTCATTGGTTTTTTTTTTTTCTCATTCTTTTTAAGGTTGGATATGCTTTGTTCATATGATCATTTTTGGAATTCATACACATGTATACATGTCCTATACAAAAATGTTTATTGAATTAGTGGCGAAAAATAAATTTTGAATCACATAGCAGCAATAACTTCAGATTCTGAATAAGTCTAAGAATACAAAAATGGTTATAGAACATGTACAAAAAATGTATATAGATGGATAAAATTTTTAAAAATAGTAACAAACTCTATACAATTTTATGCGTATATATGTATTTTTATTCAATTTCATGATCAATTTTGTTTGTTTATAACAAAACTACAAGATTTTTAGCTAGTGACCCATTTTGATTTACAAGATCTATAAAGGGACAATTCCAAAGATTACAGTCATGGCAGAGTTTAGAGGAAGATCAGATATATGCATGCATATTATTAAGTATTTAAAGAGGTGTGTTTGGTTTGTGTTTCTAGAGTGTTTTTGAGATAAAAAGTATGCGGTCTTATTTGGTTTGCCTTCTTTCAGAAATGGTTGTGGAAATTTGTTTTGGGGAGAGAGTTTTACAAAAAATGATTGATTTGATGTGTATGACAGAGAAAGTTATTTTGAAAAGTAGGTAATCAAACAAAAATTTGAGATTTTATTTGAAAAAATTTGTTTGGTTTGATTACTCTTGAAAATTTGTTTGTAGAGAAATTTTCCCAACATTTTATATGAAAAACAAACCAAAGAAGCCCATTATTTCCATGATTTGAATCCATAACACTCGAATTATAATAGATTTATTTTATTTTATATTATTATCAGCATAATAAAATAACTTTACCATTGCGGCAAGGGCCTCCCTCCCTCAATATGATCAATTTTTAAAAGGCATTCACTGAAAATAAATAAATAAATAAATAATAATAATGACTCTACACAACCGTTAATTTAGGCAATGATTTAATCGTACGCATGTAAGCGGGACCAATTTTAAAAACACTTATTTTGTTTTCTTTTCATAAATCTTGATATATTTTTTTATTATTTTGATAAGGTAGACAGATATATCACACATTTAAAAAACACTTCATTCTATCAAGTATTTTTCTTATTCAGTGAGATTGGACAAAATTGGATAAATCATACAAACATCTTAAATCATAGTGTAAGTTTTGTAGATAATTAAATATTTGTTCCATTGAGTTGAAAGAACTCGATTGATTTGGACAATATAAAATAGAGGTTTCAAACATTGTTATTAATTTTTTAAAACCGGTGATCCAATTCTTCAGATTTATGGACAATTACAGATCAGTTAATTTGATTTGCTCAAACTTGTGCCATTAGGGACCTTAATGACAAAGTTATTTCCTATGTGAACTAGTAACCCTCGTCCACTTTTTAGAGGTCATAGAGGCTTTGTTATGAAATTAAAACAAAAAACTCATTTCGGCTCGTTCTGAAAAGTAAGAAAAAAATTTAATTTATTTACTCTTTTTTTTTTCTTAAACATACAAAAACAAAAAAATAATTAGAGAGATAATTTATAATGGCCAAAAATTAAAGAGAAAATTTAAGTTGGTGGTTAAATCTATGTAGTAAATTTTGGATAATTATCCATGTGAATCTATCGGGCCATCTGTACCAATTATTTGATATTATGAAATACATGCTTACCCATCAAAGTGCCATTTTTTTTTTTTTGTCCTTCTTACCTACGAAATTGCTATGGACTATTAATTAGAATATTTTAAAACTCTTTTCATGCATATATTATAACTAGTGTAATAATGACTTTTAATTATATAAATCAAAATAAAAATTATTAAAACATAATGTTCAGATTTTCCTTTTCAATGGTGGTGGACAGTCACAAAGCGGAAGTGGCGATAAGTCACTTCGTTCAATACCCATTTCAAAAACTTTTTCAAATTTTCTTAAGTTTTGTGAGGAAATTTTAATTTCTACTATAATGCTATTATATGTATTACAAATTTAGCTCATTAAATTTTTTAAAATTTCTATGACCAGATTATAAAATTAAATATTAGTATTTTATGATGAAATGTCTTCAAATTATTCTAATATCAAAGTTAATATTTTTTTTTAAAAATTATTAATTTTATTGAATGTATATTAAAAATAATACATGATATAGCGATTTGGTTTGATTTTTTAAATTATTTTTTAATTTTTTTTGAAAAAATATAAATAAATTTGACCAAAAAAAAAAAAAATTGTTTGGTTTGATTTTCTAAATGGTTGTGGAAGAATGTGGCACCTCCCAAAATTAAATTTTTTTGGTTGGTTAGCTTGGAGGCACAGAGTGCAATCCGATCTTACATACAATTTACAAGTGATTATGTACTTATATGCAGATACCTGCAATAAGCTATGTCCTAAAGTATGGATTTACATAGTTAACAACTAAGTGGAAACTTTTAGCGAAACCGAAATGAAAATAAATCCTAAGAATTTTTAATCATATTCTGGATGCCTGACCCCAAATACAGTGAAATAAACCAAACGAAACTAAACCAAAATATATTTATTTGCAGGTTATAGAGTCAAAATTAAATATTTTAAGAGAACATGATCTTTTCATTTATTATTTTGAAGTCAATAAAAATATTTTTTTTGAATAAAATAGAGTCAAAATTAAATATTTTGAGAGAACATGATCTTTTCATTTATTATTTTAAAGTCAATAAAAATATTTTTTTTTAAATAAAATAGAGTCAAAATTAAATATTTGAGAGAACATAATATGAATTTCAATGAGGAAAAATTCCAATTCATGAGTAACATAATATGAATTATCAGTTTATGAATAACATAGCTAAGAGTTTGTTTGATATTTTTTTAATGAGGAAAAATTATTAGGTACTCTTGGAAAATCATGCGTTTATGTTTTTCAGTAATCATCCATTGCCTTTAAGTAAAAATTGATTTACTGACCTCTTAATTTATAAATAATATGACTAAAAACTTGTTTGATATTATTTTTTTAATGATTTTTTTGACTTTTTTATAAGTTAAAAAAGTTAATATGAAATTGGGTTGCTTTTTAATTTTTTTTTTTAACGGGTGATAAACATCATTTTTTTTTATCAATTTTTATTTTTTAAAAAGTTATTTTCACAAAATAAGGTAATGTTTTTTGGGTGAATACAAAATAAGGTAATATTCCTTACAGTGTACCATAATATCTATACAAGTGATTGGACTTACAGATTTTCGTAGGTCAGTATTATTTGGGTGAGTGGCAAATCGAAAATGAAATTTACCTACTTAGTTCTAGATTATGCCAACCAATTGATGTAGAAACTGAATAAAAAAATGAATATACAACCATAAAGTCAACAATTCATGCTATGTATATTGGTAATTATGTGTAACAAATAAAGAATACTCTAACTGTATATATGATTAAAGCAAATTGACTTTAACACATCAACTTCATATATAACATATACAAAATGAAAAACATTATACAAATTAATAAATTTTATAAATTATTCTTAATAATTGATATATCAGGTACTAATAAATTTTTTAAAATTAAAGCATGAATTATTTTAATGATGTAATAGGTGTTATACACGTAGTTAATTTTTTTTTATAATAAAAATTTATTAATATATATAACATTATCAATTTAAAATAGGGATAATTGGTGAAAAGTCCACACTCATGGGGCCATATGTTATTTGGTTCATGAAAAATTCCAAATTCCAATTCAAACAAACTCTTAGTTATGTTACTCATAAATATCTCAATTCATGAATTTCATAATATGAATTTCAATTCTCAATTCTCAATTATATGAATTTCAATTTTTTTAATTTTATTCTTAATTAAAAAAAATTACTTTTAAAACCCTAATTTCAAACCCTAATTTCCTTTTAATTCCTCTTAACAAGCAAAAAATAAAATTTCCAATTCAACAAATATAGGTTGATTTATTCACAATTCAAAATTCCAAACCCTAATTCCAAAAAATATAGACATTTTGATTCACAAGCATAATTTCAAAATTCCAATTTCTGATTTCAAATTTCAAAATATAGACATTTCATAATTCCAATTCAACAAATATAGGTTAGTTTATTCACAAGCATAATTTCTTATTTCTGATTCAGAAGCAAAATTCCAAAACCTAATTCCAAACCCTGATTTCTGATTTCAAAAAATTCCAAACCCTAATTTCTGATTTCAAAAAATTCCAAACCCTAATTTCTGAAACCACAAGAATAATTTCTGGTTTCACAATTCAAAACCCTAACATTTTATGATTTCATAATTTCAAAACCACACTGATAAAACCCTAACACATTTAATAATTGACATTTAAAACCCTAACTTTCACATTTTCACAAACACACATTCACATTTTCAACCACACATTCACATTTTCACAAACACAATAAATAAATACATAAAATTCAGAAAAAAAGACAGAGCTAGATGTCGTACCACAGAGAGAAAGAGAGCAGAGACAGAAAGTGAGAGCAGAGAGCAGAGGGAGAGCGAGAGCGACAGTGAGTGTGAGAGCAGAGCGAGATTGAGAGCGAGAGAGTGTAAGAGCAAAGGGAGATCGAGTCTGAGAGCAAAATCAGTGAATCCAAAGTGTAAAAAACGTGATTGGCTTGGGTGTCTTATATAAGTGTTGAGCAAACTAGCCTAAGTAGGTAAATTTCAAATAGCGTTTTGTTAAGTGCACAGTGAAACCGCTATTTCAAATAGCGTTTTCTTCACAAAAGAAATGGACAGTGAAAGCGCTATTTCAAATAGCGTTTTCTTCATGAACAGTGTAAGTGCGATATTAAATAGCGTTTTCTTCAGAAAAAAATCTTACGTTAAAAGCGTGATTTGCAACCACGCTTTCTTAATTAAAAGCGTGGTTTGCAATAGCGCTTTCACTATTCATCACAATTTGGGCTCCAAACAGTGAAAGCGCGATTTGTAATATCGCTTTAGCCTAGTTTTGGAATTCCGTCCAAACTAGGCCTAGTTTGGGAATTAAGATACAAAATAGGCTTAATATGGGAAAAGCCTCCAAAATCACAACTCAATCTGAACAGTTCAGATTCTGCTGCTGCGTTTTTTTTTGAAAAAATTGCACAAGTGGGGTGCACAAATAACACACTGCTGTTCGGCCTGTGGGGGCCCATCACAGGTTCCGTTTTGATAATCTGAACCGTTAATGTGTAGAACTCGTCGAGTACTATATGTCTTCTAAAATCACGTTGATTGGATATCGCTAACTATATGATCAAATCAGTTTTGTATAAAAAATGATGGTGTTATAGTTAACGGTTGAAAAAAAACTAATCTGATCAGATAGCTATCGATATCCGATCAACGTGATTTTTTACATACATAAAGAACTCGACGAGTTCTACATATTGAACGGTTCAGATTATCAAAAAGGAACTCGTAATGGCCCCCACGGGCCGAACAATACCGTCCAATGCAATGCCCGAAAAGTAAGCAACCATTTCTTATCATCAATTCACTCTCTAGACGGTACAGCCGTATTGCCAATTGTCCTTATCTTCTTCTGCACACTAATTTATACAATTTTTTAATACACATTTTTTCGTAAAAAATAAAAAAGTTAACTCAAACAACTATATTTTTTTCCTTAATTTTTTAGTCTAAAATGTCAAAAAGTACACTTATTTAGGATACCCTAAACAACCCCTTAATACATGTTCAACTCAAATAATTAATAAAAACTTAAATGGAAAAAATCAAATTAGATTAAATTATAGGGGTTAAAAATATAATTTACAATTTTATTTTTCTCTAGAAAACTCTCTGGTTTTGACTTCTAAAACGTGCATTCTAAGCGAGCGAGGTAGAGTGAGGAGAGAGAAGGGGGAGTGAGAGGAAGAGTGTACGAATAGCCAGAATATGTACTGGGCTAGGTTAGTTATTTGGGCTCCTCTTTTTTCTTTTATGCTCTCTTTTGGAAATATTATTTTGTTGCCCTAAAAGAGACACGGATTAGTGTACTTGTGATGAGCTGTTGCACATGGAGTTCCATAAAATCTAAGGACATATGATGCGATACAAATATGAGACCGATATATAAATTTGTAAATTTTAAAAAAATATAAGATACGATACATTGAGATACATGTGATATATATATATATATATATATATATAATTTTATATATTTATTATGTTATTTTTTTAAATATTTAAAAAATAATTTATATCAAATATTTAATTTTATCAAATGTATCAACATTAGGTATCTTATTTTAGTAAAAAATTAAAAATTTTAATTATTTTTGAAAAAAATAGTCCTCAACGTGCCTTAAATGTTAGGATCAGGGACATCCAGAAAATGAACAACCAACAATCATACACAAAGGAGACACAAATATTTAACGTGGTTCGGCCCAATGCCTACGTCCACGAGGAGAGAAACCAATATTACTATAACAATAGAGAGATTACAAAGACAATACAATGGAGGAGGAGACTCTCTCTCTGAACTCAACACTCAGCTCCCCCTCTCACATCGAGGGAGCTCCCTCTCTGCCACAGAGGGTCTCTCTGTTTTTCCCCTCTCTACATTTTGCTCACTCTCAAGTTTTCTCCCACACATCATCTATTCACTCTTTTTCTATTTATACACAAGGATGAGAAAGAGAGAAGGACAAACCCACCAAGACTTCCACCTCCTTTTGGTGGAAGTCAAAAATGGCAAAAGGAAGGCTCATTCTTTCTTCGTTTTCGGTGGAGCTAATCACCTCTACTTGACTTGAGCCAGCCTTTATTGTTGAATTGCCTAGAAGAAGAAAGATGATCACCCCTTTCACATGGGGTGACCTCACAACAATCACCCCCTCAGCCCATGTGAGGTGATCCGCAACAAAACATGTTGCCCATCTTGTCACGCCCAAAACTGGCATAATCTGCATCTCCACACTAAGACACCTACAACCCCTAACAAAATACCTGACACCCCCCTTATCTAGGTGTCCATGGTAAAAGCTAGAGATAAATACCAGACGAATATAGAGATACAAGATGAGGAGGGAATCCAGCATCTTCAACTTAACTCACACCACTCTCTAATTCTCTTCTGGAGAGAGCCTTACTCTATCTCACACACATCTCTTTCACGCTTCCCTGTCACGGATGTCTTCACCTGCCATGCTTAAATCTGCGTGATCAAAATATCCGGTACCCTCTAATTAGATGCCTAGCACCCCCTGCCCGGGATGCTGTAGACACCCCATTTTTAACCGACCTTAAGACTCAGACGCCATCGATTGAGCGCTCGATGATCGCGCATGTTTGTGCTCGTTCCGAGTTTCCGGAATTTTCGGCTAAGTGCCTTGCCTCCAGGCCTCTGAACTTTTTGTGTTTTGGCTTGGTTTGTGAACCATGCCTTGTTGACCTTGCCTGGAGGGAGAGAGAGGTTCGCAGACCACTTTTTGTAGTCGTAGACTACTTTTCCCTCTTGTAGACTAGTTTTCGATTTTTGGAGCTTTCGGCCGAGTGCCTTGTCTCGGAACCTCTTAACTTCCTCCTCTTGGCTTGGTTCTTGAACCATGCCTTGTTGACCTTGCCTAGAGGGAAACAGAGGTCTGTAGACCACTTTTTGTGGCCGTAGACTACCTTTCCTATCGTAGACCACTTTTTGTATCCGTAGACTAGTTTTCGAGGCTTTCGGCTGCGTGCCTTGTCCTGCGGACTTTTGTCTTGCTTCCTTTTGGGTTTGGTTTTGAACTAAACCTTGTTTTCCTTTCCTGGAGGGTGGAACAAGGGGTGTAGACCAGTTTCTCCCCCTGAAGACCACTTTTCTTCCCTGCCAGCCAGTTTTTGGGTCGGCCAGCTGGTCTTGGTGGTCTTTGGACCACCTAAAGTGGTCGGCAGCCATGCCACCACCTTGCTTTCTTTGTGCAGACCACTTCTTCCCCTTGCCGACCACTTTCTTTTCCTGTAGACTACTTTTTCTGGTCGGCCGACCAGTGCAAGTAGCTGGCCGACCACTTCAACTGGTCGGCAGCTTTCCTGCACTTTCTGCAGATATTTTCCATGCCAGCTGTGCTAGCTGTTGGGCACAGAAAGTATCCTCCATATGGAGGGATTGATTCAAGCTTCAAGCTTGTTCAACAAGCTTGATGCATGATTTTCTATAAAAGGGAGCCTCCTCCCTCTTGTCTCAGGTTGAGAAAATTGCTTAGGGCATATATATATATATCTATCTCTATATTGCTCTATTTGCTCCATATTTGTGCTTGAAAGTGTAGTTCCTTCACTCTTTTGCACACAAACACCTTGTGAAACACCACACTCTTGTTGCTGAGGCACCTTGAAGCTGGTTTTGGAGTTTTTGGATTGCTTTTGGTCCAAAAAGGTTGCTGAAGTTGCTGCCTTGTTCTTGTTCTTCAAGGGTGAGTCTCTAACCCCTTAATGCTTTGTTTTTGATTAAGTCTTTGGCCCAATTTGCATGATGTTTTAGGCCTAACTTTCTACTGCAAAAAGTTCTGATTTTAAGTGTTTGTAATGTTGGTTTGAGGCCTCTTTGGTGTTGGGGGTAGTCTACCCCCTTTTGTGCCTTGTTTGGCTTTGTTTTGTGCCATCACTTTAGGCCTTTGTGATCACCTTTATTTGGCCTCTTCGAGGAATTTCAGAGGTGGAAAGTGTGTTTTGTGGTCTCAAATGGGTGGGGGTTGTCCCCCCTCATCTTCTCTTGTGTGCTTGTGTTGATGGCTCATCAAAGTAACATGTTAGTTAAGCTTGTTTTGGCCCCATCTCAGCCTATTTTTGGCCTTATCTCAGCATGGCATACCTCTGTTTAGGGTTGGTTTGATTACCTCTTGCATGCTCCTTGCACTTGTAGTGCAATTCCACTAACTAGCCTAACATGCATCATGCTTTGGACCACCATTTTAGCATGCTTTTGGCTCTACTCCAGGAATATTTTATTCATGTTTTGCCATGCTTAAGCTCTATTTTAAGTTGTTGTGGTCATGCATGCCTTGCTTTGTATAGCCATAGTGCATTCTAGCTCACTAGCTTTGAGTTTTCAAGTCACTAGCATGCATTGCTTGGGCTATTTGCATGATTTAACATCATTTGATATGTGATTTCAGTGCATGTAGTGTGGCCATACACTCACATGTGTCACTCTTTCAATGCTTTGGAGGGCTTATGCTTTATGCTTTAAACATGAGCCTTTATGTATGCCATCTTGCCTAAGCATTTGGGCTACCATATCAGTGTATTTTTGGTCTTATTTTGCCATGATACAACTCTAATTTTTGTTGGTGAAGTCATCTCATACTTGGTTTTGGGGGATGTAGTGTAATCCTCTTTGTTGGCCATGCATACTCCATGCTTCATGCCGTTCATGCTAGCATGTGTTAGCTTTACTCCATACATATTTTAGCATCATTTTGACATGCTCTAGGACTGTTTTGGGTTGTCTTGGCCATATGGTTCATGTATTGCATAGCTGTAGTACAATAGGCTTGGCTAGCCTTGTGTGTTCATGCCTCTAGCATGCTTCATTTGTGACATGTGCATGGTTTGGCATCATTTAACATGTTATTTCATAGTATATAGCATTGCCATGTTCTCACTTCTTTCACTCTTTGAGTGCTTTTAAGGGTTATGCCTTTGTGCCTTATTTACGGCCTAACTTGTATGCATGCATGCCTAGGCTTTTGAGCTCCCATTTCAGTATGTTTTGGTCTTTGTTCTAACCTATTTGAGCTCTGTCTATAGTTGGTTCAATCATTTGTGCCATGTATTGCATGCCTCTTGTGTAGTCCCTTTTGTAGCCTTGTGCTTTAGGCCTCCTAGCATGCTATGCTTGTGTTGTTTAGATGATTTGGCATCATTTCACACCTAATTTCAGAGCATATAGTGTTGTCACACTTCCATGTTTGTCACTTCTTAGTCATGTTTGAGAGTTGTGCTCTTATGCCTAATTGATGGGCCAATGCATGAGCATGCATTATCTTGCATTTCATGCTAGCACTTCAGCACATTTTGGCCACTATTTTGGCATGATTTAGGTCTGTCCATATTCGGTTTAAGTCCATTGAGCATTGTATTGCATGCCTCTTGTGAGATGTTCTTTCCTAGCTTTGATGCCTTAAGCTTCTAAACTTGCCATACATGCATTGTTCATATGTTGGAACCTTGTGCATGCCATCCTAGCATTCATAGAAGAGCATGTTGTTTGCATGTTGTTACATTGCATTGTGTTTGCATGTTGCTATATTACATTGTGTTTGCATGTTGTTGCATTACATTGTGCTCGCATGTTGTTGCAATACATTGTGCTCGCATGTTGTTACATTGCATTGTGCTCGTATGTTGTTGCATTGCATTATGCTTGGAATGTTGTTGCATTGCGTTGTGTTTGGATTGAACGTTGATCCAGACACGAGAAACGAGGGACGTTTCATACTTGAAGTGATGAAACGTGCCTCATTTCTCGGTCGCCGACCCTCTTGATCATGCATGATAGAGGTTAAGGCCCTTATGTGTTATTTGTGCATTCATTGACATTGATTCGTGCAAACTTGGCTTCACGGCCATCGTGTATTGTGATGCTCGGTTGGTGGCCCAAGAGTTGAGAAACACACCCCCTTGAGCTTAAGAAATGATAGGGAGGGTGGTTGTGCACACATACCTTACAAATACACTGTTGTGCCCCTTCTTGTTCTCTGTTACAGCAAATTGGAGCTTGGTAGAATTTTCTGGTCGGCAGACCAGAAAAAGTAGCTGGCCGACCACTTTTTCTGGTCTGCAGCATGTTTAGGTGGTCTACAGGTGGTCTACGACACCATTAAGTGGTCGGCAGCCCTCCTGGAGGTCTCCATGTTGGAGTAGAAGCTATCTGGAGGTTTGTGCAGTGTTCTGAAATCAAATGCAAACAGAGGCAAGTTGGGGCATAACGATGGATTTCCGAACGAGGCGACTGAGCATGCATGTACTTCTCGCCCCAAGGCTCATTTTAACTGCTTTGCTTAGTTAGTTAGCTATTTGGTTTTTTACTTAAGTAGTTAATGCACTTAGCTATTCATTTGTGTTTGTAATTAGTTTACTTGTTAGTTAATTAGCTTCGTTTTGTAATAATTAGTTTAATTAGCTTAGATTAGCTAATTAGCTCATTATTCGGACCCTCCGTCGAGAGGGCAAATTTTGTAATAAGTGTGCGTGTGTGTGATGCATGTCTTCCAACCCCATTTCTTTCTCCCTTTTATTTACCAGCTTTTGATGGTTAGTTTAGGGTCATTTTCAATTAGCATCCCTATGCTTCGCATGTGTGCATCATTCATCTGTTTTGCATGCACCGGGCTCAGCGCATCATACAAACTGCATTGTATTTCAATACCAATTTGAATACATGTTATCGAGTTGTATTCATATGACTCTTAGAATAATCGAGCCTATTTTACCTGCATTTTGCATGTGTTGCATTAGGCATCTTAACATAGCTAGGATCCTTGCATACGTGTAAGTGACTGCCATGTTTAGCATGCTTGCCATGAGGCTATTTGCTTAAGTGTTTTACTGCATGAGTGCCTGTGGGTGGAGGCTTGATTACCTGAATTGGGACAATTCATCAAATGTGCGTTTTAAGCCCACTTGAAGTGGCAAAATCATGTTGTTTTAAGCCCACTTAAGGGTGGCAAATCCGCGACTTAGCCTACTTACGAGTAGCACTTTCAAACCATTTTCAAACAAACAAGCATGAGATGTTTTGTTCCAACTTCAGTGATTTAGTCTATACTTGTATGTTGTGCGCATCACATAGTAAGCTAGCTAATAAACCGGAATAAGAACACATGTGTTTTAAAAAACAACATATCATGTTAGTAGAGGCCGATCCTTTGATCGGGCGAGCGGGGGTGCTCATTTCATGACCTTCCCCCTTCGTACCTAAGTTCCCGAGCCGAGGCAATTTTGGTGATGACGGACATATGACCTTAGGCACGAGTCAGGGTTTCCTAAATTTTTCCAGAACAAAACATTTAGGTGGCGACTCTGAAATCTGGCAAAGTAGTCCATGTTTGGCGCTTTTTGATTAAAATCGATTTTCCAAAACGATTTGCCGGATTTGGACTCTTTGGTGATTTATCAGTCTTACATTGCACTTTGTGATATTAGATTTAGAATCGTGACAGGAGTCTGAACCGTAGTAGCTAGAACTACAATTCGCGCCCTCGCGCGCGGAGCGGAGTTCCGGGCGGTCTACAATTTCTGGCGACTTTGCTGGGGATTTAGAGAACTTGACTCGGACATCTTGATATGTTGTTTTATCTACACTTATGTGTTTCTTTGCATTGCATTTGCATTGGTGCACCTAAGTCACACCGTGTTTGCCGTCTGCTATTCCTAAACGGTTTGCCAAAGGCTGCGTGCCATAAGGCTGACCGGTTATGGGCTTTGCCATGATAGGAACACAAATCTCAATTTTCACCGAGGCACCCTTTTCGACCATTCGACCTAGTTGCATATCGGAAACTATAGTGACCATTCCAAACTAGGACAGGTTGCTTATCCGATTGTAGGTTGTTTGAAACCGCTGTGTGCGTAGTGAAACCCTAGCTCCTGACAAGATAAGACAGGGAAACCCTACCCCTCCATAGGGGTGTTTTGGCTCTTACTTGCTTGATATGTGCTGTCAGAATGTGTCTTTACAGGTTGTATGTATCAGTTTACAAGTCTGGGTATCAGGCTTGTGGGTATCAGTATTTGGGGGAATCAGTTTTACCTGAGGGGATCAGATTTGGGGCAGTGATTTGGGAACAGTGATCAGTGTTTGAGAACAGTTCTTTCAGCTTGTGATTATCAACTGTGTGTTGTCTTAATTTAAGTCGAAGTGCTGTCCGTTTTTCTGCTTACTATTTCCTTATTATGCTTTATTTATCCTTTTGCAAGGTAGTTTAGCATCATTGCTTCCGACCAGGCAGATATTCCCCAAGCACTTTGGATCAGAGGTCGAAGACTTCATCAATCAGAGGATCTGATAGACGGACAACCAGTGTTCATTTCATTACCCCTGGTTACTAGACGGAGGTCAGTTAGGTGCAGTTCATCAGTACAGCGGTTACCAGATCAGTGGTCCTTATCCACTCCGCCAGTGAGTAGTCGGGCTGAGGTTTCCGTTTCTACCACAGAGAGAGATACATCTGTTGTTCAGTTAGATCAGCACCTTATGGCAAGTATAGAGGACATGATGCGTCAGCTCCAAGAAACTCTGCTCGCCAGGCAGAGTTTACCGCGCGTCAGGCAGAAGTTGTGGCTCAACAGACAGAACTGATTGCCAGGCTTCAGCAACAGCAACAACCACAACAACAGCAACAACCGTAACAAGCCGGAGCATCTGCTTCGCATCCACCTCCACCCCCACCCCCGCCTAGAGTTCCAACACTCGGGGATACTGCAAACGTCCAGGAGAATACGGACGTCCAAACGGAACCAGTTCCACCCCCAATCCTATCTCAACTGTCCAAAGCACCGACTAATCTAGTGGATGCACTGTTTGAATTTCAGGTGGATCTAACAGCGCTGAAAGTGAGCAAGCTAGAAAAACTGTTCAAGAAGGCTCAAGGTGTTAATTCAATTTTGGACATAGAGGATGGATACACGATTCAACGGTTACTTTACCGGACCGGTTCAAGATACCGCATATAGACCGTTTTGACGGTTCTAGGGACCCCATGGTACATCTGTGATTGTTCTCGGATATCCTAAGGCCAATGGGCCTCTCCAGATTGCAAAAGTTTTCCCTCTTCGGCCGGACCCTGTTAGGTGTTGCGGCTATTTGGTACGCAAAGCTGGAGGACTCTGTCAAGAGAAGCTGGGAGGAGATGGCTGAGGCCTTTATAGCTCTATACTTCTACAACACGCAGATCGAGATCACAACTCGTGATCTCGAGACAACCAGACAGGAGCCAAAAGAAGGCTTCTCCGACTTTGTAACCCGTTGGAGGGCCAAAGCTTTTATGATGACCATCAGGCCGGTCGACAATGATCAAATACGGATGGTTGTGCGCAACCTCCAACCTAAGCTAATGCAAAAAATGATCGTCTTACCCCTTTCTACATTTGCAGATTTACACGAGATTGGGGTACAGATTGAGGACGCTATGAAGCAGGGTCTAATTGACCACGAGAGAGAGCAGCCCAAGAGGGCATTTACCTGCAGTACGAATGCAAGCACGAGTAATGCTGCAGCTGCCAGAACTTCCGATGTGGGCGTGGTCACCACCACCACTCCAAAAACACTCACAGCTACACCCTTCACCGGTGCATCCGGAACCAGCTCACAAATAGCCAAATATCTACCCCGAGGCCAGAGAACCTTTACTTCACTATACATGTCTCTGTCCAAAGCCCTGGGGGTTTTGATCAAGAAAGGGCACTTGAAGCCCTTAGAGCTGCGGCCATTACCAGACAAACTTCCTCCCTCCCATAACCCGGCTAAATACTGTGCCTTTCACTAACATCATGGTCATGACATCGACCAGTGTTATAGATTGCGTCATGAGATCCAGGATCTTATTGACAACAGGGTGATCGTGCCTCCGGAGAAGCTGAATGTCACCACCAACGCACTCCCACCACATAACCAAGCTCCACTACCCAAACGCATCAACCTGATTCAAACCACGGCCATTCCATATGACCCGAGCATATATATCACACCTTTCCACCTACCCAAGCCTGAGGTGTTCATTCTAAATAGCGCGAACTTGTGCATGTTGAGCACCTCCCTAACCCAACCTGAACCGGTGGTGGTAACTGTCGAAGATAGAACTGGAGTGACTTTGGAGGCAGATGGAAATAATGATTCAGAGCCTGAGGAGTCTGCGAGCTTTGCATACAACCCGAGTGGTTATATCACATCAATAGACCAGGTTAAGCCGATGGTAGAGTTGCCGGTTAGGGTAGAGATCAGTGTGGTTCAGGAGGATGGACCTAGTCAGGGGTTAGATGACCTAGCAGAGCTGGAAGAGGACATTGCAAATCTGCAGTTCTTTTAAGAGCAGGACTCAGGGGGTGTAAACATCAACTGGTTCGACTTAGATGGATTAGCAGAGAATACGGGGTGGCTTAGTGACCAGCCAGATGTTGTTGAAGAATCTCAACCAGAACAGGGGCAATCAGAAGCTGGGATATCAGCAGTGGCCGGAATGGCCGAGAATTAGGAGGGATCGCCGGAGAGCACCGGTGTTAAGAATTTTGCTCGGGATCCGGGCAGTTTGAGTACAGAAGATACTGAACAGAAGGCTGCACTGAAGCAGTTTGAGCAGGAAAAGATCGAAGATCTTGAGAGGGCTAGCAAGGCCAAAGCCCCAGCGGGGACGGAACGTGCTGTGCGCACAGAAACAGTTGCAACGGAACCAGACAGCTGTCTGTCGGTTGCTGACGGGATATGGTGGGAAGATGATGACTTACGTCTTGTCCACACTGACGAAGATTGGGGGCAGAACCAACCGGATGACACCTGGTACATTGAGGAGGTTGACCACATGACCAGGAAGTGGGCAGTAATTCAAGCCCCCACACTTGGATCAACCAGAGGCGTTCGGAAAGGAAAAAGAAGTAGAGAAACAGAAAGAAAAACTGCTCGAGGAGGAGGCTGTGCTGAAACAGCTTAAGAAAATTCAAGTAGACATCTCCATCTGGGGACTGCTTATGGCCTCAAGAGTCCACAAACAAGCTGCCCTTTCTGCAATGGACAGGGCCAAACTTTCAATCGATACCACTCCTGAGCAGTTGGTAGGGCTGGTTTTCCCGGGAGGAGCTTCCCTGACCCTGACCTTCATTGACAAGGAACTGCCACCTGAGGGCTCAAATCATAACAAACCGCTCTATATCTCTGTCGAGTGTAGAGAGAAGTGGATACCGGTGGTTCTTGTTGACACAGGATCTGCTATCAACGTGTGTCCGTCGAGAACGGCATATGCTATTGGGTTGAAGCTCGCGGATTTTGTGCCTACTGCCCAGGTGATACGGGCCTATGATAATACCAGCCGAGAGGTGATGAGGACTGTACAAATTCAGACTCAGGTTGGTTCGGGGCAATAGGATATTGACTTTCATGTCTTCGATGTTCCGGCCACCTTCAATCTACTCTTGGGGCGGCCGTGGCTACACCAGGTGAAGGCTGTCTCTTCCACCTTACACCAAATGCTGAAATACCCCCATGGGAAGGGGGTGGCAATCCTTTTTGGAAATTCTTCCATACATCCGCCGCCAGAGGTTTCTACACCAGTTTTGGAGATTGAGCATGGCGCGGATGATGTGTTTTTGTCAGGATTCACCCTAGTCGAGGCCCGGGTTCTACAGAACATGCTAGCTATTGATGAGGGGCTATACGTCAGTGCACAGTCTGTCTACCTTATGAACAAGCTTCAGCACATCCCCGGGATGGGATTAGGGCGAAGTGGCCGGAAAGGCATTGCAGCATCGGCCGAAGTACCGCATAACCCATATACCTTTGGCTTAGGTTATCTGCCTACCAAAGAGGATTGGGCGAGGAAAGGAAAATAGATGGCCGGAAGAGCCAGAGCCAAGCAGGCCGGGAAGCATTATGAGTTGATGCATCGACCTATCTAGGACACCCTGAACGGACGCTTTGTCCGAGAGGGGGAAGACTTCCCGTTCTGCAGCTTCCCAAAGCCATGGGTAAATGCAGAGAGGTGGCGTTTGCCGGGATTTGAGATTTTCTTTGACTTGCAATTGTCTGGGGATGACATTGCCAAAGAGCAGATAGACCCATCAGCTGAGGCTGAGCAGTGCAAGGAGGAGAATTCTGAGAGCACAGAAATCGAGATGGGGGTAGCATTGGCTTGTCTACTCTTAGATCCTCAGATCGTACTGGAGTGCTTGGGGGATAACTTCTCAGTTTCTATGATCGGGAATGAAGTGGCTGTGGGCCCATCTTCAAGCATTCTCTGGCAATACGAAGAGGGTTTTTTATCGTGCAGTTCCGGGTCAGGTAGTGAGCCAGAATCTGATTCCACCAAGTCTGTGGAGTCGGAATCAGGTTCTAGCTCGTCTGAGTCTGAGTCCGGTATTCTTGGGGGTGATAACCCGGATGCCACTGTCTTGTCCAGGTCGTCTTTTTCTTTTTCCTTTGAGTTTATTGTAATAGAGGAATCAGGTGGACTGGATGTTATTAATGAGAATGGTACGGCTGTGGCTTTCGAGTACTTTTTTGTGCCTTTAATTTATTGCATTAATCAGGATTTTCAAAATTTTGATGAAAACGACGAGGAAGAAATTCCTCCGGTTTTGCAATATTTGCTTGATCAAGAGCAGGAGAGGTTTGTAAAACCCTTGGTTGATGAAATCACCACAATTAATGTTGGTACTGAGAAGGACCCGCGGCTTGTCCAGATCGGGTCCACATTGTCTTCGGAGGAGCGCGAGCGCTTAGTCACTTTATTAAAAGATTTCAAAGATGTTTTCGCGTGGTCCTACGAAGACATGCCTGGAATCGATCCTGAGATTGTACAGCACCGGATCCCTCTTGACCCGGAGGCCCGACTTGTTAAGCAGAAGCTCTGAAGGATCCGCCCGGACTAGGCTCTGAAGATCAAAGAAGAGGTCACCAAGCAAATTGACGCAGGGTTCTTGTTGGTATCTGAATACCCTACTTGGTTGGCCAAATAGTTCCGGTGCTGAAGAAAGACAGCAGAATTCGGGTATGTGTGGACTTTAGGGATTTGAACAAAGCCAGTCTGAAGGACGACTTTCTTCTATCGCATATCGACGAATTAGTGGACTTCACTACTGGGCATGCGCTGCTCTCGTTCATGGATGGGTTTTCAGGCTACAATCAGATTTTGATGGCACCCGAAGATAGGGAGAAGACTGCTTTCACCACCCCGTGGGGAACCTATTGTTATAGGGTGATGCCGTTTGGGCTGAAGAATGCTGAGGCTACGTATCAACGGGCTGCGACCACAATTTTGCACGATATGATCCATAAAGAGGTTGAGGTGTACGTGGACGACATGATTGTCAAGTCCAAGGAAAGAGAGGGCCATTACACCGCCTTGCAGAAATTCTTCCAAAGGATTATAGAGTATCGGTTGCGGCTGAATCCTCAAAAATGTACATTTGGTGTTACAGTAGGGAAAATGTTGGGGTTCTTGATCACAGAGAGAGGTATCGAGATCGATCCTTCCAAAATCAAGGCCATCTTAGAAATGCCACCACTGAGGACTGAAAAGGAGATGGGAGGCTTTCTGGGTAAAGTGCAATTCATAAGGCGGTTTATTGCAAAATTAACCTTGACTTGTGAACCACTCTTTGGTCTCCTGAAGAAAGGAAAGAAGTTCCAATGGGACGATCGATGCCAAGTTGCTTTCGAGCAGATCAAGCAATATTTACAGAACCCACCTGTGTTGTCACTGCCTGAGCTGGGGAAATCGTTGATTCTGTACCTTTCAGTGACTGAAACGACAATGGGCTGCATGCTTGCACAGGAGTTTGAGGACAAAGTGGAGAAGGCTATTTACTACCTGAGCAAGAAAATGCTGGATTACGAGACCCATTACACTCCGCTAGAGAAGGCTTGTCTGGCCTTGGTATGGGCTACCAGGAAGTTGAGGCACTACTTGTTAGCTCACTCTGTAATACTGGTTTCGAGATTAGATCCCATCAAATATCTCTTCGAGAAACCAGCACTTACGGTTAGGCTAACCCATTGGTTGCTTCTGCTTTCCGAATTCGATCTGAAGTACATGATGCGCAAGTCAGTGAAAGGGAGAACGGTAGCGGAGTTCCTAGCCGACCACCCAGTTGAAGAAAAGAGGGACGAAGCAGTTGAATATCTATTCTCAGACGAGGCCATTCTGTATGTTGAAGAAGAGACTTGGACGATGTACTTTGACGGAGTGTCAAACCAATATGGGTATGGGATAGGGGTGTTGTTGATAGCACCTGACAATTCTCGTATATCTCTAGCATTCAAACTCCGGTTCAAAGTGTTGAACAATGAGACAGAATTGTGAAAATCCATATTTAATTATTCTTAAAAGAAAATAAATAAATAAATAAATAAATTAATTAATTTTATTCAGAATCCACCTAAAATATATAATAGTGTAAAAATTAGTTTTAAATTAACCCAATTCAATCACTAACAAAGACCTTATTAAGGATAATAATTTTGTGGATGTTCAATATTTATTGTTTATAAATTATTTTAATTAGGATTTAACATCATACAAAAAAAGAAAAAGAAAAAAAAAAGAGAGAATCAGATTCTCGGTGGCAGAGTAGTGCCACCTGCTAGCTTGCATGTAATCCATAGAAACCTTCACCTCATTATAGTTCTTGGGTTGAGTAGATATGTTGGCCGGGAATAACAAAAAGAAAAAGAGAAAGAGAGAGAGAGAGAGAGAGAGAGAGAGAGAGAGAGAGAGAGAGAGGGAGTGGGAGGGGGACGCTCAGCATGATTTATATATATACACAACAAGGCTGAGCATACTCTTATATACACAAAAAAAGAAGGCATAAGTATACACATGCATGCCTGCTCCTTTGGATGGGTGAGGAGAAACTAAGGAAAAAAAAAAAAAGAATTTAGCAAAAAGAGAAGAAGAGAGGAAGGTTTAGGAAGCAAAATTTTTCTATCATTTCATTACCCATTTCAATCCTACTATTAAGTAAGAAAACCCTCTCAACCCTCTCATTTCTTTTTATTAATGAAGTTTTCAGATTATGTTCATGTGATTAAAATGACTACTCATAGATAGAACTTATATATATATATATATGTGTGTGTGTGTAGGAATTTTGTGGCGTGTATATCAAATGTTTGAAGATATTGATAGTCTTAAAATCATCTTATTATTGTAAAAATAAGCTTGCATGTGTAGTTTATATCTTTAAAGAGAAGATTGAAAATAATCTGTTTGTCCTTGAATCTGCCAGAATGTTTGTACGAATTTTTAGACAATTTTATACTCAAAATTTCAAGATGATTTCTTCTACAAAGTTGTTGAGAATGATGTCTAGTTCATCCAGGAATTTTGGCAACAATTTTTGAGCTTTCTAAAAATTTATACAAATTTTTAACTAAATCTGAAACTGTGAGACAGATTTGACTATGTATTTGGAAATCTATTTAAAATTCTATACTAAGCCAAATCTGGTAATTTCTAACTAAAAGATGAAATTTGAGAAGTCTAGTTTCATAATAAATTTTTAGATTATGGATTTGATCTATAAATTTAAGCATGGAATTAATGTAAGGAAATGTGATCAAATCTGTGTCATAAAAATTACTGGAAATTTTACAGGATTATTTACATCTTTTTTTTTTTAAATTCTTTCTGAAAAATGACCTAAACATCCCTATTGAGCATTCTGTTCAATTGCACGAATTTTAGGATTGTGTAAATAATTTATTTATAATTTTTAATACCTAAGTTACAATCTGGAATTTTCTGGACAAGATAAAATCATCACTTCAATATTGTGTTGGTCTAATCCATCAACTATTATAAATTAGTAATCCATGTATGGGTGTGTTGTGATTTATTTAATATTGTGCTAGTCTAATTTTGTAAATCAAAAATTCGTACATGTGTGTGATTATGGTTTGTTTCTTGTATCTAAGTTATTATGTTCATACCATGGTTTAAATTAATTGTCTATTAAATTTTGTACATTGAATTATTACTGTGTGACATGTATAATGTTTCATGTTGGGAGTTTTTTTTTTTTTAGTCGGTATAACATTATTGGTGATTGAGATTTGAATAATTTGTGTTTAATATATAAATTAACCGAAATGATTAATGGTATATATAAAATTACTGATAGAGGGTTAATACTGGGTATTCAGGATGAGCCCTAGTTTTTAATAATTTTTAAGTAAATTGTGTCGCAAAACCCTAAGATGGCACAGGGATTATTTGAACCCTTATCGGTATTTGGTTTTGGAATAAGGGTGGATGTGCAGGTGGCACACAGGGAAGTTACGTACCCCTAGAAGACCGTTCCCTTGGGGTAGACCACGGATGTCACAGCTTGGGTATATAACTCCGGGCGTGGGCATCTTTGGTAGTTCTTGAATATTTGACCAAGGGGGGGTTTCCAAATTAACCGTGGCCATGACTTAGTGGTTGGTAAGTTAAACCTCTTTGGTGAGATTTCAAGGGTCACCTAATTTACTAAAATTATTTGAATTATTTTAATAGTTTTAGTTTATGTTTACGATTATATTATTATCTTGTGTTTATAATCTCATTATTTTCCCTCAAAAAGAATGGTAGGTTAGTTATGTTTTCTTACTGTGTTGCAAAACTCATGGCATATATTTTGTTGCCCTGGCGTTTCATGCCAGATTATGTCGAAAAAGGGACTGAGGTTGAAATTGGAGCTGCTGCTAATATCGAACCTTGGCTAACTTAGAGTCAAGATTTTATCAAAATAAAATCCTATTATCTGTTGTATTAGTATTTAACAATGTTGTGATGTTGTGTGTGAACTTGTAGTTTTATGTTGTTGTTAGACTTTGACTATATAAGAATTTAAAATTTTCTAATTAGTAGTTAAAATTTTATCTTGCAAGTTATTGTTATTTAAATCTTATGATGTTTCAAAAAAAATTTGGGGCGTCACAAGAATATAAGGCATGTATTGCTGGACTAGAAGCCGCCCTAGAACTAAGAGCAAAACGGTTGGATATCATCGGGGACTCGAACCTTGTTGTATCTCAAGCTAAAGGAGATTGGAAAGTTAAAGAATAAAAGATGAGGATCTATCACCAAACCTTGGATGTGCTGATTCCTCGATTTGAGAAACTAAACTTCGCCCATCTGTTAAGAGAGAACAACAGGTTCGCTGATTCATTAGCAACTCCATCTTCTATGATAGATGTGACACCCTGAACGTTTAATTAAATACCACATAAGTATTTATAGTTATATAATTGTAGGTGTATGTGATAACATATTATTAAATAATTAATAATAAATACAAAATCTGATTTAGCACTGGGTTATATAGGATTAATTAGGGATTTTTATTTAGGGCCAAATTAACAGAAATATGAAATTCTAATACTAGTTAGGTCAAATTAAAATTAAAGATAGTAAATAAATAATAATATGGAATAACAATAGTAAATCTGTAAAGTAAAAATAAAATAAAATAATTAATTTTATGATGCTACATGATAAGATGTAATTTAATTTATATTAGGAACATTGAAACACTTAACACCAAAACAAATAAATAAATGAATAAAAGAAAAAAAAAAGTTTGACCCAGCAATGTTTTATAGAATTTGGCCCAAGCAGGAAAAAAAACAAAAGGGGCCCAAGCATGTATATTAAGAAGATAATATTTATCCATAAAGATTTAAATCTCATACTGAATCTTCAATTAAGAGCTCAAATCTTCTAGCCTCATGATGCCTCCATAAGAGAGAGGCTACGCGTCCTTCATCTCTGGACTCAGTAAGCAGTATATAAAGGGACTAAGGGGTTGTGATTCAGAGAAGGAAAAAAAAAAAACGAAAGAAAAAAATGGGGAAGAGTGAGAAACCGAGAGAAATACATAAGTAAGGAAAGGAAGTTCTGCTAGTAAAGTAAAGGCTAAGGGTTATACTTAGGCCTCGTTTGGGAAGCGACCTGTTTAGTCAAAAAGTCAAAAAGTCACTAAAAAAATCAAAAAAACCAACAATCCATGCCAAAAAATCAAAGATTCTCTTTTCTCTCTAATTTTTGCACATCTTTTCGTAAAAAGTCAAAAAGTCATCTCAAACATATTAATTTTTTTTTAGCTCATATTTTAGCCAAATAGCCAAAAAGTTACTAAATTAGCCTGTTCCCAAACGAGGCCTTAAGGTGAGTTATGTTATACCTTGATTGACCATTATATGTTTTATGAATATTTTGAGTTACCATAACTTATTTTATACAAGCTATATTTTAAGCAACAATGATTCATCCCCCCTTTTTCCATCACTCCCTTTGACCCCCTCTCTCTCTCATTGGTAGCTTTTTCTTTTTCTTTTTCTTTTTTTTCCTGCTCCTCCAATTACTCCCTGACACGTGGCAAAGGGGGTGAGGGGGGTGACCCCCAAAAGGGGGTCTCAAGTATTATTCTATTTTAAGTTATATAAATAAAAGTTACGTTTTATAAATATTTTAGTTACGTGGGTTACTTTCTAAACTCTATTTACTTAAAAGGAAACCTATGGATATGTTTGTTTAAATTTTAAAATATATTTGACTATAACCTTATAAACAATTATGTTTTGTAAATATCACCACGGGAGTCCTACGCCTTGGGGGACTTAAATAACCACTGGCCTCTGTTTGACCACCTTGTGGTCCTCTGTTTGTCATGGATCCATTGACCTCTGTTCTGACTGTCACTTTTGTGACCTCTGTTCTGTTTTGTTTTATACCATGGTTGATTATTAATTTACGTGATTTCTGTATCCTGCCACTTTAAATAAATTTTCATTTTAAATTAAATTATGCAAATATTTTAGCCTACTCATTATCCGTGGTTATTTTATTCCCTACACTCTTGGCATAATATTTCTCACTCTGCTATGTGCTTATAGCTGTTACCCCTTTCAGGTGATGAGATGTAGGGGAAACCCATAACTTCACAAAATGGAACCTGCTCATGGACTATTGTTGAACCACTATTTTATCTTTCTTTTTTTTTTTTTTATATATATTTTTGCTTTCTTTTGTTTCTATTCGGGGCTGGTCACTGAATAAGAAAATAATGAAGGCCCTAGAAATGTATTTCCTCTTTCTTAAATGGTAGCATGAAATGAAATTTCTGTTTAATTATTTTTTTTTTCGTTTGCGCAGCTTAATTTGTTTTGAATAAGAATAAGTTAGTAAGTCACAATTCCAACTCTAAGCCCCTGGGGTTGGGTCGTGACAAAGGTGGTATCAGAGCAACGGTTCAAAAAAAAAAAAAGTTATAAATAAATCTACAACTAAAACCATATAGCTAAAAAAAAAATATATATATATATATATGGTAAAATCAAAATAAGATAAAATAATAATAAATATTTACATGTGACGTTAGTTTTCCTGTGTAAAATCTCACGTTTATTTTGGTGTTGTAGGATGTCAGAGATTTACCTTGATGATGCTTTTTGGAATGACCTCCAGGCCATCAACTTAGATGAAATCTTAGCCGAACACCCTGCCCCCGCCCCCGCCCCCGCCTCACCTGAAGGTTGGGGAGATTCTGAGGAAATAGTCAGGGAATTGCACCCAGGTCTTGGTCGGTTGATGGGTCGGCCAATTTATATCCAGGTTGACCCTACTGACGTCCCACACTTATTATGGAGGCATAGCCTTGTCCATACACGCAGACGTTTTCTCGGACCATCTCGCGTCCTTGGCGTCGCCCCGGGTCATGACCGCCCGCATTATATTATAGGCCCTCTACCCCCAGAGTTTGCAGCCAGGAGGGGAAACGTGTACCCCGAAGATTATATTTTCACCACAGTCCCTAACCCACTAGAGATCATTAATATTCAAAATGTTGACTTCGAAAATGATCTGTCATATGTTGAGACACCTGTTTGGATTGTCGACCGAACATTTGTGGGTCATATACGGTCTATCCCCATTTTCACGGTCCAGGTAGCATGGGTGTGTTTTGGTGTAATCCAGTTGGGGTGGGAGTTTGAGCTTTTTATGCAGCACTATTTCCCCTAGTTTTTCGGCCCATCTGACCCACCACTCTAGATCTGGCTAGTGGAAAATCTTTTGTATGCTGATCTTGATATGTTCTAATCCCCTTTTTGTTGACTTTTGTTTTTGTTTACCACAGGGATGGGACACCAACATATTCTGACTAATGTAATATGAATTGTAAAATAAAAAAATAAATAAAAAATGTGTAATGTTGGCAGTTTATATAAATATGAAGTGTACTCATGTTGGGCTATATATATGCTGCGTTGAAAATATAATGCCTCGTTTATTGCTTGTAGAATGACTAATGGTAATGGAAGTGAGTCATTAGTTAGCGGTACGGAATCGATGGAAAGAGTAATGGAAAGAGCGGTTGCTAGTTTTCTACAAGCCTTGCAAGCTAACATCAACAATGGGACGCCGGGACGGCAAGAAGGGTCGGTTACCATAAAACAGTTCTAGGATCTGAAACCCACCACATTTACCGGCGGCCCAGACCCAATGGTAGCAAACGCTTGGGTTAAAGACATGGAAAAGATTTTTCGTGCCCTACCTTGCACCAAGAGGCAAAAGGTAACTTTCGCCACCTTCACTTTCAAAGACAATGCACAGGAATGGTGGCTTCTCACTCTGGCCAAAGAAGAAATTACGACTTGGGCAAGATTCTTGGAAGTATTCTATGAAAAATACTTTCCAGATTCATTGCGGGAACAGAAGGCATCCGAATTCATACATCTTAAGCAAGGAACTATAACGGTGGCCGAATATGAGAGCAAGCTCACACAATTCGCTCGGTTTGCAGCATACGTCATCCCCATTGAGACTCGAAAAGCAAGAAAATTTGAAGCAGGATTGGATGTTGGAATAAAAGACAGACTTGAGGTCTTGAAATTGCCAACCTATGCAGAAGTGGTGGACCGGGCGTACATAGCAGAAAAGGGAATTAAAGCCTCGCGTTCCGGAGAACCAAGCTACAAGAAGCGATTCTGGGAAAGAGATAACATAAGACCCGGTGTTACACCTTATAAAAAGGTGAACATGGGCACAACCAGCTCAGGCCACCACGGTCCTACCAACCCCCGAGGTGGCACTATTCCAATTTGCCCCACTTGTGGGAGGATTCATTGGGGACAATGCCATCGAGACACGAGAGCGTGTTTTAGATGCAGACAGTTTGGCCACTCGCTAAGGGATTGTCCAAAGATGGTTAATCCTACAGCCAGCCCCTCTGGCCCAGTCAGGAGACCCACAGGACCTGGAGGAGAAAAGAAGGACCAAAACCGCCAAGGTCGGGCTTTCGCCTTGGTACCTGAAAAACCGGAAGTTACCGAAAATGTTGTGTCAGGTACACTTTCTGTCTGTGGTCTTTTAGCTCATGTCCTTATTGACTCTAGGTCAACTCATTCTTTTGTTGTACCACGCTTTGCTGCCAAATTGACATCAACACCCGAACCATTAGGATATACATTGTCTGTGTCTTTTCCTTCTGGTAAGTCTGCCTGTAGTAATGATGTGTACAGATCTTGTATTGTATTCCTAAAAGGCAAAACCTTATATGTAGACTTGATTCCCCTCCGCATTGGAAACTTTGATGTAATCTTAGGTATGGATTGGCTGGCTGCCAACCACGCCTCTATCGATTGTAAAGCCAAAAAGGTCTCCCTCAAGTTACCAAACCAACCCGAAATTGTCTTTGATGGGGCTGAAGTTCCTAACCCTTCCTGTATCATATCCTCCATGGCGGCCCAACGACTCCTAAGAAAGGGTTATGATAGTTATATTTGTTATGTGATTGATACACAAAAAGAGGCCCCTACCGTTGATGCAATTCCTGTAGTTCGAGAATTCCCGGATGTCTTTCTTGAAGATCTACCCGGTATTCCAGTTGATCGGGAGATCGAATTCACCATTGAAACCCAACCTGGCACGCAGCCTATATCAAAAACCCCTTATCGCATGTCGATGGCAGAATTGAAAGAGCTGAAGACTCAACTCCAGGAACTCTTGGACAAGGGTTTCATTCGGCCTAGTACCTCACCCTGGGGAGCTCCAGTACTGTTCGTAAAGAAAAAGGATGGCACGATGAGATTATGCATCGATTACCGGGAGCTGAATAAGGTTACCATCAAGAATCGATATCCTCTGCCGCGAATTGATGACTTGTTTGATCAACTTCAAGGCGCACAAGTATTTTCCAAAATTGATTTACATTCTGGCTACCATCAACTAAAAGTTAAAACGGAAAGCATTGAAAAGACTGCCTTCAGAACCCGTTACGGACACTACGAATTTCTCGTCATGCCTTTTGGCGTCACGAATGCCCCAGCAGCCTTCATGGACCTCATGAATAGAGTGTTCAAACCCTATCTTGATGAGTTCGTCATCGTCTTCATTGATGACATCCTCATATACTCCAAGTCACCAGAAGCTCACGAGTAGCACTTGCGAATGGTTCTACAAACACTACGTGATCACAAACTTTATGCCAAGTTGAAGAAATGTGAATTTTGGATCACTAGTGTACACTTTCTCGGTCACGTCATTAATAAAGATGGCATCTCGGTTGACCCCCAAAAGGTTGCAGCAATTGTGGACTGGCCACGACCTACTAATGTGTCAAAAATCCGGAGTTTCTTGGGTCTAGCTGGCTATTATCGACGCTTCGTGCAAGATTTCTCAAAGATAGCATCGCCCTTGACCCAGCTAACTCAGAAGAACACACCCTTTGAATGGACTAACAAACAGGAGTGTTGCTTTCAAGAATTAAAAGGTCGACTTGTGTCCGCCCCTATACTAGCACTCCCTACCGGATCAGATGGGTTCGTAATTTATAGTGATGCCTCATACAATGGGTTAGGTTGCGTTCTCATGCAAGACGGAAAAGTTATTGCTTATGCGTCACGACAATTGAAGACTCACGAGAAGAACTACCCGACTCACGATTTGGAATTGGCTGCGGTGATCTTTGCTCTCAAAATCTGGCGTCATTATCTCTACGGTACAACTTGCGAGATTTATACTGACCACAAGAGTCTAAAATATCTATTCACACAGAAGGAACTGAATATGAGGCAACGACGGTGGTTAGAATTTATGAAAGACTACGATATAGAAACCCATCACCATCCAGGCAAAGCTAACGTGGTGGCAGACTCACTGATCCGAAAGACGACGAGAAGTTTGGCATGCACTCTCATTTCCCGCAAGGTCAATGGGTTGCTCGCCAATGTAACCGTGGAGCCTACATTGATTGGAGAAATTAAAGCGCGCCAATGGGAAGATAAACTCTTGAAGAAAAGGTATGAGGAACAAGGAAACATGCCTGATCCTGATTTCGTTATAAGCAATGGGATACTGAAATTTCGGAATCGAATTTGCATACCCGATATCCCGGAACTCAAGAAGAAGATACTGGAGGAAGCTCGTAACTCGAGATTTACAGTCCACCCTGGCAACACAAAGATGTATCATGATCTGAAGGAACATTACTGGTGGACCAGAATGAAAAGAGATATAGCAAACCATGTTTCTAAATGTCTGCATTGTCAGCGTGTTAACACAGAACATCAAAGACCGGCAGGGCTACTGCAACCACTCCCTATTCCTGAATGGAAATGAGAACACATTACTATGGACTTCGTGGTCAGGCTACCACAGTCTTTTTCAAAGAATGATGCAATATGGGCCATAGTAGACCGATTAACAAAGACATCACACTTTCTACCAATCAAAATCATGTACCCCCTGAATAAGTTTGCCACTTTATATATCAAGGAGATTATTCGATTGCATGGTATCCCAGTATCAATCGTGTCTGACCGAGATCCTCGTTTCATGTCTCATTTCTGGAATAGATTACAAGAAGCTTTGGGAACTACACTGAAGTTCAGCACGGCCTATCATCCACAAATTGATGGGCAATCCAAAAGAACAATCCAGACATTGGAAGACATGTTACGTGTATGCGTGTTGGACCTCAAAGGTAACTGGGATGAGCACCTACCTTTAGTGGAATTCGCCTATAACAACAGCTATCAGGAAAGCATTGGAATGGCACCGTACGAAGCTCTGTATGGGAGGAAATGTCGATCACCCTTGTGCTAGACGGAAGTTGGGGATAGGAAATTGTTAGGCCTCGAAATCGTGCAAATCACAAGTGAGAAAATCCAACTCATCCAACAGCGGATTTGCACTGCTCAGAGCCGCCAAAAAAGTTATGCGGATACTCGGAGGCGAGACTTGGAATTTCAAGTAGGAGATCATGTGTTTCTCAAAATCTCACCAACAAGAGGAGTGATCCGATTCAGACAGCGCAGAAAGCTAAACCCACGTTACATCGGGCCATTTGAGATACTGGAAAAAATTGGTCCTGTAGCCTATCGCCTTGCACTACCTCCGGAGCTATCTAATATCCGCAACGTGTTTCACGTTTCAATGCTCCGACGGTACCTCCGAGATCTAGGACATGTCATCGACTATGAGAACTTGGAAGTTCGAGAAGATCTCTCTTACGAAGAACAACCAGTACAGATTCTCGATCGTCGTAATCAAGTTCTCCGGAACAAGACCATACCGCTGGTAAAGGTCTTATGGCAAAATCATCACACCGAAGAAGCTACGTGGGAAACAGAAAGTCAAATGCGAGTCAAATACCCACACCTCTTCAAAAGTTAAAGTACGTCAAGTTTGGGGACAAACTCCTATTTAGGAGGGGAGAAATGTGACACCCTGAACGTTTAATTAAATACCACATAAGTATTTATAGTTATATAATTGTGGGTGTATGTGATAACATATTATTGAATAATTAATAATAAATACAAAATCTGATTTAGCACTGGGTTATATGGGATTAATTAGTGATTTTTATTTAAGGCCAAATTAACAGAAATATGAAATCCTAATACTAGTTAGGTCAAATTAAAATTAAAGATAGTAAATAAATAATAATATGGAATAACAATAGTAAATCTGTAAAGTAAAAATAAAATAAAATAATTAATTTTATGATGCTACATGATAAGATGTAATTTAATTTATATTAGGAACATTGAAACACTTAACACCAAAACAAATAAATAAATGAATAAAAGAAAAAAAAAAAAGTTTGGCCCAGCAATGTTTTATAGAATTTGGCCCAAGCAGGAAAAAAAACAAAAGGGGCCCAAGCATGTATATTAAGAAGATAATACTTATCCATAAAGATTTAAATCTCATACTGAATCTTCAATTAAGAGCTCAAATCTTCTAGCCTCATGATGCCTCCATAAGAGAGAGGCTACGTGTCCTTCATCTCTGGACTCAGTAAGCAGTATATAAAGGGACTAAAGGGTTGTGATTCAGAGAAGAAAAAAAAAAAAAAACGAAAGAAAAAAAGGGGGAAGAGTGAGAAACCGAGAGAAATACATAAGTAAGGAAAGGAAGTTATGCTAGTAAAGTAAAGGCTAAGGGTTATACTTAAGGTGAGTTATATTATACCTTGATTTACCATTATATGTTTTACGAATGTTTTGAGTTACCATAACTTATTTTATACAAGCTATATTTTAAGTTATATAAATAAAAGTTACGTTTTATAAATATTTTAGTTACGTGGGTTACTTTCTAAACTCTATTTACTTAAAAGGAAACCCATGGATATGTTTGTTTAAATTTTAAAATATATTTGACTATAACCTTATAAACAATTATGTTTTGTAAATATCACCACGAGAGTCCTACGCCTTGGGGGACTTAAATAACCACTGGCCTCTGTTTGACCACCTTGTGGTCATCTGTTTGTCATGGATCCATTGACCTCTGTTCTGACTGTCATTTTTTGACCTCTGTTCTGTTTTGTTTTATACCGTGGTTATGATTATTAATTTACATGATTTCTGTATCCTGCCACTTTAAATAAATTGTCATTTTAAATTAAATTATGCAAATATTTTAGCCTACTCATTATCCGTGGTTATTTTAATCCCTACACTCTTGGCATAATATTTCTCACTCTGCTATGTGCTTATAGCTGTTACCCCTTTCAGGTGACGAGATGTAGGGGAAACCCATAACCCCACAAAATGGAACCTGCTCATGGACTATTGTTGAACCACTATTTTATCTTTCTTTTTTTTTTTTCTTTTTTTTTTTTTTAAATTTTTGCTTCCTTTTGTTTCTATTCGGGGCTGGTCACTGAATAAGAAAATAATGAAGGCCCTAGAAATGTATTTCCTCTTTCTTAAATAGTAGCATGAAATGAAATTTCTGTTTAATTATTTTTTTTTTCGCTTGCGCAGCTTAATTTGTTTTGAATAAGAATAAGTTAGTAAGTCACAATTCCAACTCTAAGCCCTTGGGGTTGGGTCGTGAAAATAGACATCCCTTTCGGAGTCCGGATGCGTCCGATCATCATCGAACAGAAATTCGTGCCGGCCTACGTGTTGATTGCTGCCATAGATGAGGTACAAGATGAGAATCCCTGGTATTACGACATCTGGAACTTCTTGGAAAAGGAGGCGTATCCACCAGGGGCAAATGCCAAAGATAAGAGGGCAATTCGAAAAATGGCTGCTCAGTTCATCGTCTGCGGAGGTAAACTGTACAAGAGGGGTCATCTCAGGATGCATAAGCTGTGTGTTAATGCTGAAGAGTCTAAGTGCCTGATGGAGGCCATCCATGGAGGAGAGTGCGGAGCGCACATGAACGGGGTGATGCTAGCCCGGAAGATCCTTAGACAGGGTTATTACTGGTCCACCATGGAGGAGGATTGTATTGGCTTTGTCTGGTGATGCCACAAATGTCAGATCCATGCAAACCGCATGAACATTCCACCGTCGAAGCTATACAACATGACTTTACTGTAGCCGTTTTTAGTCTGGGGGATTGATGTAATTGGGGCTGTCACTCCAAAGGGGTCCAACGGGCAAGAGTACATTCTGGTAGCGATAGACTACTTTACGAAGTGGGTTGAGGCCCAATCTTACGCTATGTTGAAGGCATCGCACGTTGCTAAGTTCATCAGGAACAACATTATTTGTCACTACGGGGTCCCGAATGAGATTATTTCGGATAATGGTTCCCACTTCAAGAAGGAGGTGATCGCCTTGTTGGAGAAATATAACGTGGTTTTTCATAAGTCATCTACATATCGGTCGCAAACCAGCGGAGCTGTTGAGGCCGCCAACAAGAACATCAAGCACATTTTGCAGAAGATGGTGGAAACCTACAGGGATTGGCCAGATAAGCTGCCATTTGCTCTTTGGGGCTACCGGACTTCAATTCGAACTTCTACTGGAGCAACTCCGTATTCCTTGGTTTATGGGATGGAGGTTGTTCTGCCTATCGAAGTTCAGGTTCCGTCATTACGGGTATTGGCTGAGTGTCAGATAGCTGAAGCAGATTGGCAGCAAAGCAGGTTCGAAGAACTCATGCTCTTTGATGAAAGAAGGCTGAAAGCACTGTATCACGTCCAGGGTTATCAACGAAGAATTGCCAGGGTTTTCAACAAGAAGGTTAAGTCCAGGAATTTGAAAGAGGGGGATCTAGTGCTCAAAGACAACCGAGCTCCCATTCATGACCCTAGGGGCAAGTTCAGACCTAATTGGACTGGTCCTTACATCATCAAGTCTATCTGGTTGGGTGGAGCTGTCGTTCTGATGGACCTAGATGGCCTTGAGTTCTCCTAGCCGATCAACATAGACAAGTTGAAGAAATACTTTTCTTGAGTGGCTTGTTAGGCCGAAAACCCGAAAGGGCGACCTAGGCAAAAGTTAGAGCACAGAAAATTTGAAATAATAAAAACTGAGCTTGCAAGGTTGAAAATCCAGAAAGGGCAGCCTTGGCAAAAGTTAGAGCGTAAAAGGAGAGGGTTAATACACGAGTGAACCTGAGCCGAACTATGCAAGGCTTGATTCCCATCTTTGGGATATGTAGGCAACTTCATTTTGAAGTCCAGCCATAAACACTTCCAAATCAACTTTGTCCATGTGATCCTGTTGGTCATCTTTGTCTATTCTGTATTCAAGGGCTTGGTTGTGATCTCCAGTGCAGTGCTATTCAAACTAGGGGCAACTTTCCAGTTGATAGGATCCGGGGTTGTACATCTCAGTGATAGATCTCGGGCGTGTCCAATTGTGATCCATATCGAAAATGGTTTTGAAAAGTTTTAATAAAAATTGATTTTGCTCAAATTAATCTTTTTACGACTTGGACCATTTTTGGACCAAATGGAAAATTTTCAGTACCCATAACCTTCAATTACGTTGATTTTAGTACAGAGTTCTCCTATTCTTGAATACAAATTGAAGTTGTTTTTTATTACATTCATAAAGAAAACTTGAAAGTACTGATAAAACAATAAATTCGGGGCATTGATAAGTCAGGTGTTCCTGCATCCCCTCCCAGAGCTTGTGGAAGCCTCTGATGCCAAAGTAGGCCCAATCTGCGCCTCTTTATCAAGCCAAGCTATGCACTCATCAGAGAGGGTGCAACTGAAAGTGGGAGTGGGGGTCAGAAGCTCTCTCGTTCTCCATGCTGTGGCATACCGAGCTAGCTGTGCGCCTCGGACTGGAAATGCGGCAGGGTATTCTATCCCTTCCTCTGGGCAAGTCTGATCATGTCCGAACTGGCTCCAGAATTGGAATGGGAAGTAAAAGACACAGTGTGTCGGACTGATCAACTGAATCCTTGGTTGGCGAGACATGCTGTAACTCATCGCCGGCAGATTGAGCCAGGGGTAGCGCCAAGCAATGCTGGTAACGGATAGACTGCACATCTATTCACACCATCATCCCTCATCAGGGGCATCGACTAGACGTCGTCGGAAGAAATAGCCGCGAGCTGAATATGCTGGGCATGAGTCCACAACCTTCAACTTATCCATCAACCATATCTGGGGAGGGATGAAAAATGAGAGATTAAAGAATAGAGAGGTGCACGTGGAAAGAAAAGTGAGAAAAGGGTTTTGAGAGAAAAACCGAGCCTGAGGGCCGAGTGATGTGAGAAATATATGTGAGATAGGGTGGGAAACATTATCTGTAGCAGTAGTGGACTCCCTGCGGATCTAGACGTCTCTTGGCGATGGAAAGCATCCAAACCCATCAGTGTCTCAGCTAGTGCCATGGCAATCCAGCTCTTGCCCTCTTTTAAGCCTTGGGCAACCTCAATCAAATGGACTCTAGATCCTCCGGAGCCTGGGGCAAGCAAGAAATGAGACAACATGCACAAGCGAAGGGCATGTCGCCGAAAACCCTGCCAGTTATGATCGCCGTGGTCACCAGCATCAGAAAATCGACGAATCAAGCTCAGAATGTCTAGCTCTCCGTCGCGAATCAATGACCGAGCGTCATGCAAAGTGAGCCCGCACATCTGTCCTAAGGCTTGGACGTGGCCAAAGCAGAATTAGGGCAAAATCTCTTCATTGCGTTGAGATTCCACCAAAGCTTGGAAGTCTTCGAAAGTAGGACATATCTCTTGTCTGCCAAAGCTAAAAACGTGAGTTGCCGGATTCCAACACCTTGCCGCGGCATGGAGGAACGGAAAACGCAGCGGGGTGCGGCTCAGCGTGAATAGTGCATTTATGCTGAAGCCTCAAAAATTTAGGTTTTCCGAGCCATCCAAGTTGGTGATCCAATTTGTGAGATTTTGGACAAGAAATGCCTCAATTTGGTGCAAAACTGAGTTAGAATGAGGGAACCATGAAGCCGAAACCTTTATGGAGGATAAGGCACTGTTTAGAGGACAGGTGGCCAAAATCTGGAGGTCCCCAGGCTAACTGGTCGACCGACCACTTTTTCTGGTTGACCAGCCACTTGTTTTGGTTGACCAGCCACTTTTTTTGGTCAGACCAAAAAAGTGGTCGGCAACCTGTTTTGGTGGTCGGCAGTGAGCAAAAAAGTGGTTTGCAGTTTTTTCTTGTCTCCAAAAGAGAGTCTCTAGCCTTCCTGTGTACTGAGAATGCTGAAGGTCTGAGTTTATCCTTGTTGCGGATGCGTCCTGTTGCTTTGTTCATCCAAAATGCATTTGCTTATCGAGTTGTTAAGTTTTGCTTATCAAGTTGTTACTCTTTGGTTATCGAGTTGTTGCTCTTTGATTATCGAGTTGTTGCGATTTGTTTATCGAGTTGCCACTCTTTGCTTATCGAGTTGTAAACTTGTTAAGGTCTTGTTGTTGCTTATTGAGTTAAGTTATTTTGTTTGTTACGTTGGTTCACTACCTGACTTGGCAATACATGAATGTTCAATTTCCATCAATCTCATTTTTGTGCAAAATGGTACGATGCGATGCGATGCTTAGAATACAAATGCAACACTTTTTGAACAAAAATCTGTTTTTATTCCATCATGGTTTCTTTTTACAACAAGGTACAAGTTTTAAAGAAAATAAAACTGCCTAACACTGTACAATGTGCTACAACTACTATTAAAAAGAAAACAAAGCAAAGCAGCTACGTCGGTGCTATCTGGCTCAAGATCCAGAGGCCCTCTTCACCCTCTTCGGCTGAGTAGCCTCTACACCACCGCCGTCGACACCACCGTTTGAACCAAAGCAGCCATCCTCGGAATCCTCCTCGGCGTCGTCTCCGCTCTTAGAACCGGAACCGGTGTCATCACCTCCGCTCGCGGATGTCTCCGACTAAGGGTGTGCTGACTCCTCCTCCTCACTAGACTCGTCGTCATGTCTGGCAGGCGCTCTACGTCTCCCTCGACCGCGTGTCGGGATCCCTCTCCTTACTGCTCAAGAAGGCTTGGGCGGCTCGGGCTATAGAGGTGTGACCTGAAAAAGCAGTTTGAATACATCAGCCAGAGTATGTATATCAGATGCAAGTATGGTGCATAGAGTGAGTGCATGTAGATATAGTATGTGAATGTGATGTGTCAAATGTGCTCTACACATGCAGTGAATTAGTGTAGTGAAATGTTCAGTTTTGGTATGCATCAGAAGTATGATAAATGCAAGGAAATTGAAAAATACCGGGATGCCGTGGGCGTGCAACGTCGTCTCTCTCCTCAAAACCATAAACTCAAGCGAGGCCATCGCCTTGAGCAACCCCTCAACATATCCTCTGGGAGGTTGCAGATACAAGTTCAAGTCATCAGTGAATGAATGAATGTCTAAATATCTGAATGATAAATAAAAGCTGTGTGGCATACCGGTGGTGAGTTAGGGGCACTGACATATCGATGATTTGGCAATGGAGCCTCCAGTGGAATCTGGTAAGGTGTCCCATACCGCCAGCCTGTCAGCTCGGTCGGAGGATCTGGCCACCCAGCACACTGCCAAGCAGGGGGCATCCCCCTACTCCTACCTCTCGATGTACTGGCCCTACTAGTCGAAGGAATGTCTATAGCTCGGGCGCAGCTCGATGAAGGGATGTCAGCAGTTCTCCTCATGGGGGTGCGAACGCTTGTCGGTGGGGGCATCAGGTATGTGTGAAGATAAGTCGCCTACTCCCCCTCCTCATGGAAAAGGACTGCATCAGTACCCAGCATAAGGTCGCTAACCTCCTGGAGAGTGAGACTCTCTGTGGATCACATGTCCAGTGGAGGCAGTGAGGGGATCTCCTAAGCGGGATAGCCCTGTGTTTGGCGCATGAATCCTCCCCGAGAAACCAGGCTCTGCCAACTAGTCCCTAAAACAAAATTCGGTACTGGGAGGCTTCCCATGCCCCAGCGAACTGGAACCGAGCAAACCCTGGCATCGCTGTCCAAGGCTGCTAGGTGATCTGCGGATAGCAAGTGCATAAATTGATTAGTTGTCATAAATATGCAAGATGAATCAAAGCTGAAAGCATGAAGAATTGAGAGTTCTGGATTACCTCGGTCGCCCGCACTATGTCAAAATACTGCCGGAGATATGGCAATGTCTCCTAGGGCCTGGGCCGACACTGACCCTCAAATATGCGCGAGTATGACACATCGAGTGGTGCCTCCACCTCCGGATCAAGGGTGAGCGTCGGGAAGTAGGCGCAAACCCACAGCTGTGAAAGGCAAGACAGTGGTAATGAGAATACATAATATACAGAAAATGCAGAATGCTGAGTGCGGAATGCAGAGTATAAAATGTAATGTGTGCAATGTGTGGAGTGTGCAGTGTACAGATATTGAAAAGCAGAAATGTAAATCAAGAGGGAGAATGTACCTCTCAAGCTCTCTAGTAGCCACCTACTATGGTCCCGCGCCCGCGGGAGGTCGCACTCATATAGTAATAAAGGGTAGCAAGGCCAGCCCTGCCCCAATCAAAGTGCCAGACCTGTGATAGGTCTACTAGAGCACTGAGAAGATAAAGGCTGACCGTGTTCCCCTTGTTGGAGAATAGTGTGGTCCCGAGAAGGAACATCAAAAATCCCCGGGCATACTATTCTATAGCCTCAACAGTCTCGGGCGTAGTCCCCCTGTACTGCTCTGTAAACCAGGTGTACCTGACTATACATGATGATCTGTAGATCGGCGGATGGGCTCCGAACAAATAAGTCCAAGCTGCCTCCCACTCGCCCATATCAAAATCGTATGGGATAGGTCGGCCTCCCACGTCGAGGCCCGTCAGCATCGAAAAGTCGTATGGGGTCATCGTTATGTCCCCCGGTAGCAGAGAAATGGAAGGAGTTGGTGGTGTCCCACCATCTCTCTACAAGTGCACCCATGAGGGTCCTGCTTGCCTGAAGACGCGACAACCCCACACAAAATGGACCGAACCCGCCTCATCTACAATTTGTCGAACAACATCTGGAAGCTCCATGTACCACTCCCTCGTGATGATTGACCCATATCCCCGGGTGAAACGGGAAGATACCTGTGTTCAGAATGAACAGAGTGTTGTATTGTGAGCTGTGTGCCAAATAAACAAAACACTGTGTTGTGAGCTGCATGCCAAATGAACAAAGTGTTATGTTGTGAGCTGTGTGCCAAATGAACAGAATACTGTGTTGTGAGCTGTGTGCTAAATGAACAAAATATTGTGTTGTGAGCTGCGTACCAAATGAACAGAGTGTTGTATTGTGAGCTGCGTGCCAAATGAACAGAATACTGTGTTATGAGCTGCGTGCCAAATGAACAGAGTATTGTGTTGTGAGCTGTGTGCCAAATGAACAGAATACTGTGTTGTGAGCTGTGTGCCAAATAAACATAATACTGTGTTGTAAGCTGCGTGCCAAATGAACAGAGTGTTATATTGTGAGCTGCGTGCCAAATGAACAGAGTGTTGTATTGTGAGCTGCGTGCCAAATGAATAGAATACTGTGTTGTGAGCTGCGTGCCAAATGAACAGAGTGTTGTGTGTGAGCTGCGTACCAAATGAACAAAATACTGTGTTATGAGCTACGTGCCAAATGAACAGAGTATTGTGTTGTGAGCTGCGTGGCAAATGAATAGAATGCTATGTATGAGCTGTGTGCCAAATGAACCAGATGCTGTGTTGTGAGTTATGTTTAGAACGAGCAGAAGTGCTGTGTATGTAAATGTGTTCAGAACGAGCAGATATAATACATAGCGAAAGCATGAAGTGTGCAAGAAATGCAAAATACATCGCAGAAAATGTAAAAGTGAAGTACGCACCTTGCGCGCTTGATGAGACAAGTGAGACTCCGGCTCCCATAGTAGCAAGTCTGCGGGTGCTCGTCGCGCAAAATTCGTGGAATGATGAAAGATACTCGGTGGTTGTACGTGCTCCTGAGGGTGGTACTTCTCCGGGTCGAAAACCCAAATCCTAGGCGGCAATGGCATGATGTCAGGCTCGTCCTTTACTCGCGGAGAACCCCCGTCGTGTGGGATGTGGTCAGCCATCTGAAAAGAAAATGCAAAATGAGCAAAAATGAGCGAAATAAGCCAAAATTGCAAAAAGTCAACAAAAGTCAACTCTTAGGAAGAGAAAAAAGTTAAAGAAAGTCAAAGCCTAGGAAAAGGTGCTAAACTTCGAGAGAAACATACCTCAAGTGATGAAAATGGAGAAAGAAGCTCCGAAAACAAATTCTGATCGGTTCAAAACGAAGAGAATCGAAAGTTTTTCGCGAATCAACTTCGCGGGGGGCGTTGGAATACGTGTATAAAGCCCGGATCTAAGAGGGAAAAGGATCTAGGAAGGGAGAGCAAGTGATTTCGGCACTAGAGGTGTGAATGAAATGTGTTTTGGAGGTGTACACTTATAGAACCGAGGCTAAAAGACCAAACTGCCCCAAAGTTGTGTAAACTGGTCGGGTGACCAGTTTTTCTAGCTGACCGACCACTTAAGTGGTCTACAAGTGGTCTGCAACTGGTCTAGGTGGTCAGCAGCCCTCCTGGGTAGTCTTCGGGGTCCCATTGTCCTCCTTGTGTGTTTTAGTGCTGATTGGATTCCTTGGCTCTCGAGAAAGTATAAGAAAAGTTCACTATTTTCGACTCAAAATTCCCCCGTGGGAACTTCGACTCACGTATTCGATGCATGACTCATTATCACTCGTCAAGAGCAAGGTGTATCCTTTTTAAGTATGTTGTGACCCCTCTGAGAGGTAAATCGGAGGTTACGGTTAAATTGCTCTCGTTAAGGCTTGTATTTCCTTATTCGGCATTTTGCTTCAAACATGCTTTTGAAGTTGCACTAAAAATGCATTGTTATGCACACCATTCGTTGCATTGTTATGCACACCTATCTCGCATTGTTATGCTCGTTAGTTGCATTGTCATGCACCTCTTTACTTGTGACGTCACGCACGTTTTGCTTGCATTGTTATGCGTGCTTCGGTTGCATTGTTATGCACCCTCTCCACTTGCGTTGTCACGCACTTTTTACTTGCATTGTTATGCACGTTCTAGTTGCATTGTTATGCGCACTTCACTTGCATGTTATGCACTTTTCACCTGCATTGCTATGCACTTTTCACTTGCATTGCTATGCATATTTCCATCAGCATTATATGCGCACGCGTTTATCTTGTGTTGATATTGTATCTTGATATAGCGTTGATCATGTATTTCCATTATATTGTACTTGTCAAAATCTCTCTTTTGTGAAGGCACGATATTGTATGTACGGTTCATTCTAGAGAAGTTTCGGTTCAGTTTGACTGTTACGCTTCTCCACTCACGTTTGGCATGCGTTCGGACGTACCTTTCTCTTCTCGCATTTGACACGCATTTAGACGACTGCGCTTTCTTCCACAGTCCTTCTCCTTTTGTGTTTGATATGTTGGAAGGTGTTCCGTTTGAGACTTTGGGTGTTCCCGATAGTCGCTTTTAGCCTTCTCTGCGTGAGACGCAGTGAGAATTGTATAATTTTCTTACATCCTTTCTGCATGAGATGTAGTTCGGTTCGTGTCTACTTGCTTATGTACGAGTTTGCTGTAGCATTCCTTCACATTTTATTCGCTTAAACTGTTGCATTTATTTTGCATGAATGCTTCATCACAGCTTTCTTTGCATAATCATAAGTTATGCTCCACATCGTGCATGTCATTTGCATCTTGCCCTTGCCTGCGGGCGCATCTCTTTGTTATTTTGCCTGTTTGTCTGAGTCTTCGGCCTTGTCAAAAATGGGTCGTCTCTGGGCTTTGACATTTATTCCCGTCACTTCTTGACTTCCGAGTTCTGTCAAAGAGGGGCAACTGTAGACACCTCATTTTTGACCGACCTTAAGACTTAGACATCATCGATTGAGCGCTCGATGATCGCACATGTTTGTGCTCATTTTGAGTTTCCGGAGTTTTCGGCTGAGTGCCTTGCCTCCAGGCCTCTGAACTCTTTGTGTTTTGGCTTGGTTTCTGGACCATGCCTTGTTGACCTTGCTTAGAGGGAGAGAGAGGGCCGTAGACCACGTTTTGTAGTCGTAGACTACTTTTCCCTCTTGTAGACTAGTTTCCAATTTCTGGAGCTTTCGGCCGAGCGCCTTGTCTCGGAACCTCTTAACTTCCTCCTCTTGGCTTGGTTTTTGAACCATGCCTTGTTGACCTTGCCTAGAGGGAAACAAAGGTCTGTAGACCACTTTTTGTGGCTGTAGACCACCTTTCCCTCTTATAGACTACTTTTTGTACCCGTAGACTAGTTTTCGAGGCTTCTGGCTACGTGCCTTGTCCCATGGACTTTTGTCTTGCTTCCTTTTAGGTTTGGTTTTCAACCAAACCTTGTTTTCCTTGCCTGGAGGGTGGAACAAGGGGTGTAGACCAGTTTCTCCCCCTGAAGACCACTTTTCTTCCCTGCCAGCCAGTTTTCTGGTCGGCCAGCTGGTCTTGGTGGTCTTTGGACCACCTAAAGTGGTCGGCAGCCATGCCACCACCTTGCTTTCTTTGTGTAGACCACTCATTCCCCTTGCCGACCACTTTATCTTCCTGCAGACTACTTTTTCTGGTCGGCCGACCAGTGCAAGTAGCTGGCCGACCACTTCAACTGGTCGGCAGCTTTCTTGCACTTTCTGTAGATATTTTCCATGCCAGCTGTGCCAACTGTGCCAGCTATTGGGCACAGAAAGCATCCTCCATACACGTGTACAGAGGGATTGATTCAAGCTTGATGCATGATTTTCTATAAAAGAGAGCCTCCTCCCTCTTGTGTCAGGTTGAGAAAATTGCTTAGGGCATATACATATATCTTTATCTCTATATTGCTCTATTTGCTCCATATTTGTGCTTGAAAGTGTAGTTTCTTCACACTTTTGCACACAAACACCTAGTGAAACACCACACTCTTGTTGCTGAGGCACCTTGAAGTTGGTTTTGGAGTTTTTGGATTGCTTTTGGTCCAAAAAGGTTACTGAAGTTGCTGCCTTGTTCTTGTTCTTCAAGGGTGAGTCTCTAACCCCTTAATGCTTTATTTTTTATTAAGTCTTTGGCCCTATTTGCATGATGTTTTAGGCCTAACTTTCTACTGCAAAAAGTTCTGATTTTAAGTGTTTGTAATGTTGGTTTGAGGCCTCTTTGGTGCCTTTTGTGCCTTGTTTGGCTTTGTTTTGTGCTATCACTTTAGGCCTTTGCGATCACCTTTATTTGGCCTCTTCAAGGAATTTCAGTGGTGGAAAGTGTGTTTTGAGGTCTCAAATAGGTGGGGGTTGTCCCCCCTCATCTTCTCTTGTGTGCTTGTGTTGATGGCTCATCAAAGTAGCATGCTTGTTAAGCTTGTTTTGGCCCCATCTCAGCCTATTTTTGGCCTTATCTCAGCATGGCATACCTTTGTTTAGGGTTGGTTTGATTACCTCTTGCATGCTCCTTGCACTTGTAGTGCAATTCCACTAACTAGCCTAACATGCATCATGCTTTGGACCACCATTTTAGCATGCTTTTGGCTCTACTCCAGGACTATTTTACTCATGTTTTGCCATGCTTAAGCTCTGTTTTAAGTTGTTGTGGTCATGTATGCCTTGCTTTGTATAGCCATAGTGCATTCTAGCTCACTAGCTTTGAGTTTCCAAGTCACTAGCATGCATTGATTGGGCTATTTGCATGATTTAGCATCATTTGATATGTGATTTCAGTGCATGTAGTGTGGCTATACACTCACATGTGTCACTCTTTCAATGCTTGGAGGGTTTGTGCTTTATGTTTTAAACATGAGCCTTTATGTATGCCATCTTGCCTAAGCATTTGGGCTACCATATCAGTGTATTTTTTGTCTTATTTTGCCATGATACAACTCTAATTTTTGTTGGTGAAGTTATCTCATGCTTGGTTTTGGGGGGTGTAGTGTAATCCTCTTTGTTGGCCTTGTATACTCCATGCTTCATGCCCTTCATGCTAGCATGTGTTAGTTCTACTCCATACATGTTTTAGCATCATTTTGACATGCTCTAGGACTGTTTTGGGTTGTCTTGGCCATATGGTTCATGTATTGCATAGCTATAGTACAATGGGCTTGGCTAGCCTTGTGTGTTCATGCCTCTAGCATGCTTCATTTGTGACATGTGCATGGTTTGGCATCATTTAACATGTTATTTCAGAGCATATAGCATTGCCATGTTCTCATTTCTTTCACTCTTTGAGTGCTTTTAAGGGTTATGCCTTTGTGCCTCACTTACGGCCTAACTTGTATGCATGCATGCCTAGGCTTTTGAGCTCCCATCTCAGCATGTTTTGGTCTTTGTTTTGGCCTATTTGAGCTCTGTCTCTGGTTGGTTCAATCATTTGTGCCATGTATTGCATGCCTCTTGTGTAGTCCCTTTTGTCGCCTTGTGCTTTAGGCCTCCTAGCATGCTATGCTTGTGTTGTTTAGATGATTTGGCATCATTTCACACCTGATTTCAGAGCATATAGTGTTGTCACACTTCCATGTTTGTCACTTCTTAATCATGTTTGAGAGTTGTGCTCTTATGCCTAATTGATGGGCCAATGCATGAGCATGCATTATCTTGCATTTCATGCTAGCACTTCAACACATTTTGGCCACTGTTTTGGCATGATTTAGGTCTGTCCATATTCGGTTTAAGTCCATTGAGCATTGTATTGCATGCCTCTTGTGAGATGTTCTTTCCTAGCTTTGATGCCTTAAGCTTCTAAACTTGCCATACATGCATTGTTCATATGTTGGAACCTTATGCATGCCATCCTAGCATTCATAGAAGAGCATGTTGTTTGCATGTTGTTACATTGCATTGTGTTTGCATGTTGCTATATTACATTGTGTTGGCATGTTGTTGCATTACATTGTGCTCGCATGTTGTTACATTGCATTGTGCTCGCATGTTGTTGCATTGCATTATGCTTGGAATGTTGTTGCATTGCATTGTGTTTGGATTGAACGTTGATCCAGACACGAGAAACGAGGGACGTTTCATACTTGAAGTAATGAAACGTACCTCATTTGTCGGTCGCCGACCTTCTTGGTCATGCATGATAGAGGTTAAGGCCCTTATGTGTTATTTGTGCATTCATTGATATTGATTCGTGCAAACTTGGCTTCATGGCCATCGTGCATTGCGATGCTCGGTTGGTGGCTTGAGAGTTGAGAAACACACCCCCTTGAGCTTAAGAAATGATAAGGAGGGTGGTTGTGCACACATACCTTGCAAATACATTGTTGTGCCCCTTCTTGTTCTCTGTTACAGCAAATTGGAGCTTGGCAGAATTTTCTGGTCGGCAGACCAGAAAAAGTAGTTAGCTGACCACTTTTTCTGGTCTGCAGCATGTTTAGGTGGTCTACAGGTGGTCTATGACACCATTAAGTGGTCGGCAGCTCTCCTGAAGGTCTCCATGTTGGAGTAGAAGCTATCTGGAGGTTTGTGCAGTGTTCTGAAATCAAATGCAAACAGAGGTAAGTTGGGGCATAGCGATGGATTTCCAAACGAGGCGATCGAGCATGCATGCACTTCTCGCCCCGAGGCTCCTTTTAACTTCTTTGCTTAGTTAGTTAGCTATTTGGTTCTGTACTTAAGTAGTTAATGCACTTAGCTATTCATTTGTGTTTGTAATTAGTTAACTTGTTAGTTAATTAGCTTCGTTTTGTAATAATTAGTTTAATTAGCTTAGATTAACTAATTAGTTCATTATTCGGACCCTCCGTCGAGAGGGCGAATTTTGTAATAAGTGTGCGTGTGTGTGATGCATGTCTTCCAACCCCATTTCTTTCTCCCTTTTATTTACCAGCTTTTGATGGTTAGTTTAGGGTCATTTTCAATTAGCATCCTTATGCTTCGCATGCGTGCATCATTCATCTGTTTTGCATGCACCGGGCTCGGCGCATCATACAAACTACATTGTATTTCAATACCAATTTGAATACATGTTATCAAGTTGCATTCATATGACATCTTAGAATAGCCGAGCCTATTTTAGCTGCATTTTGCATGTGTTGCATTAGGCATCTTAACATAGCTAAGATCATGCATTGATTTCTAACTAGCTTTTGTTTTGGCTCGGAGTACACTGTGAGTGTTTATGCTTTAGCATCCTTGCATGCGTGTAACTGACTGTCATGTTTAGCATGCTTGCCATGAGGCTATTTGCTTAAGTGTTTAACTGCATGAATGCCTGTGGGTGGAGGCTTGATTGCCTGAATTGGGACAATTCATCAAATGTGCGTTTTAAGCCCACTTGAAGTGGCAAAATCATGTTGTTTTAAGCCCACTTAAGGGTGGCAAATCTGCGACTTAGCCTACTTGCAAGTAGCACTTTCAAACCATTTTCAAACAAACAAGTATGAGATGTTTTGTTCGAACTTGAGTGATTTAGTCTATACTTGTATGTTGTGCGCATCACATAGTAAGCTAGCTAATAAATCGGAATAAGAACACATGTGTTTTCAAAAACAACATATCATGTTAGTAGAGACCAATCCTTTGATCGGGCGAGCGGGGGTGCTCATTTCATGACCTTCCCCTTTCGTACCCAAGTTCCCGAGCCGAGGCAACTTTGGTGATGACGGACACGTGGCATTAGGCACGAGTCAGGATTTCCTAAATTTCCCCAAAACAAAACATTTAGGTGGCGACTCTGAAATCTGGCAAAGCAGTCCATGTTTGGCGCTTTTTGATTAAAATCAATTTTCCAAAACGATTTGCCGGATTTGGACTTTTTGGTGATTTATCAGTCTTACATTGCACTTTGTGAGATTAGATTTAGAACCGCGATAGGAGTCCAAACTGTAGTAGCTAGAACTACAATTCGCGCCCTCGCGCGCGGAGCGGAGTTCCGAGCGGTCTGCAGATGCCTTGCACTCCCTTGAGTGCTTTGTGACACTACAGCTCTTCCTTGAAATGCCACAATCCTGCCATGTATCTCCTTGCACGGCCAAAACTAGAGTAATAGAAAACTCTTCGTTTGCCTGGTCAACGTTCCTAGTTTTCTTTGCTCGGAGTTTCCCCTGAACTATCTTGAATTATCAGCATTTACTCTTTGCACTCCTAAATAACTTCCCAGCGTTTCCACACACTTGTTGTTCATGCCTTTAGCAATCCCTGATCTCCAGTTCAGTGATACGCGTTACCTGCGCATCTTTCACTTGTACTACTAGATTGACGATTGACAGTTGTTCTCTCTGCCAAAGCAACTTCAACAGATTTGTACAAGTCACCAACTATGCAACACCTAGCATAGTACCCGTACCCATACTCCTTGAGTGCTCATCGTGGCTCTATCTCTCCTTCTGCACTCAAGCTTGCCTGAGAGATCTGCAACTACTTTGTTTCATCAAGAGGTGCGTTCGCCACCATGGAATAAAAATCGATACCATAACCCAGGTATCCAACCATTCAGTTAAAACTAAATGCCATATGCTGTACAAAACACAAGCACTCTTCCAAAACACAGCAGATTCTATTGCTCAAAATCACATTGAGCCAATACAAAGAACATGCAGAACCAATCGAGCTAGCTTTTCAATTTTCTGCAACTCAAGCTCCACCATAGTGCCAAGTTCCGATTTCCATAGGCGCCAAACAAGTTGTCCTTGACAACTCTAAACAAAACATGGTGAGCAACCCGCTTGAACTAGTGCTGAGGAAACTAAACAAGAGAGGCTTCAAATTCTTCGTCAAAGCAACTTCAAAAGCGGTACCAAAAACATCATGTCCGATCAACCATCGAACACAATACTACTCTTTTCAAGCTCGAATTAATGAAGAGAGCCAAACAAATTCTCTGAGAACTGAGACAAGTTCTCTACCAAACAAAGCTGGACTGTGGATGCAGTTAGGCTTTAACCAGTTTGGAAGTATCGGAACAAACTTCAAATGAACTACCAAAATACCAAGAGCCAAAAAAGTTCTGAAGTGTCGAGCAAACTTCAGATTCCTTCAACTGCAATTCCAACTGGTTGACACAAGATAATGCACCATCTTTACAGCTACTAAAATCGTCCAAAGGCGCACACAACTCCACAGTCCCCGCTGACTCCACCGAGTCTGCAAACGATCTATCCCCTCCAAATCCAACGGCAGATTAAGGGATGGATCCCAACACATGAGATTCACAAAATCACCATCTTTACGTTTCTCTGCAACAATCTCTTCCAATCTTCAACGAACACCAACGGTCATACCGTTTCCACAGAAGCAAACACCGAAATCTGAATCGTCACGCAGACTACCAATAGTTGATGTCTTTGAATATGGAACAGATTGCGAAAATTAAAATCCACAAGGAGAAGAAACAATTAAGTCTCACAAACCGGAGACACCCGTGGATCTAATCAGACACGATCATAGATCCCAACTGTGATAATGAATCTCAATAAACCATGACTCTGGAAAAATCACCAATAATCCATGAAAGACCGCCAACAAACAATGCCTCCAGTAGACATTAGAAGAGAACGCCAAAACTCCACCAAGATTTGAAGTAGATTACCACAACTTCTCCTTCAAATCGACAATGTGGATACCAAGGCTTTACTAGATGCGGATCTTCCAATAATGATCCACAAAGGATCTCCAATGCTTCCATATAGGCCAATGCCAACAAAGTGCTACAATTTGGACTTATTACACATGCCAAATCTCCGTAGTACACTCTGCCAATGCTGGTTCTCTCTATCCCTTAGAGAAATCCCAATGAACTCTGAAGTTCTACAACTAACCCGAGAGTCTCCAAATGAACTGATAACTTCTGCAACTGACTCTGAAGGGTCTTTAATTGGCTTTCAATTGGCTTTAACTGGGTGAACAAAATTTTTCAACCCCATCACCCACATAGATGATAAACACTGTTGTACAAATATGTCTCCATTCCACCAAGCATCTAGAGTGAATCTGCACCTCTTACTTGGAATGTCTTCAACTGCTACACATAATCATGCATGGCTCGCACCTCTATCACTAAGTACTTACATCCTCCAATAGAGTGCTCACCGTTTTCCTGTTGAGGTGACTCCACCCAAACTCTTTGGGTGCCCGTCACAACTTCACTGTCACGAACCAGATTCAAGACAAAGAAAGAGATTTGTCTCTCTCTGGGTGCGCACTGCACCGTCTTATCCATTTCAATTTCTTTATCTGGAGCTTTCTTCTATGAACTAGTTGCTACCGCCAGGCCAAAATCTGGCACATTGCACCTCTGTACGACTTTGCTGCTTACTCTCTTGTACTATTGTATGTATGCACCTTATACGACACTCTTGCATACTCATCTATGCTATCGTAGCCATGTGCTCCTACGCCTTACATGTACACTACTGCAGCTGTAGTTTTTCCACATTCACATACTACCTGTACTTCTCGTATTATGTTTGACAGTAGCTCAAACTGCCACAATATTCCCCTTAGCCTACACTGGTTGCCAATCATCTGTCTCCCGATGAAGTGGTCTTCTTTTGTTTGAACCAGATCTCCCTATCAACTCTTGAGATAGTCATCTGCAATCCTCTGATCGCCCCTGACCAATCATGATCTCCCTCGATCCGCCATTTGATCAAGCTTATTCTCCTTTGGTCTCCAATGATCTCTGTCTGAAAATCAAGCTTCGCTGTTGAGTCTGGATTGGTCAAATTAGCCAGAAAAGCACTTCGGATTGCCAAAATAAAGAATGTAAATTTTTGAAATCTGATTTGCAAAATCTGACCATACGGTTGTGTTAGAAATATTTCAAATAGTTGGAAAGCATTATTGGATCATCAAAAACGGACTCAAAATGGCTCAGATCAAGCCAAAACAAGTTGGACAGCTCACATCAGTGAAATCTGGTGCGGCTAAGAAACACCGGATAATTCCTCCGATTCAGATGACGTCAGTTGCTTGGTCAACGGTGTAGCTCTGGTCAATGGCTCTGGACACTTGGCTCGGCTTCAGCTTCAGCTCGGCTCGGCGACTTGGCTTGGTTAACAGCTTGGTCAACTCGGCTTGAATGACGTTAGTGCCGGCGGCAAGAAGCCAGTTACCGGCGACGGGTGATGTCAGCGCCTGGAAGAACGAAGAAGACACGTGCCGCGCGTGTAGTGCGTTGTCGTGCGTGGTCATGGCGTCACAAAATGCGTGAAGGTGTGTGCAGCTTTGTCCGGCATCCTTTTTCGACGTGGTTTTCACCTTTGTGCTCATCTCGTCGAGACCTTTAACCTGGCGTGATCAAAAGTGGATTTCAACCACTTTGAATTCTGGGCAATTTTTGAGGACAGACTCTGTTTTTTCAAAAAACGACCGACGCGTCTCTGATACCACTTTGTTAGGATCATGGACACCCAGAAAATGAACAACCAGAAATCACACACATAAAGGAGACACAAATATTTAACGTGGTTCGGCCCAATGCCTACGTCCACGGGAGAGAAACCGATATCACTATAACCATGGAGAGATTACAAAAAGAATACAACGGAGGAGGAGACTCTCTCTCTCAACTCAACACTCAGCTCCCCCTCTCACACCAAGGGAGCTCCCTCTCTCCCACAAAGGGTCTCTCTTTTTTTCCTCTCTCTATATTTTGCTCACTCTTAGGTTTTCTCCCACACATTATCTATTCACTTTTTCTCTATTTATACACAAGGATGAGAAAGAGAAAAGGACAAACCCACCAAGATTTCCACCTCCTTTTGATGGAAATCAGAAATGGCAAGAGGAAGGCTCATTCTTTCTTCACTTTTAGTGGAGTTGATCGCTTGCTCCTTGACTTAAGCCAGCCTTTATTGTTGAATTGCCTAGAAGAAGAAAGATGATCACCCCTTTCACATGGGGTGACCTCACAACATTTAATGTGTCCTTAGCGTGTTCCTAGCTTGTCCTCAGCTTATCGAACTCTTTCCAACGTATTCAACTCATGTTAAACACTTATATGTAACCTCTAGAGAGGTGTCCGTACTTCATAACATAAAATTTTAAAAGTAAAAAGAAGAATTCATTATTTATGATTAGAAACCTCAATTTTTATTGGATCGTGAATAGAGTAATTGGTAATAAGCCATTAATTATACTTTATTGTGCAAAATGGTGGCTTACTAAAAAATGAATTGATTTTTCTTCTTGCCGCACCTCCAACATTTTGAAGGAGGAGGGGGTATTAGCCAATCAATAAATTTTGAATGAATGATACCTCACCATCATTCATTAAATTCAATACAGCGACATTTTTGTTAAGTGCACACCAATGAATTCAGCTTCTTTTAAAATCACAATATTGTCTATTTCTTTACAAGAAAATTCTACATGCCTCTAGAATGGAAAAAAAATAAATTACAACGGTAGTCTCTGTATTTTGATTGTTATGTCATTTTAGTTTCTATAATTTTACTTGACTCGATTTTAACCTTGAATTAATGATTTTGCCTCAATTTGGTCCAACTGATTACAATGCTTAATTTTTTTATATAAAAAATACACATATATGTGTCATGTGGCATATTTTAAGGATAAAATTATAAATTTACTCAACTCACTGAGTTAATCTCAATCAATTTAATTATAATTTTTCTTAAACAAACACTAATAATATTATCAATTAGACCAAATTGATACAAAATCTACAATTAATGGTCAAAATTAAGTCAATTAAAAATATAAAGACCAAAATGATATAAGGAGTAAAATATAGGAACTACCAATATAATTTGCTTGAAGAAAAATTAGAAAAGTGATTTCTCACTAAAACACGCACTACAACAAAATGCACCTTTAGCGACTAAAAAAAATTTAGGTGCCAAAAGTTATGGAATTGGAGACTAAAAATTTTTTTAGTTGGCAAAAGTACAATATTTAGCTACTATTTTTTTTTAGTAGGGGTATATTGGTTATTGGCGACTAAAAAAAATTTAGTCGCTAAAAATTGCTAGAATTGGGGAAAAAAAAGAATTTTAGTCGCCGTATATTGAGTTTTGGCTACTAAAACCATTTAGTCGCCGAATAAAAAATAAAAAATTATTTTTTACCTTTGACGACTAAAATTTTGGTCGCCAAAAGTTTATTTTCAGCGACAAAAAGAATTTTAGTCGCCGTATGTTGAGTTTTGGCTACTAAAATATTTAGTCGCCGAATAGAAAATAAAAATAATTTTTTTACCTTTGGCGACTAAAATTTTGGTCGCCAAAAGTTTATCTTCAGTGACAAAAAAGAATTTCAGTCACTGTATATTGAGTTTTGGCGACTAACATTTTAGTCGCCGTTTGAGTTGATTTGGCTACTAAATCATTTAGTCGTTATTACTTACATTTTTGCCGAAAATTTTTGAAATTAGTCGCCAAAGGTGCCAAAATTTTAGTGGGAAAATAAGTACTTATTGGCGCCCTCCCAGGTATTCTCCTCTGTTTACGAATACAAAACACTATCTCTCTCTCTCTCTCTCTCTCTCTCTCTCTCACTTACACACACACAATCAGTCATCACCAAATCTCACCTCACCTCACCTCACCACAGGCGCTTACCATCGGGAAGCATTCGACGTCGCACATTGCCACCGCCACCATCACAAATCACCACCACCACTGCCGCAATACTAGGTTATATCTCGCTCTTTCTCTCAGTCTTGCGCTCTCTCTCATTCTCTCGAGCTTGCTGTATCCCCAAATCGTATAAAACTTGCCCTATCCCCTTTCACTGTTATTTCCCATATCTGTCTCAATTTTGCTCTCTCTCTCTCTCTCTCTATTGATTTTGCTCTCGATATTCCTCTCTCAATTTCGCTCTGTTTCTCGCTCTATAATTCGTCATGGTCGTCTGAATAAGAGACCTCTAACGGTACAAACTCTCTCAATTTCTTTATTTGGTAATCTTTTTGTTCTCTTTCTTTCTCTCTCGGATCTCCTCTCTCTTTGTTTCTTCTTATTTTATGATCTGAATCTACTTCTAGGGTTTGGATCGAAACATTAAAGGTCTTTGGATGACCAGTAATGTTTTTATGAAATTTAATCTATTTCATTTTTTTTTTGTTGCATTTTATAGGTCTTTGGATTCATGAAATGGGATGCTCACTGTTGGTGAGCATGGCTTCCCTCATTTGCTTGATAATTTTGCCTATAATATTTTAGTAAGTTGTTTAGCTGTACACTGATGTATTTTTTGGACTTTAGTAGTTGTTTTTGCTGAATTCATTCTTGTTTTCTATGTTAATTTCCTCTTGATTTTGTTGTTTGGTGAAGCACACTGACTTCCTCATCAAAATAAAACATATAAAGGTAGTCAAGTTGGACTCTTTTTAGAGTTGAGCAATAATAAACCTCTTTCATTTTGATTTTTTAAAATTATTTATTTATTTTTGTTTTGTTTTTATTTTTGGTGAAATGTTTTTTAAAGTAATTTCTTAAAACAACCCAACTTTTTAGGAAACACTAAAAAGTTGTTTTCGCACAAAAACAAAATGATGGTGTTTTCAAATTTTTTAGTGTTTTTATTTCTGAAAATACGAAGAAAAAAGCAAAACAAAAATACAACCAAACATCAAGAATATTTTCTTCTCATTACCATGCAGTTTTTTTATGAGCAATACTAAGGGCAATGGCTCATCTTGGATGCAGGTAGCTGAAGTTTCTGAGGCCATTCCTTCAAATGGTTGTATACATGAAGAAGTGAAAACTACAGATGAAAATTTGGAAGGTATGACTCATTGGGATATAACTTCATTTTCTTTGAGCCAGAATTGATCTAATTTTGCTCTTAATCCTAATCAATTTTTTGATTTTCTGATCTATTTTCTTTATTTTTGCAGAGATCAAGAGAACCTTGTGGAATTATTAAATGAAATGGCATTACTGAAGGAGAGGAACAAATCAATGGAAGGTGAACTAAAAGAAATTCAAGAGAGATATTCAGAGATAAGTCTCAAGAAAAAGGGTTTTGCATTATTAAATATAGAAAAAGGGTTTTGCATTATTATGAAGTATTATAATGTTTGAAACTTCTTACTGCAAGAAAAAGAAAGATTAAATCTCTATTGGTTCAACTATTTGATTTTCTTTGATTTGATTACTTAACTAGAGGATACCAAGGTAGCTGAATGGGAGATACTAGGGGCTCTTGTTGCTAGGTCTTGAATTGTGTTTGGTAACAGGTTACTGTGAAATCTAAATCTAGAGAAAAAATCAATTTCATTATATCTCTGTTTGGTTGCTCAGAATAGGTTGGAAAAGAACCTATTTAAGTTTGGAGTACATTAATAGAATGCCTATCAGTTTTTTATTTTATTTTATGGGAAATACCTGTTATTTCAGGTAAAAAGCAATCCTGAAAACAATCAAAGCCTCCAAAAATTAAAAAGATATTAAAGCATTTATGGTAATAAAAAAAAATGTTACTCTGACAATAACAATCATATAATTGAAAATCTTTCATGATACTTGGCATTGTTGTGAGGTGTTTTATATTTTTAGTGTACACTGAAATATACTGTAATTGCAAGCACTTAGCTTTTCTCCCATGCCGTGACTATAGTCTAAGTTAGAGAGGAGCCAGACCCTTTTTCCAAACACTCGACTTCTCTCTAGTCGACTGGAGTCCAATCGTGAGAGGAGTAGGACCATTTTGCCAAAACCCAAAAGCATAGTGCACCGATTTCTTTTTCTATTATGGAATCTAATTGTTAGCATCTATCAGAACATCATTTTTTTTGGTTTGGGAAGTGCCTTTTATTTTTGTTTCTGTTTCTATTCCAACTCAGCATGATAGCTAATAAATTCATTGAATAATTCTTTGAACTTAATTTTATATATGTTACAAATTAAAAATACTTTAGTGTTTATCTTCTAGTATTGCTTTTTCCAGTCAACTCTGGCTCCACAAGACTAATACTAAAATGTTGTTTTGGCAAATCTGTATATGCAAGCTGCAAAAATTCTTTAGATTGCAAGGTGTTTGACATTGGTTGGCAATCGAGTATTTGATACGGCTTCTGAATAATTGAGTGTCCCGTTTTAAGTGATTTTATTTCAGAAATTAGCTGCAAGGTTGAATGAAGATGGAGTGTTGCCAGAATTTGGGTCAGTTGCCCCTGAGCATCCTAGTTCGGTCTCTGTTCTTGATGACAAAATGTATAGGGATGATGCTCTGTCTCCTGTGAAACAGATGTCAGATGTCCTCAAAGGTAGTGCTTTGCTTTACTGAGACTATCTGGTTTGATATGGAAGAAAAACTTGAGCAGTTATTATTGAATTCCTGATACGTGGCTCTATACAAGATTTAAACTTCTGATAGATTTTATTTATTTATTTCAAAAATTGGTTTACTGCACAAGTTAATTTAAATATGCTAGGATATAGTGACTATTATTATATAAACTTGACATGATCAAAGGAACTGAAGCTCTATCACTTTAATCTGGGTATTGCAAAAAGAAAGCATAAGTGTATAGTCATCTGACTGTCCAAGGAAACTAATTAAGGATGTGAACAAATCTTGTGTGTTTTTTCTGAAATTTTGTAGAGAGAAGCAAACTTCACTAAATTACATAAGGTTGTGTTTGGATCAAGGCTTTGAAGAGGGATTTGCAAAGAGTGAGAGAGAGAGAGAGAAAAAAAAAGGATGGGAAAAATGAATGAAATAGAAGCTAGATTTTTATCACATTTCCCTTTCCTTTCCCCTCCACAAATCCCACCCCAAATCCTAGATCCAAACTTTGTCCCATGAAGTTTGCCTCGTAGGAAAAATCAAACCATGTCTATTGTAATTTGAATATCTGTTTTATTTTTGTTACACTTGAATATCCTAATACGTGGCTCTATACAAGATTTAAACTTCTGCACAACTAATTAAAGCATTTGAAAACAAGTCAAATTACATTACAGATGGATAGTTTTTTTTTTTTTTTTTTAAAAAAGAAGAAAAGAAAAGTAGTTCTAGCACCCTAAGTATTGCATAGCTTTGGACTAAAGTTGCCAGTTATTCATTACATTTGAGTGCATTTAGTAAAACTGCCAAGTAATTTTGTCTTCCTTTGAATTTGCAGCACAAATATGGTCAATTACTCTGGGTAGCAATGGGAAAAGGCAGAGTTATCCATCAACCATCTCAATAAGACCAGTATTGTAGAGATAGAATCTACTGTAAAGTAAGTCTTCCGTTCCCTTATTTTTCAGATTTTCTAGTAACCTTTTATTTATTTTTTTTTTACAATGTTTTTGGTTTTCTTATCATGTTCTTTCTCTCGCTGAACAGGGCAAAAATTTGTGCGAACCATGGTGCATGTGAAGAATTTGTCTCTAGATCCTCATCCATTAATGCAGAATACGAAGCTAAAGCCTGTGACATACGGGCAACTGTTAAGGGTAATTAAATCCCTATATGAAATTTTAATTTTTTTTCTTTATTTATCAAACAATGAACTCAAGTGGGAAATATTATGAACTTGCAGATTCACTAATGCTGGACCAAGAAACTAAGGAGGAGATAGACTCCATGTCTATCTTGTGCTTGAATTAGCTTAAGTGTGTCAGGTAGAATCATACTGAAAGCATAACAAATATCAGAAACAAATATCAGGATTGAAGTCAAACCTGGCTCACCAAACACTTGCCAACTTGATCCGGGAGTAAAGCTTCACATATCTCAGGTTTATTTTCCTTTCTCAAACTAATGCCTCTTTCCTGGATTCAACCATATATAGTCAACAAAACTCTGGTTTTAGATCCCAAATTTCTCAAGGTTTTATTTAATTTTTAAAAAATTTATGTATATATATATGTTACAATTTTATCTCTTGTTTTGTAAAAGACACCCAATTTTGATATAAAAACAAGGCCTATAAAAATAAAAAAAAATCAATGTTTTACTATCTTAAAAAAAAAAAACCAATATTTTAAAACTTAGATGTTATAGTTAATAAAATAGATAATCAATTGAGTTAGCTCAATTGGCCTCTTTTGTGTACATTTTAACTAAGAGAGGTGGTAAGGGAAGGATGGAGGGAGAAAAGAGTGAAAACTGATTTTGAAAACAAGTATAACCTTATTAAATCTTATTAAATCTCCTCACTTGTTTGGTGCCTAAACGATATACTTGGGGAATGGGAACATGGTTTTGGTCATCTGGTATAGATTGAATTCCTGAGTTTACAATACTATTAATTTGTTGCTTGAAGCCATGTTGAAAAATGTAACAATGTGGCAAGAGGCTAGGGTTTTTGGGCCAGATTAGTATTATTCTTATCTCTCTCTCTCTCTCTCTCTCTCTCTCTCTCTCTTATTTAGCATCTCGTTTATGATACATTGGTTGCTATATACTGTAGCATCTCTCTCTCTCAACCGTCTTTATTATTATTATTATTATTATTATTATTATTATTATTATTATTATGTTCATTTGAGCAGGAAAACTCAATGGCTCTGGTATTGTGGAGTAGCTTAAAGGGTAGCATGGTATATTGAGAGACTGTATTGAACAGCTAACGACAGTTGAATCATCAAGAACAAATCTTATGTCTTATCTGAGAGAGGCTCTTCGGGAACAGGTTAGCTATCATATCTTTGAAACTATGTGTTTTGAATTTCTTTCCCCTATATCCATCTTTCTTTGTTTCTATATCTTTTGTGATGGAAAGTATCACGATTTTGTTATTAGGAATTCAAACTGGATCAAATCATCAATCAACTTCAGGTAATTCTGTTGCCTCATGGTTTGGCTCTTTTTGTGTGGATTATAACTTGGTTATTTTTTATTTGAAATTGGGTTAAGCATAGGTTATTACGTATTTTGCATGTGTAAAAGTGAGAATATTCATGAGGTCAGTGTGAATTGGCAAAAGATCAGCCTTGGTGAAATATCACAACTCAGCATCCAATAGGTGAACTTGCTTTGCTCTTTGTGCAACCAACCAAACTTGGCAAATCAAAATTTCATTCCGTTCATGGAGGTATGCAAGAATGGCTTAAGTCATTAGTTTGCTACATGGACATAAAAGAAGATTGTAGACTAAATGATTAGTTTGACAGGATAAGCTGACCATTAGGAATGTTTATGGCTTTGCCATAGTTATAGCCGAATACGGCATGAACTTAGTCGAAATAGGGCTTTCAGGAGAGAAAATTCAAAACATTCTCAAACCACAGTGTGGCTCTCACGAACAGCTTCCCCATGACAAATAGGACTTGTAATAACTGACGGAATGTAATTCAGACCTGTAGGTTGGGAGTTAGAGTCGAATACGCCCTAAACTTAGTTGAAAAAGGGCTTTCCGGGGGCAAAAATTAAAAACAGCCCCCGAACTACTGCGTGGGTCTCACGGATAGCTTCCCCATGACAAATAGGACTTGTGACAACTGACGGAATGTAATTCGGACCCGTAGGTTGAGAGTTAGAGCCGAATACGCCCTAAACTTAGTCGAAAAAGGGCTTTCTGGGAGCGAACCAGTCTCAAGTCAAATTCTAGATGTAGAATTAAGTAAATTTATGGGAGCATGATAGTCTTAAGTCAATGATGAGGTTGGTGAAGAGATGGGTAGTTAGCGTCCTTAAAAACAAAAAAAAACAAAAACAAAAACACACACACACACACACAGGACCTGTGGCAAAACACCTTAATTAGCATGCCTTAAACTTACTCGAAAAAAGGGCAATAAGGGGGCGAAAATGGGAAACAGCTCCCAAACCACCATATGGTTTTGTACTCACAATATTTTTTCTGAAGATCCAAGAAATATTTGAAAAACTAATAAAACCACCAAAGCGAAACTCTAATCTTTCCTTTTCTTCCCTCTCCTCTTTCTTCCTTGCCGCCGTCCCTCTCTTTGTCTTCTTTGATTTCTCTCTCTCTCTCTCTCTCTCTCTCACAACTTGGTCTCTCCCTCTTCTTTTGATCTCCTAAACCTTATTATATATATAATAACCTAGTTGAATACTTCTTTGTTGCATTAGATATCATATTAAACCTTATGTAACCACCCAATTAATAATTACAACATTAAATCCATTAAATATCACATTAAATCTCATGTAACCACCCAATTAATAAAGCCAACAATAAAATAAGCTAATAATAACCATAATAATAATAAAATAATGACTTAAGAAAATTAGAGTCGCTACAATATACACACCTTAAAAGAATCTCGTCCCGAGATTCGATAGAAAAGATTACTAAACAAAAAGTTCTGGGTGCATACGCCTAATTTTCTCTTCTAACTCCCAGGTAATATCGTTCTCATCTTCACTCCAATGCACTTTCACCAAGTTCACTTTCTTGTGCCGTAACTACTTTACATCTCGGTCTAGAATAGTAACTGGTTGCACCACATACGTTAGATCGTCACTAATCTCCAACACTTCTGGTGATACTACTTGGGAAAGGTCTTCCGCAATAAAGATACATGGAACACATTGTGAATCATAGCTAAAGCAGGTGGTAGAGCTAATTTGTAAGCCACATTACTAATCCTCTCAGTGAGCTCATATGGTCCCACAAATCTAGGTGCCAACTTTCCCTTCTTTTCAAATCGCATGATACCCTTCATCGGCGAGACCTTCAAAAACACGGAATCTCCAACATTCAACTAAATCCCCTTACGTTTTCTATCAGCGTAACTCTTCTGACGACTCTGTGCAATCTTAATACGTTCCCGAATAATGTTTACCTTCTCCGTGGTCTCTCTCACTATCTCTGGCCCTAACAATGGCGTATCACCTACCTCCATCCAATAAGCAGGTGATCGACATGGCCTCCTATACAAAGCCTCAAAAGGTGCCATCCCGATACTGGAGTGATAGCTATTATTATAAGCAAACTCCACCAATGGCAAGTGTTCTTCCCAACTACCACCAAGATCGAGGACACAAGCTCTCAACATATCCTCCAAGATCTGATTTACCCGCTCAGTTTGCCCATCTGTCTGAGGATGATAAGCCGTGCTCAAGTCTAACCTAGCACCCAAAGCATGCTAAAAACTCTCCTAAAACTCTGCCACAAACAACAGATCACGATCCGAAACTATAGAAACTGGTGCGCCATGAAGTCGAAACACCTCCCGAATATACAGCCTAGCTAGTTTATCCACAGTTCGGTGAACACTAATAGGAATAAAATGAGCAGACTTGGTGAGTCGATCCATTATCACCGAAATAGATTCATTGCCTCGCTTAGACCGCGGCAATCTATCCACGAAGTCCATAGAGATGTACTCCCATTTCCAAGTAGGAATCTCAAGAGGTTGCAAAAGTCCAAACGGTCGTTGGTGTTCTGCCTTAACTTGTTGGCACACATAACATCGAGAAACATACTCTCCTACGTCTTTCTTCATACCTTCCCACCAAAACGTCCTCTTCAGGTCATGATACATCTTAGTCCCACCAAGGTGAATGGTATATCGGGACCTATGGACATCATCCATAATCTCTTTCCTCAATTCAACAATGTTAGGGACACACAACCTGCCCTTGAATCGCAATCCCCCATCTGAGTCCATAGACCAATCAGTAGGACAATCATCGATCAAATCCACTACCAGGTCATCGACCTTGCTAACGAGAATCCCATCTAAATTCTGCATTTGACGAACTTTACCTAGTAACGTCGGCTGCACGGTCAAACTACCCATGTATGCCTTCTCAACACTCTCTATTTGTTGAACATCATGTGTCGAAATTAACTCCAAAGACTTCTATTCCTGAATCATCAAAGAAGCTATAACCCCATGCTGTCGACTAAGTGCATCAGCGACCACATTTCCTTTCCCCGGGTGATAAAGGATCTCGAAATCATAACTATTGACGAATTCAACCCACCTCTGCTGCCTCATGTTTAACTCTTTTTGAGAAAAGAGATATTTGAGGCTCTTGTAATCTACGTACAACTCAAAGTGTTCCCCAAACAAGTAATGTCGCCACACTTTAAACGCAAAAACAACCGCTGCAGACTCTAAGTCATGAGTAGGGTATCGTCTCTCATGAGGTTTTAGCTGTCGAGAAGCATAAGATACAACCTTCTGATGCTGCATCAATACACATCCCAACCCAGTTCCACTCGCATCAGTAAACACTACTAACTTTTCCCTTTGTACCGGTATAGTTAACACTGGTGCTGTAGTCAACCGCTGCTTTAACTCCTGGAAAGCTTTCTCACAATCATCTGTCCATATGAACTTCACATTCTTGCAGGTCAACTTGGTCATGGGTGCTGCAATAGTGGAAAACTTCTCTATAAATCTTCTATAATAACCGGCTAGTCCTAAAAAACTTCTCACCTCTGTAGGGTTCATGGACTGCTTCCATTCTTTGACCGCAACAACTTTCTCAGGATCTATCGCTATCCCTTGATTGGATACAACATGACCCAAAAATCGAACTGCTTTTTCCCAAAAGTGACACTTACTGAACTTAGCATATAACTGCTGCTCCCTCAAAGTTTGTAACACGACTTTCAAGTGTTCACTGTGTTCCTCCTTATTCTTAGAATACACCAGGATATCATCTATGAAGATAATCACAAACTTATCTAGATACGGTTGAAAAATTCTATTCATCAAGTCCATGAAATAGGCAGGAGCATTGGTCAAACCAAAAGGCATTACAGGAAATTCGTACAACCCATACCGGGTCCGAAAAGCAGTAAGCGGTATACTTTCCTCTGACACACCCATCTGATGGTAACCCGTTCTGAGATCAAACTGAGAGAAAATGGCTGCCACTTTCAACTGATCAAACAAGTCATCAATTCTAGGTAGCGGATACTTGTTCTTGATAGTCACCTTGTTCAGCTCTCTGTAATCTATGCACATGCGGAGAGTGCCATCTTTCTTGGAGACAAATATCACAGGTGCTCCCCACGGGGAGTTACTTGAACGAATGAACCCTTTCTGAAGCATCTCTTCCAGCTGCTTTTTCATCTCCACCAACTCCTTAGGCGTCATTCTGTATGCCGCCTTAGAAATTGGTGCAGTCCCTGGTATTAGGTCAATGCAAAATTCTACTACCCGTCGGGGTGGAGGTCCAGGTATCTCCTGAAATACATCCTCAAACTCATCACATCTACCTCCCTAATATCCTGCTTAGGGATTTCTACCGAGCATAGAAAACTTGCCATCACCGACTCTTCTCCATCGCTAGAGGTGTGGGTAAGCCGTGGCATACCAGGAATATCTATATTTATAGTCCTTTCAGCACAATCTAGAGTCACAAAGTGTTTTTGCAGCCAATCCATACCCAAAATAATTGTAAACCCCTCGAACCCTAAAACAATTAGGTCCGCATACAAGACTTTGCCTGCAAAGTCAATTTCAAAATCTTTACACATCTCATAGAGAGTAACTGTCCCTCCTAAAGGGGTCTCAACACGAATAGGTCTAGATAAGGGGGTAGTTACAATACGTTCTCTTTCTACAAACTGCCTAGATATGAAACAATGAGAGACACCAGAATCAAAAAGTACTCTAATGGGTTCTTCAAAAAGATTAAAGATACCTTCCAGCCATCACCTTCAAGTTAAACACACACAAAAAATTCGTTCATAACTACTTAGAATAAACTCAGCCACCGAACTAAACCAGCTAACCCACGTTTCCACAATCCGAGGATCACCTAAACTCTCACAAGTCTAAGGTAACCTAGAGCTCTGATACCAAACTGTCACGCCCCAAAATTCGGACAATTAAATATTATATTAGGACTAACCCCAATCAATATTCCATCATCCAAATCCTAGGGGTGAAACAAAAAAACTAAACGCAAACCAAGCCATCCACCATAAATTCATAACTAACCAATACCTCAACATCAAGGTAACAATAAATAGTCCAAACAACTTAAATAAAATGCGGTTACAAACCATGCCAAATCATTCCAATACTAAAGCCATAAAAAAAAATATAATAAATACATAAACTACTAATAACCCTAAGCTCAAAAAAATAAAAGAAGTCCAAACGACATGTCCTACGATCACAGTTATTTCTTGCCACCACCAAAGCCTCTACTAATCCTGCAAAGGAAGCTCGGCTGCGCTCAAACAGAACGCACCCGAGTTGTCAAGAGACAAAACGGGTCAGTATACAGGTATACTGGTATGAGTACAATATTTAACACCCACGTGTCCACCAGTCACAAACAAAAATACATTTAATTCTTATTACGGGACAAGACAAGTAGTTTCAACCGCATCGACACAAATGGATAGTTTCTCAAGATACAGTGGCATTTAGTTTCTTTCCCGTACACAACGAAATATAAATTGATTATAAAATAGACAAAATAGAAATAAAAATATGAGCTTGGGTCAGCCCTGCATGAAAAGTTAGTAAGACCCACCATCCTGCAAAATAAAGTTAGTAATAATTTAACCATAAGCAATTTGCTAAAGAAGTATAAAAATGCACCGTTTCATGCTTAAATAATTCGAATTAACCAAAACTCAAAGGACGAAAGTTGTACAGAATTAAATTTCCTAAAAACAACCTCTAAATTCTGCATTGCCAAAATAAATCAAAACTACAATAATCAAGATCATCCGATTATAAGTTCTAATCGATCTTTTTAATAACAACTTAAAACACAAAAGTTGTCTAGAATCAGGTTATACATGCCTCCGCTCCAATTTTATAATTTATCGAGATCGTATACTATTTTTCAACCTGCACAAATCAATACAATACACACTATAACAATCATCTCATAATTAAATTCTTTGTACCTTAACTCCACCACTTCGGCCTCCACTTTCGGCCTACATATATATCCCATGTGCCTCCCGTATATCTAACACCGCTCCGAAGTCAAACTTGCACGGGGATATCGTCCCGAGTTTGACTCACACTCCCCGGATGGTTAGCATATACGTACGCGCGTAATCAAAGCACTCGTCTACTCATGAGGACGAGCAACAATATAAATAACATCTCATCAACATCATGAGACAAATATAACAATGCCAGGCATAAGGCATTAAACAACTCTCATAATCCTCACTTTTTTATACACTCTTTCTTACCATCACTCAAATAAAACAACAATCCATGGAGTCATGGTGGAGTATAAGGAATTTATCTATGGGTTTCTAATTTATTTTATTTTCATATAACCATGAGTGTGATTACAACCATAAAATAAATCCATATAAAAACCCGAAACATGGCATGCACAACTAATCAAAATAATTAAAATCAATCAACTAATAACCTTAAATCTTACATACACAACTAAACAAAATAATTAAAATCAATCAATTATCTAAAAATCCTAAACCTTACAAACACAACTAATCAAAATAATTAAAATCAATCTATTATCTTTATATAAATACACAATCAAACTAACATCAAATAAATAAAAATAAATAAATAAAAACAAACGAATTAAACATAAATCAAGGGAAGTGGGTTTTGTACTCACAATATTTTTTCTGAAGATCCAAGAAATATTTGAAAAACTAATAAAACCACCAAAGCGAAACTCTAATCTTTCCTTTTCTTCCCTCTCCTCTTTCTTCCTTGCCGCCGTCCCTCTCTTTGTCTTCTTTGATTTCTCTCTCTCTCTCTCTCTCTCTCTCTCTCTCTCTCTCTCACAACTTGGTCTCTCCCTCTTCTTTTGATCTCCTAAACCTTATTATATATATAATAACCTAGTTGAATACTTCTTTGTTGCATTAGATATCATATTAAACCTTATGTAACCACCCAATTAATAATTACAACATTAAATCCATTAAATATCACATTAAATCTCATGTAACCACCCAATTAATAAAGCCAACAATAAAATAAGATAATAATAACCATAATAATAATAAAATAATGACTTAAGAAAATTAGAGTCGCTACAATATACACACCTTAAAAGAATCTCGTCCCGAGATTCGATAGAAAAGATTACTAAACAAAAAGTTCTGGGTGCATACGCCTAATTTTCTCTTCTAACTCCCAGGTAATATCGTTCTCATCTTCACTCCAATGCACTTTCACCAAGTTCACTTTCTTGTGCCGTAACTACTTTACATCTCGGTCTAGAATAGTAACTGGTTGCACCACATACGTTAGATCGTCACTAATCTCCAACACTTCTGGTGATACTACTTGGGAAAGGTCTTCCGCAATAAAGATACATGGAACACATTGTGAATCATAGCTAAAGCAGGTGGTAGAGCTAATTTGTAAGCCACATTACTAATCCTCTCAGTGAGCTCATATGGTCCCACAAATCTAGGTGCCAACTTTCCCTTCTTTTCAAATCGCATGATACCCTTCATCGGCGAGACCTTCAAAAACACGGAATCTCCAACATTCAACTAAATCCCCTTACGTTTTCTATCAGCGTAACTCTTCTGACGACTCTGTGCAATCTTAATACGTTCCCGAATAATGTTTACCTTCTCCGTGGTCTCTCTCACTATCTCTGGCCCTAACAATGGCGTATCACCTACCTCCATCCAATAAGCAGGTGATCGACATGGCCTCCTATACAAAGCCTCAAAAGGTGCCATCCCGATACTGGAGTGATAGCTATTATTATAAGCAAACTCCACCAATGGCAAGTGTTCTTCCCAACTACCACCAAGATCGAGGACACAAGCTCTCAACATATCCTCCAAGATCTGATTTACCCGCTCAGTTTGCCCATCTGTCTGAGGATGATAAGCCGTGCTCAAGTCTAACCTAGCACCCAAAGCATGCTAAAAACTCTCCTAAAACTCTGCCACAAACAACGGATCACGATCCGAAACTATAGAAACTGGTGCGCCATGAAGTCGCACCACCTCCCGAATATACAGCCTAGCTAGTTTATCCACAGTTCGGTGAACACTAATAGGAATAAAATGAGCAGACTTGGTGAGTCGATCCATTATCACCGAAATAGATTCATTGCCTCGCTTAGACCGCGGCAATCTATCCACGAAGTCCATAGAGATGTACTCCCATTTCCAAGTAGGAATCTCAAGAGGTTGCAAAAGTCCAAACGGTCGTTGGTGTTCTGCCTTAACTTGTTGGCACACATAACATCGAGAAACATACTCTCCTACGTCTTTCTTCATACCTTCCCACCAAAACGTCCTCTTCAGGTCATGATACATCTTAGTCCCACCAGGGGTGAATGGTATGTCGGGACCTATGGACATCATCCATAAATCTCTTTCCTCAATTCAACAATGTTAGGGACACACAACCTGCCCTTGAATCGCAATCCCCCATCTGAGTCCATAGACCAATCAGTAGGACAATCATCGATCAAATCCACTACTAGGTCATCGACCTTGCTAACGAGAATCCCATCTAAATTCTGCATTTGACGAACTTTACCTAGTAACGTCGGCTGCACGGTCAAACTACCCATGTATGCCTTCTCAACACTCTCTATTTGTTGAACATCATGTGTCGAAATTAACTCCAAAGACTTCTATTCCTGAATCATCAAAGAAGCTATAACCCCATGCTGTCGACTAAGTGCATCAGCGACCACATTTCCTTTCCCCGGCTGATAAAGGATCTCGAAATCATAACTATTGACGAATTCAACCCACCTCTGCTGCCTCATGTTTAACTCTTTTTGAGAAAAGAGATATTTGAGGCTCTTGTAATCTACGTACAACTCAAAGTGTTCCCCAAACAAGTAATGTCGCCACACTTTAAACGCAAAAACAACCGCTGCAGACTCTAAGTCATGAGTAGGGGTATCGTCTCTCATGAGGTTTTAGCTGTCGAGAAGCATAAGATACAACCTTCTGATGCTGCATCAATACACATCCCAACCCAGTTCCACTCGCATCAGTAAACACTACTAACTTTTCCCTTTGTACCGGTATAGTTAACACTGGTGCTGTAGTCAACCGCTGCTTTAACTCCTGGAAAGCTTTCTCACAATCATCTGTCCATATGAACTTCACATTCTTGCAGGTCAACTTGGTCATGGGTGCTGCAATAGTGGAAAACTTCTCTATAAATCTTCTATAATAACCGGCTAGTCCTAAAAAACTTCTCACCTCTGTAGGGTTCATGGACTGCTTCCATTCTTTGACCGCAACAACTTTCTCAGGATCTATCGCTATCCCTTGATTGGATACAACATGACCCAAAAATCGAACTGCTTTTTCCCAAAAGTGACACTTACTGAACTTAGCATATAACTGCTGCTCCCTCAAAGTTTGTAACACGACTTTCAAGTGTTCACTGTGTTCCTCCTTATTCTTAGAATACACCAGGATATCATCTATGAAGATAATCACAAACTTATCTAGATACGGTTGAAAAATTCTATTCATCAAGTCCATGAAATAGGCAGGAGCATTGGTCAAACCAAAAGGCATTACAGGAAATTCGTACAACCCATACCGGGTCCGAAAAGCAGTAAGCGGTATACTTTCCTCTGACACACCCATCTGATGGTAACCCGTTCTGAGATCAAACTGAGAGAAAATGGCTGCCACTTTCAACTGATCAAACAAGTCATCAATTCTAGGTAGCGGATACTTGTTCTTGATAGTCACCTTGTTCAGCTCTCTGTAATCTATGCACATGCGGAGAGTGCCATCTTTCTTGGAGACAAATATCACAGGTGCTCCCCACGGGGAGTTACTTGAACGAATGAACCCTTTCTGAAGCATCTCTTCCAGCTGCTTTTTCATCTCCACCAACTCCTTAGGCGTCATTCTGTATGCCGCCTTAGAAATTGGTGCAGTCCCTGGTATTAGGTCAATGCAAAAATTCTACTACCCGTCGGGGTGGAGGTCCAGGTATCTCCTGAAATACATCCTCAAACTCATGCACCACATCTACCTCCCTAATATCCTGCTTAGGATTTCTACCGAGCATAGAAAACTTGCCATCACCGACTCTTCTCCATCGCTAGAGGTGTGGGTAAGCCGTGGTGAAAAATCTAGAAACCTCCTAGATGTTGATTTGTGATTATGTACCAATTTTAAACAGAATATAAAAACAATCCCAATCAAACAATCAAAAGAAAGAGACACAAAGATTTTACGTGGAAAAACCACAATTGGACACCTTCCAATTGTGATAAAAAAACCACGGGCCACAGCCACCAGAACAATCCACTAAGAAGATATAAAGGAATTACACAGGTATCACTCTCAATTATCTAGCGAATCCACAACGCCTAATTGAACCAACCTCTATGTGCCTCTTCCAACCCCATCTTCACCACGGAATTGTCTTTCTGATGAGCCACTCCGGATTCCACCACCGAAGCTTCAGACCGAATTCTTCAGAATCCACAACTGAAGAACAACTTTGATGAGCCACTCCAGAATTCACAACTGAAGCTTCAGGCTCGAATTCTTCAGAATCCACAACTGAAGAACAACTCTCTCTTTTATGTAACAAACAAAACCTTTGATGTAGCCTTTTCAGATCATGAGTTGAATACTCAATAAGACATCAAAGAAAAAAATAAAATATCCCCAGATATAAACCTTTAAGAACCAAAAAGAAAGATCTGGAGGATTCAATGAATGAATCAATGAATAGCCTAGATTTGGGAGAAACCCAACTATTTATAGAAAATCAAAGCAATCCTAGTTGGGAAAGAAAACCAACTTCTTGTAGAGAACCAACTTCTTGTAGAACTCCAAAGTAATCCTGTTTTTGAAGGAAACCAACTTCTTAAAGAACTCTTGTTACAACCTTGGTTTTGATCCATGGAATTTGACAACAAAAAGTCCTAACAATCTCCCCCTTTGTCAAATCCTGGATAAAACCAATCTAAAACAAATTTCCTAACAAAATCTCTAAAACAATTTTCCAATCAAAACAAGAACAACACCACCAACTAGGAATCAGCACTTATAACCAAATCTCTCTCAAGGTCATGATCTGCAAAACAGTTATTAGTGCCACAATCTCCAAAACAAATATTAGTCCCACAAGAGTATATGAAAAAACAATATAAGACTATCTTGAAACATGAGATGGAAAACATGAATAACATGAATAGATGCAACTTGAAGATTTTAAGAACATGTAGCATGAAAACCTGAAACACATGAAAAACAACTTTCTCCCCTTAAACAACAAAAGCAAGATCATAAACCACACAAGCATGATATGATGATATAAATATCAGGACATGCAAGAATGCAAGCAACAAAAGCCAATCTTCCTTATCAAACAAATCAAAGTAATCATGCGAACAAACTTTTGTAACAATAAACCAAACTCCCCCTCACTAAAAACAACCACACACACTAAAAACAGTGAACAAAAAACACGACAAAAAAAATATGGTGAAGCAAGCAAAGAATTTTTGATTTGTACCTTGAAACACACAAGATTATCCAAGAAGCACAATTACTTGAAAATACAATGTGCACAGCCTCTAGAAAATTCCTCATAAAAGAAAGTGATGCATTATGTGAAAAGCATAGATCCCATGATAAAGGTGTGTGTGTGACTCTTGGAGTTCGACAAACACAAGATTCAAATCCTAGTAGTGATATGAAAGTTGGACCTCCAACGAGAATCTAAGCATAACTAAGGAAAGTCAAACCACTAGGAATCAAGGGGTATTTGGTGAGTAAAGGCGGAGGCTCCCCCTCAATCAATGAATCCTTTATTTTTTTTTTCCTTTTTTTTTTTTTTCACATCTTTTTCTTTTTCTTTTGCATATTTTTTCTTCTTTTCTTCTTGTGCACATTTTTTTTTTTTTTCTTTTTTTTCTTTTGCACACTCATCGGCGGCTGACACGCTCAAGAGTATGGAAACCGAACCAGAGAAGCATGGATATATTAAGGATGGCCTGGTTGGTGACTCTGAGGTAGCCTTTTCCTCATGGCTGGACTACAAAGAGTAGAGGGGAAAGCCATGGAGATGCAAAAAGATGGAAGGTGGTTAAGAGACTCAACATCACCCATGATATGCTAGTATAGGTCAATTCCTCTAGAAAAGCAAAAGATATCATGCCAGAAGTCCATAGAAAAAATAACCACTAAGGCAAAAGACTCCCATATTTGCTAATCCAAGAGTGTGTACAGAATGAGACATACTAATCAAAGAACACACACTCCAAAATGAGTAATGACCAGAGAAAGCACACACATATTAACATGTAATGGTTATTCTCATCAATTCCAATATGCACCAAGGACCATCAAAAATTTCGAGCTTGCAAAACCATACTAAGAAAATCTTTTCTTTTTTTTTTTTGGTTTTTTTTTTTTCAACAATAAAGCAAGAAAAAAAACATGCACACAAATCAAACAAGATCTCGTTCTAAAAGATTTTTTTTTTTAAAAAAAATAGAACTTTCTAAAAGAATTTTTTTTTTTTATAAAAAAAATAGAACGACCCGCTCTGATACCAATTGAAAAATCTAGAAACCTCCTAGATGTTGATTTGTGATTATGTACCAATTTTAAACAGAATATAAAAACAATCCCAATCAAACAATCAAAAGAAAGAGACACAAAGATTTTACGTGGAAAAACCACAATTGGACACCTTCCAATTGTGATAAAAAAACCACGGGCCACAGCCACCAGAACAATCCACTAAGAAGATATAAAGGAATTACACAGGTATCACTCTCAATTATCTAGCGAATCCACAACGCCTAATTGAACCAACCTCTATGTGCCTCTTCCAACCCCATCTTCACCACGGAATTGTCTTTCTGATGAGCCACTCCGGATTCCACCACCGAAGCTTCAGACCGAATTCTTCAGAATCCACAACTGAAGAACAACTTTGATGAGCCACTCCAGAATTCACAACTGAAGCTTCAGGCTCGAATTCTTCAGAATCCACAACTGAAGAACAACTCTCTCTTTTATGTAACAAACAAAACCTTTGATGTAGCCTTTTCAGATCATGAGTTGAATACTCAATAAGACATCAAAGAAAAAAATAAAATATCCCCAGATATAAACCTTTAAGAACCAAAAAGAAAGATCTGGAGGATTCAATGAATGAATCAATGAATAGCCTAGATTTGGGAGAAACCCAACTATTTATAGAAAATCAAAGCAATCCTAGTTGGGAAAGAAAACCAACTTCTTGTAGAGAACCAACTTCTTGTAGAACTCCAAAGTAATCCTGTTTTTGAAGGAAACCAACTTCTTAAAGAACTCTTGTTACAACCTTGGTTTTGATCCATGGAATTTGACAACAAAAAGTCCTAACACGTGGCATACCAGGAATATCTATATTTATAGTCCTTTCAGTACAATCTAGAGTCACAAAGTGTTTTTGCAGCCAATCCATACCCAAAATAATTGTAAACCCCTCGAACCCTAAAACAATTAGGTCCGCATACAAGACTTTGCCTGCAAAGTCAATTTCAAAATCTTTACACATCTCATAGAGAGTAACTGTCCCTCCTAAAGGGGTCTCAACACGAATAGGTCTAGATAAGGGGTAGTTACAATACGTTCTCTTTCTACAAACTGCCTAGATATGAAACAATGAGAGACACACCAGAATCAAAAAGTACTCTAATGGGTTCTTCAAAAAGATTAAAGATACCTTCCAGCCATCACCTTCAAGTTAAACACACACAAAAAATTCGTTCATAACTACTTAGAATAAACTCAGCCACCGAACTAAACCAGCTAACCCACGTTTCCACAATCCGAGGATCACCTAAACTCTCACAAGTCTAAGGTAACCTAGAGCTCTGATACCAAACTGTCACACCCCAAAATTCGGACAATTAAATATTATATTAGGACTAACCCCAATCAATATTCCATCATCCAAATCCTAGGGGTGAAACAAAAACACTAAACGCAAACCAAGCCATCCACCATAAATTCATAACTAACCAATACCTCAACATCAAGGTAACAATAAATAGTCCAAACAACTTAAATAAAATGCGGTTACAAACCATGCCAAATCATTCCAATACTAAAGCCATAAAAAAAAATAATAATAAATACATAAACTACTAATAACCCTAAGCTCAAAAAAATAAAAGAAGTCCAAACGACATGTCCTACGATCACAGTTATTTCTTGTCACCACCAAAGCCTCTACTAATCCTGCAAAGGAAGCTCGGCTGCGCTCAAACAGAACGCACCCGAGTTGTCAAGAGACAAAACGGGTCAGTATACAGGTATACTGGTATGAGTACAATATTTAACACCCACGTGTCCACCAGTCACAAACAAAAATACATTTAATTCTTATTACGGGACAAGACAAGTAGTTCCAACCGCATCGACACAAATGGATAGTTTCTCAAGATACAGTGGCATTTAGTTTCTTTCCCGTACACAACGAAATATAAATTGATTATAAAATAGACAAAATAGAAATAAAAATATGGTGGGTCAGCCCTGCATGAAAAGTTAGTAAGACCCACCATCCTGCAAAATAAAGTTAGTATAATTTAACCATAAGCAATTTGCTAAAGAAGTATAAAAATGCACCGTTTCATGCTTAAATAATTCGAATTAACCAAAACTCAAAGGACGAAAGTTGTACAGAATTAAATTTCCTAAAAACAACCTCTAAACTCTGCATTGCCAAAATAAATCAAAACTACAATAATCAAGATCATCTGATTATAAGTTCTAATCGATCTTTTTAATAACAACTTAAAACACAAAAGTTGTCTAGAATCAGGTATACATGCCTCCGCTCCAATTTTATAATTTATCGAGATCGTATACTATTTTTCAACCTGCACAAATCAATACAATACACACTATAACAATCATCTCATAATTAAATTCTTTGTACCTTAACTCCACCACTTCGGCCTCCACTTCCGGCCTACACATATATCCCATGTGCCTCCCGTATATCTAACACCGCTCCGAAGCCACACTTCCACGGGGATAACGTCCCGAGTTTGACTCACACTCTCCAGATGGTTAGCATATACGTACGCGCGTAAATCAAAGGACTCGTCTACTCATGAGAACGAGCAACAATATAAATAACATCTCGTCAACATCATGAGACAAATATAACAATGCCGGGCATAAGGCGTTAAACAACTCTCATAATCCTCACTTTTTTATACACTCTTTCTCATCATCACTCAAATAAAACAACAATCCATGGAGTCATGGTGGAGTATAAGGAATTTATCTATGGGTTTCTAATTTATTTTATTTTCATATAACCATGAGTGCGATTAGAACCATAAAATAAATCCATGTAAAAACCCGAAACATGGCATACACAACTAATCAAAATAATTAAAATCAATCAATCAATCAATCAACTAATAACCCTAAATCTTACATACACAACTAAAGAAAATAATTAAAATCAATCAATTATCTAAAAATCCTAAACCTTACAAACACAACTAATCAAAATAATTAAAATCAATCTATCATCTTTATATAAATACACAATCAAACTAACATCAAATAAATAAAAATAAATACATAAAAACAACGAATTAAACATAAATCAAGGGAAGTGGGTTTTGTACTCACAATATTTTTTCTAAAGATCCAAGAAATATTTGAAAAACTAATAAAACCACCAAAGCTAAACTCTAATCTTTCCTTTTCTTCCCTCTCCTCTTTCTTCCTTGCCGCCGTCCCTCTCTTTGTCTTCTTTGATTTCTCTCTCTCTCTCTCTCTCTCTCTCTCTCTCTCTCTCTCTCTCACAACTTGGTCTCTCCCTCTTCTTTTGATCTCCTAAACCTTATTATATATATAATAACCTAGTTGAATACTTCTTTGTTGCATTAGATATCATATTAAACCTTATGTAACCACCCAATTAATAATTACAACATTAAATCCATTAAATATCACATTAAATCTCATGTAACCACCCAATTAATAAAGCCAACAATAAAATAAGATAATAATAACCATAATAATAATAAAATAATGACTTAAGAAAATTAGAGTCGCTACAACCAGCTTCCCCGTGACATATAGAACTTGTGACAATAGACGGGATGTCATTAGCACACGTAGTTTGGGAGTTAGAGCCGAAAACGACTTAAACTTATTCGAAAAAGGGAGAGTTTGACATCCAATAAATGTTCAATATTTTCATTGTAAATGATGCCATTGTTTCATCGTACACAGTGGTCATTTGGGTGGTAAACCTATTAAGAAAGCATGATATGGTTATGGAGATAACCCCGTAGATTACTCAATCATTTTACTTTGATTAGGAAAATAAGAATGAGGAAGAGTTAAAATAAATTTACCACCAAAACATTCTATTCATAAAATTTTATTTTATGAAGAGGTATGCTCCTAAAAATTGTATTATTTGTAAATTGAAATCAAGTTTGAGATAAATCTTTCATGATACATACATATGATTGTATTTCGAAAAAATGTTTTTATAGATTGTTCTACCTTAAATGCATGTTATTACAACCTTTTTCCTATGTTTTTCTAAATTGATATTTTGTAATGGATGCAATTGTTTTTTTATTTTTTGTAGATGCCTTTTGGCGTGGACTTGTGGATAGTCTACATTTTTGTTTATGGAGGACACTTGACACTTTTGTATAATCCTATTAACTATGTCTTCCTCTGCTTTTGTGAAAGTATTTTTTTTATACGGAAGGCTTTGATTTTTGTATGATTCTATATTTTGTATGGAATTATTATTTTAGTTTTGACAATAGTTGGTTTGTATGGACTTTGACATTTAAAGTTACTCATTTTTTGTATACAGATGCAAATTGTGGAATGATTGATAATATATGTATTATTTTGTTTACATACGTATTACAGGTTGCATGGAATATAGACAGGTTGTGGAGAAATTATAATTTTGTGATAAAACATAAGATCATGTTTTTGGTGACTAAATAATTAGTAGCTAAAAAGAAATTGGGAAAATAGTTTGGCCGACTAAAAGTTTTGTAGCCAAAAAAAAAAAAAAAATTCAAACATTTGGCGACCAAAAGTTTTGTAGCAAAAAAAAAATCAAACATTTGACAACTAAAAGTTTTGTAGGAAAAAAAAAAAATCAAACATTTGGCGACTAAATATTTCATAGCTAAAAACAAAAGCTGAAGAATAAAAAAACTTTTTCCTACTAAAAATTTAGTAGCCAAAACATAATACTTTTGCCAACTAAAATATTAGTAGCCAAAACACAAACTATTTGCTGACTAAAATTTTAGTAGCAAAAAACATAACACTTTAGGCGACTCAATCTTTAGTAGCCGAAAATGTGCTATTTAATTTTATTTCCAACCTTTTGGCGACTAAAAATTTAGTTGGCAATTGAATACATTTGGCTACTAAAATAATTTTAGTCGCCAATTACCTTTCCCGACAATTCTTCAGTGACTAATGCTGCGACCAAATAATTTAGTCGCTAAAAGCCATTGGCGACTAAAAATTGACTTTTGGCGACTAAAATTTTAGTCGTCAAAAGTGAAAATTCTTGTAGTGACGTTAGATGTGAAAATCTTGTGGTCCCAAAATGTACATATATATATAGTATTTGAGGGATTTTATATACACCAAAAAAATCATTAAGTACTCCCAATTTAAATACACCCTATTTAATTATTTAAAATTTTATTTTTCTCTCATTACACCCTATTATTTTCCCAAATTACCCTCAAGGTAAACCCAAATAATAAATAATAAACAAACTAAAAAAACTAAATTATTTCAAAAAAAATTTAATACAGATAATAAATCAAACTTATAAACACATAAGCATATAAATACAGAAAAAACCGAACTTTTACATAAGCATTATAAAACTTTTCAATACAGAAAATTACATTATAAATTATCCACAAGAATGCTCATGGAAAAGTAAAAACCAAACTTATAAGCACATAAACATCATGCATTAACAAGAAAGAGTAGTTCTCAAACAATATCCTATTTAAATGACAAAATAAGAACAACTCCAATAATATATTATTGTTAGTCTAACTATGGGGTCCTTTAATTTTTGTCAAAAAAACGATAAGGAAAATAATTAATGGTGCTCTACAAAAATTGTGAAACCCCTTTATATGAATACTTACCTATTTTTTAATAGGTTGCTTCAAAAAACTATTTTGATTATTACTGTCATCCATTATTTGATTTTGTTCAAACTTTTTTCTAGGGTTTAGGGTTTCAAAATAATAATAAAAAAAATAATGATGTTGATGATAATGGTGAGTTTTGATAGGGTGGATTGGAGTTTTGGAAGGAGGAAGAAGAAGAAGAAGAAGAAGAAGAAGAAATAACTTTGATTTCTTGGGGAAGAAGATATAGAGATTTGAATAAGAATAACTAATTAGGGTATACCATGAGGGAAAAAAAAATTATTTTAGAGTTTAATATGTGTTGTCCTTATTTGTAAATTTATATTAAGATATAATAAGAATTAAAATTTATGAATTCAAATTATGCGTACTAAGACATATTTTGGGTTTAAATAGAATCCCCCATAGTATTTGTGCACACACTTGTGTATATATATATACAGAGAGAGAGAGAGAGAGAGAGAGAGAGAGCAAAAGAGAAAGAGCGCAAAACCGCTAAACATCAAGAACTTCAACTCTGGTTGTGGTAATGCACATTGGTAGGCGTAGGCCAATGTCATATTTTTTAGATGTAGATCCAATTACTGCCATCATTTATCAATTAGCTGTGCATGTTCTCGTTGTGCGAAAAATCGATGCCCTTTTTTTTTTGCAATCGATGCCTTCACCTTGCCAGGTTCTAGATCAAACTTTACATATGTGTATATTTCTTTGTATGTATAGAACTCAAGCAAATCGCTAAACATTAAGAACTTTAGCTGTGGTTGTGGTAATAGACACTGGTAGGCATGGGCCAAGGTCATATTTTTTAATGCAAATCCAATTACTACCATCATTTCTCGATTAGCCGTGCATGTTCTCGTTGTGTGAAAAATTGATATCCCTTTTTTTTTTTGCAATCGATGCCTTCACCTTGCCAAGTTTAAGATCAAACTTTATATATGTGTATATATATACTTTTGTATAGAATCATGGTTGAAGTGATCTCTCTTTCACCCCTTATTTAGGTTTGAAATTTGAATTTAACCAAATATTTGTTAAGATGTTATGACTTGTTTAACTTAGTTGATAGATTACAAACGTGAATGATGCGTAAAAACTTTCTTGATGGAATTGCAAATTGTTAGCATGTTAGTGAATTCAATAATAAATTTAGAGTTACTTATTGGAGCCTGAATAGGTCATGATTGTGTAAGATGTTGTGGTTTTGGTTCTTCCCAATGTTATAATTGGGAGGGATAATATTTTCATTTCTTATGATACAATCTTTTTCTCATCTAGTGGTGACGATAAATTGGTTAATTTGCTTTCTATATTGAGAATTTTTGAAATGGTTTCTTGTCTCAAGGTAAATTTGAATGAGGGTGTTGTGGAGGGAGTCAATTGCGAACATACAAGATTGAACTAGATTGCTAGGATTTTAGATTGTGCCATTGAATGTGTACCAATGAAGTATTTTGGTCTTTCTTTTAGGAAGTAATCGTAAGAGAGTTAGTTTTTGAGATCTAGTAATTAAAAAGATTAGATGGGTGGGAAATGACTAATTTCCAAAAGGGGTAAATACACTTGAGTGTTGCTGCAAATGGTCTCCAAGATGACGATTTTGATGATATCACTTCAAAAGAAAGTTTGAATTACACTTCGAGTCATGTTATGAATGTCGCTTTCTTAAAATAGCATTTGCCCCCACTAGATGGTATGCATAAGGTTAATAGCAAATCTGCTTTTAGAATACAATGAAGCTGATCTATAGATCTTCTGTTGGTGTTTGCACAAACAAAGATAGATCAAAATACCTTGAAATTAATTGAAAACTAGAAAATCAAGGCCTGATATTCTATTTAACTTGTGCTTCCATTCTCTTTAATGCAAGTCATCTATTTATTTTAAAATAAAATGTATTTGTTCAGTAAAAGTAAATTCATGCTTTTATTTCGTTGTAATTGTTAATTAGTTCTTAATTCTTCACATTCTTCTTCATGTGCTTCCGCCTCTTTTTGGTATCAGAGCCACGTTTCTGTTGATTTCAGTTGCTTATTGAATTGCTAAGTCCTGCATATCTGTCTTAATTCTGCTTTGTAATTGCCTTCAGTCATCTTAATCTGCCACTAACTATATCTGTGTCTTTCCACTTTGCCAGTAGCCACCCAACATTCGTCCCTTGTCCAGAGTAAGTCCTTACGGTTAGGTAGTGTCGGACAATTAGGGGTCTCCCGGAGAGGGTATGCGTGAACACATGGTATGTGAAATCGCGATTAGTTTTGACAATGTATTAAGATTCCTGTAAGTCATTTACATAGTCAAAACCATGAGTCGATTATTCAGAACTCTTCAGTTAGCTCTAGATCCACAACTCTAGCTCCCATACCAAATCTAGGTATAGTTATAAATAAAGAAGAAGTAGAATTACAAAATGATTAAATTGATTTATGTTGGAATGTACCACAATTACAAATTAAAGAAATTTATCACACTACTTTTTTGCAATCCACATTTAAAGTCAATCTTCATGTTAAAACTTTAGAACAAGTTTATGCTTTAGAAAACTTAGAGAAACATGCCAATTATTAGATATTCATACTATTAAAGGACATTTAAAAACCGGTCACAATTTTATTCACTTAGGATTAATTCAAGTCGGTGTTAAACCATTAACTCCGCAAGGTAAAAATACTTCAGTTTTATTATGTTTAAGAGATGCTCGATTTATTGATTATAATGATAGTTTAATGGGTATGATGGAAACTGGTCTTCATAAAGGACCTGCCCACTTTAATTGTTTTCCTGATTTTACGCTTAGTCTTAGGGATCCACACATATTAGATGCCTTAACTTTGAATATCCAGTTAAATGGCTCTTTTACAAATATGAAAGAAAAAGTACATAATATTTCTCTAATTTATCGTGTTTATTATAAATGTATTAAAACCAATTTGAATGTTCAAGCTCTTCATAAAAGTCCAAAAGATAAAACCTTACTTATTCAAAGTAGTAATAACGATACTAATATTAATATTCCTAAAATGATTGAATGGAAAGATATAACTCTGCCTGATCAATGGATCACAATTAATGAAAATTATACCGCAAATCAAAAACAATCTACTAGTCAAGATATCCAAGATATTCAACAATTTACTGATGGATCTGTTCGAATCAAATTTAATCGACCTAGTCAATCCTCTAGACATAGTACTTCTAGTATACCTACTGACACTGAAATTGAAGATGAAATATTTAATACACCTTTATTTCGCAAGAATAGTCAAATTCATTTAGGACAAACTTCACATAGCAAAATGCAAGGAATAGATAATTCTACAACTTCCCAAATTAGTAACTCACATTTACCAGAAGAAGACATTGAGTCTCACAACTCGCCAACTCAAACTGATTTTGAAGTTATACCTCCTGTTAATCCTTAACTATTAACCATTAGTAAATCATTTACTCCTAATCTTGATAAATTGCATATTGAGTTTAAATCCAAAAGTAATAAGACTAAACGTCATGCTTATTGCCATAAATATGATCCTTGTCAACAATCCAAAATTACTCACAAATGGTATAAATTTATGATTGAACATAATATTGAAGTTCCTTTCTTTGAATATTTAGAAAATTATTATAAAAAGATTAATACCATTACTAAAACTAAATGGAAAACTTCTCCTCCTACTACTGTTAGTTCTAGTCATCCTCCTTTAGAAGCCATAATTATCGAACATCAAGGATCTGTTATTCATGCCTCTCCTTTTAAGTTAGCTGGTACTGAACCTGAATTAAAGAAAGTCATTGAACAAAATAATTATACCAATCAATGTTTAAAAACAATTGGTAAACAATTAGACAAAATAGAAACTAATTTCGATGATTACTCCGCTAACCATTCCTCTATTAAACAACCTTTGGAAAAACCTTTACTTTCTCTACCTAGTAATTGATCCAAACGTGACAGCTTAATCACGCAAGATGCTTCCACAGTCAAGGTTATTGAACAATTATTTAATAAATTAGCTACTCCCTCTGCTAGTAAAGATTCTCTCTCTAATGGAAAAGGTCTTACCGTCTTACATCAACAACCTCCCTTAGTTAGTCACTCTGAATCATCTAATGATACTATTAATCTTTTAACTCAACAATTCCAATCTACCAATCTTAATCAAATTACTTATCCTAAGGTCAATCCTACAACTCTTACCAAAAATTGGTATACCCGTCCTACTCCTCGTGATCTCCAATATGAAGAAACTAATCTTAGTAATCAGTTTTCTATCTCTGCTAAAAAATTATACGAATGGAATATTGATGGCCTTAGTGACGATCAGATCCTTCAAAAATTAAATCATTTATCTATGGTTGCCAATAGTTACCTTAGTAATTACCCTGATTACATCCAACATGAAATTGTATCCTTAATCACCTCTGGTTTTACTGGTATGCTCAAATCCTAGTGGGAAAAATATTTCACTGAAGAACAACGTGAATATATTCTACATGCAAGTCAAAAAGATGAAAATGATCTTCCTATATTTGATGAGACCATTGGCTATTATAAACTTGATGGTATTAATACATTAATTTACACGATAGTCAGACATTTTATTGGCACTCCTACTAATATCTATTCTCGCATATATGATCAACTTAGTAATCTTACCTGTCCCACATTAAGTGATTTTAGATGGTATAAAGATGTCTTTACCTCCCGAGTTATGCTTCGAGAAGATTTTACTAAGTCATTTTGGAAAGAAAAATTTATTAATGGATTACTTAGCCTTTTTGCCTATAAAATTCACGATGTCCTTAGTTAACCTACTGGTATAATCGAATATGATCATTTAACTTATGGTGATATAATTAGCACCATTCAAAAAGAAGGACTAAAAATGTGCATTGATCTCAAACTTAGTCATAAAGCTGCTAAAGACAAACATAAAGCTAAATATGAATTAGGCAATTTCTGTGAACAATATGGTCTACCTCCAGTAGCACCCTCCAAAAGAAAGTCACATAAACGTAAGCAATTTAGCGACAAATCAAGTCATAAATATCGAACCAATTATTCTAAGAATAACTCCCCTGACAAATATTATGAAAAACCAACCTCTAGTAAACGTAAATCATTTAAGACTAAATCTCGATATTCTAAGAAGTCAAAATCTAAATCCACTTCTGACATTACTTGTTATAACTGTGGAAAAAATGGTCATTATTCTAATAAATGTAAAGAAAAACAAAAAACCTCCTAGATGTTGATTTGTGATTATGTATCAATTTTAAGCAGAATATAAAAATCCCAATCAAACAATCAAGAGAAAGAGACACAAAGATTTTACGTGGAAAAACCACAATTGGACACCTTCCAATTGTGATCAAAAAACCACGGGCCACAGCCACCAGAACAATCCACTAAGAAGATATAAAGGAATTACACAGGTATCACTCTCAATTATCTAGCGAATCCACAACGCCTAATTGAACCAACCTCTATGTGCCTCTTCCAACCCCATCTTCACCACGGAATTGTCTTTCTGATGAGCCACTCCGGATTCCACCACCGAAGCTTCAGACCGAATTCTTCAGAATCCACAACTGAAGAACAACTTTGATGAGCCACTCCAGAATTCACAACTGAAGCTTCAGGCTCGAATTCTTCAGAATCCACAACTGAAGAACAACTCTCTCTTTTGTGTAACAAACAAAACCTTTGATGTAGCCTTTTCAGATCATGAGTTGAATACTCAATAAGACATCAAAGAAAAATAAAATATCCCCAGATATAAACCTTTTAAGAACCAACAAAAAGATCTGGAGGAATAATAAAATGAGTAGTCTAGTTTTGGGAGAAAACCAACTACTTATAAAGAACCAAAATAATCCTTGTCAAGGAAGAAATCCAACTTCTTGTAGAACACCAAAAGAAATCCTGTTTCAGAAGAAAACCAACTCTTTGAAAAAATCCGGATTCTGAGGCTCGCTCGAGCGAGGCTTTCCTGGATCGAGCGAGGAGAGTAAATTTCGTGATTTCTACTAGTGCCTTCGCTCGAGCGACGGATCCTTGGCTCGAGCGACCAATCACTGCTTTCAGGTTTTTGTATGGACGCAATCCTTCGCTCGAGCGAGCATTCCTTGGCTCGAGCGAGAAAGTCTTGGCTCGAGCGAGCACTCCTTGGCTCGAGCGAGCAACGGCTGACATGCAATTTTGAATGCAAATTTGAATTTTGCTTCGGCCGCGAGCTGACCGGGCAGCTCGACCCCCGTAATAATCAGCGAAGTGGCAATCTTGAAAGCATTAACATCACAAACTTCTCTACATGGCTCGATTCGGGTTTGGATTCGCATCTAATAAACTCATAGCCTCACTGAAACAAAAATGCGAATAAAATTACAACTCAAAGGAGTTTTGTCAAACGGGGTTGCCAATAATAAAAACCTAACAAGGTTAATCAGTTGCAAATCAATGATGAATCCAAAAATCAACTATTTGACATCTTCCAATTAAATCAATCCCTTAACAACTCTTCTAATGAGTCAATTAATTCTAATAATTCATCCCCATACCAATCACCTAGTGACACTACTGATAATGATATAGAATTAGGATGTAATGATATTTTTTGTAAACCTGTCGAACAAATTACTGTTCTTAAACAAAATACTATTCTTACTAAACAACAACAAGAGGAAAATTCTTTAATCGATTTAATTAGTAAATTAGAAAATCTTGAATTAAAACAAAAATATACTGACAAATTAAAATCTCTACTAATGGACAAAGATACTAAACCCAAGCATGATAAACCCATCATTAGTTTAACTAAAACTTTGGAAAGATTTAAACATAAACACAAAGAAGTCACTTTACAAGACTTGCAACACGAAATTAATCAAATTAAACAGCTTATTAAAGATCTACAACGCAAAGATAACACACTAGAAGAAGAAATTAATCTATTAAAAATTAATAAAGATTTAGATAATTTTCACCAAAATGATGCTGTCTCCTCTAGTGAATCTGAACATACTGATCCTTATCACGTTTTGTTTGATAATTGGTCACATCAATCTGATGATCCTGAAGATAAACGATTAAATCTTATTAATAAAATTAATATCCAAAAATGGCACTCCAAAATTAAACTTGCCATTAATGATTTTGAATTAGAAGTTATGGCTCTAATTGACACTGGTGCTAATCTTAATCGTATTCAAGAAGGCTTACTTATAAAACTAGTGAACAATTAACATCTACTAATGGTAGTAAAATGCATATCAAATATAAATTATCCAAAGTTCATATTTGTCAAAACAATGTCTGTTTTAAAACATCTTTTGTTTTAGTTAGGAATATTACTGATAAAGTTATTTTAGGAACACCATTTATATTTTTACTTTATCCATTTACCACTTCAACCCATGGTATAACTACTCATGTCTTTGATCAACTAGTAACTTTTAAATTTGTATCCCCTCCTGAAGTTAAAGAATTAAAACAATTAAAAGATTATTCTATTACTCAATCTATTAACCGTTTAACCAAACAGTTATGTTTTCTCAAAGAAGAAGTTAATTATAGACGTATTGAAAGTCAATTGACTAATCCCATTCTTATTTCTCAAAGTGAAGACTTTAAACAGAAATTAGAATCAACTGTTTGTTCAACTTTACCTACTGCTTTCTGGCATAGGAAAAAATATGTTGTCACCTTACCTTATATTAAGCATTTTGATGAGCGAAATATTCCTACTAAATCTCAACCTATTCAAATGAATCATGAACTAGTTGAAATGTGTAAGACAGAAATTAATGAATTACTAAACAATAAGATTATCAATCATAGCAAGTCACCATGGTCATGTCCTGCTTTTTATGTCAATAAAAATGCTAAATTAGAACGCGGCGTTCCCCGCTTAGTCATTAATTATAAACCATTAAATAAGGTTTTAGAATGGATTCGTTATCCTATTCCGAATAAAAAAGATTTAATTAAGTGACTTAATCAAGCAATTATATTTAGTAAATTTGATCTAAAAAGTAGATTTTGGCAAATACAAATTCATCCTCGTGATAGATATAAAACTGCTTTCACTACACCATTTGGTCACTATGAATGGAATGTCATGCCATTTGGATTAAAAAATGCTCCTAGTGAATTCCAACATATAATGAATAATATTTTTAATCCCTTTAGTCATTTTTCCATAGTTTATATCGATGATATTCTTATTTTTTCTAAGTCTCTTAGTGAACATTGGAAACGTCTTACTGCTTTCTTTTGTACTATTAAAAGTCATGGTTTAGTCATATCTGCTCCTAAGATTAAGTTATTCCAAACCAAAGTCCGATTTCTAGGTTATAATATTCACCAGAATACTATTCTACCTATTAGTCGCTCTATTGAATTTGCTTCAAAATTTCCTGATGAAATCTTAGATAAAACCCAGTTACAATGATTTTTAGGATCACTTAATTATATTGCTGAATTCTACCAAGACCTTAGAAAAACCTGTCAACCTCTCTTCGATCGGTTAAAGGATAGTCCTCCTCCTTGGTCTCCTCGTCATACTGCTATTGTTCAACAAGTCAAGAAATATGTTAAAACTTTGCCTTGTCTTGGTATTCCTACTGAAAATTCATTCAAAATTATTCAAACTGATGCTTCTGATATTGGTTATGGTGGCATTCTTCTTCAGCAAATCACTCCTCAGTCATCTGAACAAATTGCTCGTTTTCATTCTGGTGTCTGGAATAAAGCACAGAAAAATTATAGTACTATTAAAAAAGAAATTTTATCTGCTGTTTTATGTATTAGTAAATTTCAAGATGATATTTTAAATCAAAAATTTTTACTTCGTATTGATTGCAAATCTGCTAAAATATGTTTTAGAAAAAAAATGTCCAAAATATTGCTAGTAAACAAATTGTTGCCCGTTGGCAATCTATTTTAAATATTTTTTATTTTGATATTGCTTATATTCCTGGTAGTCAAAATTCTATCCCTGATTTTCTTACCCGAGAATTTTTATATGGTGGATAGTGCATCATGCCCATTCCTCATATTGCTTACCATAAATACCACATTAAACACTATAAATCCCTAGTTAAATATATAGCTTCTCGAATTGCCTATCTCAAGTTAACCCATCCAACCACTCTACATGCTCAATATATTCAATACCATCGTATTAAGGCTTAACGACAACAACTTGCACACTACATTAACTGTTTACATTCTCATGCTGATCAATTAGATCTCCTCAGTGGATGCTGATTGTTCTTATTTACTGCTCCAGATGTCTTGTACTACACGATCTAGCAACAAGGCCATTGTACCGGCTAGTCAACCCGCTTTACCACTTGTCGCGACAGTTTACTGACTAAGAACTTGGTAACGGTTTACTGACGAATGTACAAGCAAAATGCAAAATTGCATTCAAAGTTGCCTGTTCGCCCTTGCTCGCTCGAGCGAAGGAGTTCTCGCTCGAGCGAAGGCTGCGTTTGTGTAAAAACCAGAAAGAGATGAATGTACGCTCGAGCGAAGGGTACGTGGCTCGAGCGAAGCCACTTATGGAAAACACGCGTTTTCGGTTCCTCGCTCGAGCGAGAGAGTTTTCGCTCAAGCGAGCTTCGCAGTCCCAGATTTCTATAAGTATTTGTTTTAGTCCAAAACTAGGATTACTTCTCTAGATCTTCTTCTTGGATATTAAGGTTTATATCTGGGGTTATTTTACTAGTTTTCTTTGATGTTTAATTGAGTATTCAACTCATGGATTAAGAAGAATACATCAAAGGTTTGTTTGTTCATTCTATACAAAAGAGAGAGTTGTTCTTCGGTGGATTCTGAAGAATTCGAGCCTGAAGCTTTGGTGGATTCTGGAGTGGCTCATCGTCAAGACAATTCCGAGGTGAAGACGGGGTTGGAAGAGGCACATAGGGGTTGGTTCAATTCGGACGTGGATTCGCTAGGTAATTGAGAGTATACCTATGTAATTCCTTTATATCTTCTTAGTGGATTGTTTTGTGGCAGTTGCCCCTGGTTTTTTATCACAATTGGAGGTGTCCAATTGTGGTTTTTTCAAGTAAAATCGTTATGTCGATTTGTCTTGATTGTTTGATTGGGATTGTTGTTTACTGCTTAAAATTGATACATAATCACAAATCAACATCTAGGGGATTTCTAGATTTTTCAATTGGTATCAGAGCGGATTGCTCTTTTGTTTTTTAAAACTTTTGAGCGAGATCTTGTTTGATTTGTGATAATAGATTCAATTCGTGAGGGAAATTCTATGGTTCGACCACCCCTACTTGACGGATCCAATTATTTGTTTTGGAAAGCTCGGATGAGATCGTTTTTAAAATCTATTGATGAAAAAGTTTGGCAATCTGTCATGTATGTGTGGACTGAACCGACGATTACCATTGATGGAGTAACTTTCCCTAAACCAATCGATAAGTGGGACACAATTGATTACCAAAATAGTAGCTGAAATAGTAAAGCTATCAATTCTCTCTTTTGCGCTGTTACACCTGAAGAGTTTAGTCGTATCTGCAATTGTGAAGTCGCAAAAGAGGCTTGGGATATCTTACAAACTATTCACAAGGGCACTTCTTCTATTAAACGCTCAAAACTTCAAAGGCTCACGTCTAGTTTCGAAAACTTTTCAATGAAAGATGGTGAGACCTTTGATGAATTTTATGCAAAGTTGAGTGACATTGTTAATTCCAGCTTCAATTTAGGTGAAAAAATACTAGAATCCAAAGTTGCGGGAAAAATTTTGAGATCCTTGCCCGATCGGTTCCAACCAAAAGTTACGGCTATTGAGGAGGCTCAAGATGTTGACAACCTCAAGCTGGATCACTTGGTTGGAAATCTCCAAACTTATGAAGCACATAGGAATTTCAAAAAGAAACAAAAAGATACTATTACTTTTAGTAGTGCTCATAGAGTTGGAGAGGATTCTAATGAAGATTGTGAGATAGATTCCAAGATTACGGCTACTTTTGTTAAACAATTTAAAAAATCTTTTTTGAAAAAGAATCCTAATCTTTTGGAATCTACTCATACTCATAAATCTAAAGGCAAAGATAAACTCAAAATTAATTCTATAGCCAAGAAGGAGAAAGGAAAGATACAAGGGAACTCTGAAAGAGTCCAATGTTATGAATGCCAAGGATTTGGCCACTTTGCTTCAGAATGCCCCACCCGTTTGAAGAAGAAGAAAGCCCTCGCCATCACTTGGGATGGTGAATCAGAATCTGATGAAGATGAAAGTGACAACGAAGATCAAGGCGAAGAGGGACATAAACAATTCCTTACTTTCATGGCGGCTTCCAAAACTGAAGGACGAACAGAGTATCCGAAGAGGTCGGTTGACAATGCCACTGATGATGAATCCTCGGAAAGTGATGATGAAGAGCTTGAGCAAGCTTTATGAAAAGTTGTATAAGGAATCTCTTAACTTATCCAAATTGAATGACAAACTCACTATGAAACTCAAAGCATGTGGAAGTGAGAATGTCAAACTAAAAGAGGAGATTTCCGAGGCTAGGATTGATGCCATCAAGATAGCTAATGATCGACAAGCTTTTTGTGCAAAACTCTTGACTTGTGAGACAGAGAGGAATGAGCTACATCAAATCTATGCAATGTATGAAGAAAAGATTGAATCTCTCGAGATGTCTCAAGTTGCCTTGGAAGAACTAATGATCAAGCAAGAGGAAGAGCTCAAGTGTGCTATAGCTACCATTGGTCTTTGGAACAAAGGATCAAAGACTTTGGAGGATATGATTAGGTCTCAACAAATGTGTTGTGACAAGAGTGGCATTGGCTTTGGTGATCACAAAGAGCAAAAACAGAGTGTATCTACATCTCATGATACAAGAACTCAAGGAAAGGGAGAACGAAAAATTCAACATGAGGATGGACTTCAAAAACTTCCTAGAGTTGGTAAGGTAAAAGAAAAGAAGGTACACCCAGTACACCTTGTTTTTATTTGTCATCATTGTGGTATGCATGGTCATATTCGCCCTTATTGTTATAAATTGCATGGGAGAGTGTCTCATAGAGATGGAAGAAATTCCAACATCTCGTGGGGTAGGAGACACTTCATTGGTGGTAATGAGGTTAAGGGTCATATTAGACCTCACTATTTTGATCAGCTTGAGACCAAACATGAACAGAGGATGTGTTTGACTAGACCTTGGAATATGAAGTTGGAAACCAAGTCGAGACGGATTCCCATTGAAGGGAAAGGGAACCGCAATGTCAAGATACCACCCAAGAATCGCAATTCTCACAACTTTTTTTCATACTAAAGCGGTTTGGATGAGAAAACTTGACTTGTGTTAATTTGTTTTTTCGGTTTTGTTTTTAGGTTTCTGTGTGTTTTTTTCTTTTTGAGTCTTTTAATGTGTGTATGTTCGTTTTCTATCTTGCTTTGTTTAGAAAAAGAAAAATAAAAAATAAAAAATCCAAAAAGATTTTCTTGTATGGTTTTGCAAGCTTGAAATTTTTGAGTAGTCCTTGGTGCATATTGGAATTGATAAGAATATCCATTAAATGTTAATATGTGTGTGCTTTCTGTGGTCATTACTCATTTTGGAGTGTGTGTTTTTTGATTAGTATGTCTCATTCTGTACACACTCTTGGATTAGCAAATATCGGAGTCTTCCGCCTTAGTGATTATTTTTTTTCTATGGACTTCTGGCATTGTATCTTTTGTTTTTCTAGAGGAATTGACCTATACTAGCATATCTTGGGTGATGTTGTGTCTCTTAACCACCTTCCATCTTTTTGCATCTCCACGGCTTTCCCCTCTATTCTTTGTAGGCCAGCCATGAGGAAAAAGCTACCTCAGAGTCACCAACCAGGCTATTCTTTTTATATCCAAGCTTCTCTGGTTCGGTTTCCATACTCTTGAGCGTGTCAGCTGCCAATGAGTGTGCAAAAGAAAAAAATTGTGAAAAAGAAAGAAAAAAAAATGTGCAAAAGAAAAAAAAATGTGAAAAAAAAAAAAAAAAGATTCATTGATTGAGGGGGAGCCTCCACCTTTACTCACCAAATATCCCTTGATTCCTAGTGGTTTGACTTTCCTTAATTGTGCTTAGATTCTCTTGCCGGAGGTCCAGCTATCAGATCACTACTAGGATTTGAATCTTGTGTTTGTCGAACTCCAAGAGTCACAAACACATTTTTATCATGGGATCTATGCTTTTCACATAATGCATCACTTTTTTTTATGAGGAATCTTCTAGAGGCTGTGCACATTGTGTTTTCAAGTAATTATGCTTCTTGGATAATCTTGTGTGTTCTAAGGTACAAATCTGCGATTTCTTGCTTGCTCCACCATATTATTTTTTGTCGTTTTCTTCTTGTTCATTGTTTTTAGTAAGGGGGAGTTTGGTTAATTGTTATCATGTCATTGCTTGTGTGTTTTATGCTTTTACTGTAGTTGTTTGAGCTTCATTCGTCAATTCGTGACAAAAAGGGGGAGAAATGTTGCTAGGTGCATGTGTCTTAGTTTTCATGTTTTCATGCTACATGTTAATATCTCCAAGTCGCATCTATTCATGTTTTTCATCTCATGTTTCAAGATCATCTAGCCATATGTTTAATGCTTTTTCATATACTCTTGTGAGATTAATAGTTGTTTTGGAGATTGTGGCACTAATAGCTGTTTTGCAGATCATGACCTTGAGAAAGAAATTTGTTTTTGTTGGCTGTAATGGGTTGGGGTGATTAGGATTTTATTTGTTAGGTGTATTTTGTCATGGCATTGCCAAATGGAGAGATTGTTAGGTTTTTATTCTTGGCAATCCCGGTTGACAAAACTCCTTTCAGTTGTACTTGCTTTCGCACTTTTTATTTCAGTGAGGCTATGAGTTTTTAGATGCGAATCCAACCCGAATTGTGCCTTGCAGAGAAGTTTGTGATGTTAATACTTTCAAGATTGCCACTTCGCTGATTATGACGGGGATCGAGCTGCTTGGTCAGCTCGCGAGGGTCAAGGGGGCAGCGCCCCTTGGCGGGTCCGAGGCAACGCCACGGCGGGGTCGAGGGGCATCACCCACGAAGCAAAATGCAAAATTGTATTCAAAGTTGCATGTCCGCCCTTGCTCACTCGAGCGAAGGAGTTCTCGCTCGAGCGAAGGCTGTGTCTGTGTAAAAACCTGAGAGAGATGAATATACGCTTGAGCGAAGGGTGCGTGGCTCGAGCGAAGCCATTTATGGAAAACACGCGTTTTTGGTTCCTCGCTCAAGCGAAAGAGTCTTCGCTCGAGCGAGCTTCGCAGTCCCAGATTTCTATAAGTATTTGTTTTAGTCCAAAATTAGGATTACTCCTCCAGATTTTCTTCTTGGATATTAAGGTTTATATCTGGGGATATTTTACTAGTTTTCTTTGATGTTTAATTGCGTATTCAACTCATGGGTTAAGACGAATACATCAAAGGTTTGTTTGTTCATTCTATACAAAAGAAAAAGTTGTTCTTCGGTGGATTCTGAAGAATTCGAGCCTGAAGCTTTGGTGGATTCTGGAGTGGCTCATCGTCAAGACAATTCCGAGGTGAAGACGGGGTTGAAAGAGGCACATAGGGGTTGGTTCAATTCGGACGTGGATTTGCTAGGTAATTAAGAGTATACCTGTGTAATTTCTTTATATCTTCTTAGTGGATTGTTTTGTGGCAGTTGCCCGTAGTTTTTTTATCACAATTGGAGGTGTCCAATTATGGTTTTTCCACGTAAAATCGTTGTGTCGATTTGTCTTGATTGTTTGATTGGAATTGTTGTTTACTGCTTAAAATTGATATATAATCACAAATCAACATCTAGGGATTTCTAAATTTTTCATTATTCTCATCCATTGTTTGATTTGTTTAAACTTTCTTCTATTTGTAAATAGTAACACAATAAGTAACAATAATGTTGATGATAATGGTGAGTTTTGGTGGGGTGGATTGGAGTTTTGGAGTGAGAAAGGAGATAAAGAAAAAATAATTGAAACTTAGGGTAGAATATAAAGAGACTTGAATATAAAAATACGTATAATTGATTAGAGTGTACCATAAGAAAAAATAATATTTTATTTTAGAGTTTAATGTATACTATTGTCATTAGTATTAGGGTATGAACTACAATTTCAAAATTTTACTTGAACGTATTGAATTGCTATTTGAGTGCAAATAAGTTGATTAAACTTCCGTAGCTACAAGATTGGTTTTTGTTTGTAAATCATGCTTAGTTGTTTATTTTATTACATAGATTTGTGATCCAATGAAATAACTGTTGATATTCGATTGACTTGAATTTTTGCATGAGTGATCTGCACGATAGATTTTATAATTTAAACGGTTCAAATTATCAAAATATACTTGGAATGAGCCCACAACTATGGGACTGGAGGTAAGCTTGCTCGTTGAAAAAATAAGTTTTTCATTATACTAATTATTTAATTTCACAAGAATAATAATGAAAAATAAAGTAAATAACTCAAACAATCCTTTACTTAGCTTTAACAAACATCAAAACAACATGTTACAAATGGGCTATTTAATAAAAAATAACATATTTATGATCGAACGACACTACTAAAGTGGGGATGTAGCTCAGATGGTAGAGCACTCGCTTAGCATGCGAGAGGTGCGGGGATTGGTACCCCGCATCTCCATTTTCCCATTTTGAAAATCTTTGTTTGCATTTTTTTTTTTTGAATTTTTTTAATTAAAAACAGACCTTTTGGCATTTGAGCTTTCTTGTGTTCTCTCCTAAACTTCTGCTAACTAAGTTGTTTCACCTCAATTTACAACTCAACAACAGTCACAGATATATACCTCAACAAACATAGTAAATATCAAATTTAAAAATAAATAAATAAAAAATTAAGAAAACATTTGATCAAGTAGCAAAACAATAGCCATGGCAAAGCTGGAATTGAATCCTGGCCGTACCATCAAAAGAAAAACCTCCAACCCAAAAGAAACACCACCGTTCATTCCTTCCTTCCTCTTGATCTCAGCTACCACCTTCCTCGACTCATCTAACACCCTGCACGACCGATTCGCATACGATCCTTCGATCATGTACGCATATCTCTTATCGGACGGCCCATGATACACGCGTGCAAGTACACTTACATTAAATTGTAAGATGTTAATGTGCTTCCTCACACAGCAGATTGGTTTCTTTGATGAGACATCACCAACTTCACCTTCATAGACATGCCAGTTATCTACTAGTCTAAGCCCCTGTTGTTAATCAAAGACAACTATTTAGCATCAGGGTTTTTAATAACGGTCATGTATATATGATTTTGATTGATTCATATTATTTAAAACCATGAATAGTATTTAACATTGAAATTAAAGAGAGATTATGATCTGATTACCGTGCTGCGACACATGGTGAGGATGGGCTTCCCTGATCCGTCCATTAGGATGACTTCCACCGGATGTCCGGTGTAATTGTCAACCCTAAAGGCATAGTTACCATTAGAGTCGATCACTGTAAAACCTTTACAGCTAAAAACTAGTGATTTTCTCCAAACTGTTAGTGATGTCCAAGCATCATCATCGGTCTTGAAATCTTGTTGTTGATGGTGGTTTTCATGGACTGTTGTTTTTCTTGATATAGATTTCAAGGAGACAATCATGTTTCTCTTTTTATCTCTCTTTAACCTTTTTGTGTGTAAAGAAAGTTAATATGAGAAAGAAGATATTTATAGTTGAAAAGGTGGTGACAACTTTGCCTACGTGTGAGTTCAATTTCAATGTTTTATTTTTGTAACAAAAAGATAGAAGAGTTGATATTTGTTAAAGTTAAAGATCTCAATTTTTTATAGGTAAAATTGATGTATTATGGGATCGGTTTGAATTTATCTCAATAATTTGAACTATTTATTTTATATAACAAATTGAAAAGAATATACATGACAAAATTGGATTAATTATACATAAGTAATTACATGATTAAATTACATATATATATATATATATATTATAATAAATAGACGGTCTATTTTTAAAAAATATGTATGCCATATAAATAACAATGATCTAATAATATGACAATTGATATTATATTAACTTGATTTTTTGTACAAATAATTTTCTCAATTAGTTGTACGAGATTAACAATTTAGATTACCGGAGTGCGTCCAAATTATTTATATAATTGGTCAATTTCACCGTGAATTTGAGATCTTCAATTTTAGCAATCCTAGATAGGGATCCAAAATTTTTGTCTAGGAATTTATCCAAAAATTGATCTTGTAGTTCAAATTTGACTCTCGTTAATTAACTTTTCTGCACAATTTTCTTGGACAAATTTTGAGACCAACATAGTTGTAGAATCATTCACTACAATAACATAATAACCTTCTAATAAAACGCATCTTGACTTTTATTTATAAAGTGATAATAAGTCCATAATTCAAAATATTATTTTGTACAATTTTTTAGTATATATACTGTTTTGTATTATTATCCCAACTTATATATATATATATATAACTTGATGTAATAATGATATTTTTAAAATGACGAATCATTTTGATCAGTTTATAATTTAAAGTGAATGAATGTAAAGCTATCACATCATTTTGTGTTAATTTGATATATAATTTTTTATAATTTATATATCATTAATTGACAACAATATATTTATTGAGTGATACTACATTTGCTAATATATTTAGAACTCTCAAACATTTTTCATATTTATAATAAGTTTGATATATAAAACACCCATTCCAATAACATGAGTATTAATTCGTCCATATTATATTATTAAGGTGATACACTTGGACCCACTAGATGACTTATTGTACGTGACAATTAAAACAATAGTGGCTAAAAGTTTGATTTTCGTGCTTGTCTAAATTCTAAAATAGACAACCTTACCAACCTGGATATGCCTTTTCTTCTATACACATTTTTGATGATTTTATTAACATAATCATTAAGTAATCTAAAATGTCATATCGTATAATAATATATATTCACATGTATGTGTGACATCTGTGAAGGCAACACGTGTGCTAGAAGTGTTCATATTCGATGGTCTAGGAGATTGTAATTTTCAATTTTCTTCTACTAGACTTTTGTTTGAAATGAGAGTTAGATACTTAGGTTAGTGTTCTTATTGGGAAAATATTCAATGAAAATGAATTCAGAATATAGTCTCAGATTTGTGTTAGGAATTAAATTGTATAGTGAAAATTAAATGTGTATATTAAAGTTCATGCCGTACAACGAATTTAGATTATATATTAATTTTTTATATAATTTTCTAAATAAAATTTTTAAGTTTATAATATTACGTACCAGAGAAAAAGAGACGAAAAAAGAACCTTGATTATGGAATGGAGGGTAAAATCCAAAAAAGAGAAGGTGTAGTTAAGTCCGTCACAGTTTAATAGCTAAAAACAATGAACCGGATTCTATGGGTGACCCATTTATTTGAACATGGGTAAATCTATCTACCGATATATAATATATATATATTATAAGTAAATGGAAATTTCGGATATGATATATGACACATTTCAAAAAAAAAAAAAAATTATTATTTTATTTGTGCAAGTAAATGCCAATACTTATTTTATTTGTGCAAGTGAATGCCAAATCATCAAAAGTATTAGCCATTAAAGTTTTTTTTTTTTTTAAATATATTGACTAATAACTAAATTATTATTTTTTTTTTTAATTTTTGATTTAAAAAATTAAAAACACCAAGTTAATAATTAAATTTGCTTTGGGTGATATGAGAGAAATTTAACTTATGAATTCTATAAAACTGGAAAATCACTTGATATTAAATTCTTGTTTTTTTTTTTAAACTTTATACAATACTAATTTACAAATAAAATTTATATTTATGAGGGACAATAATATCATTTTATTTTATTTTTTACATTTAATGAAATTTTATCCTATGCATAGCACAAGTTTTATGCTAGTAGTGATAATATGTTTGTAATTTATTATGAATTTTGTTGAGAAATTTAAAAATTGCACATTTTGCATGAAAATAAATATAATATAAAATATACAATCATTTTAAGTTTGCTTAAAGAACACGTTAACAAAAAAAATCATTTATTACTTTTACGTTACCAAGCCATTCAAACTTCTTCATTCAATACTAATTGATTTGGGGTTGGATATTTTTAAAATTCTTACATGATATAACACCTAAACTCTGTAATCAGCGAAGGTCACTTGTTAATTATTAGATTAACATTTTGAAAGAGTTGAATCACTAACCTCACTCTTGCAAACACCTAAGTGATGCACCCATGCTATTAGGCCACAAAGCCATCACCTTTCGTCTCTTGTCTCTCGTCTCTTGTCTCTCGTCTCTTTATCATTTTTGCATGCAACTAGCCGCATGTGCAGTAATTTTAACATGGTATTATAGTCAAATTTTTGGAATTAAGTCTTTACCGCTCATTTCTTTGGGCTCTCATTTGTCTACCACCTTTGCCTGCTTTGTCTCTAGATGATTGTCGGGAAAGGTATTGGTGACTAATTTTATTTTTAGTCACCGAAAGTCGCCAATTGGTGACTAATTTTATTTTATTTTGTTTGCCTGTACGCTCGAGCGGGGAAACCTGCGCTCGAGCGGAACTCTGTTTCACTGAAAATTCTGCAAATGTTTTCTAAGTGCATCTTTGCATCCTCATCCCATCCTAGGCATTCTTAGGCCTAGTTTAAGGCATCGTAATGAGGATATAGATGTAGAACACACCGAGGCATAATAGGAAGTTAATTATTGTACTTCCCCAACTGTTAAACTTAGAGTGTGTTCATCTTGTTAACTGTTTAGGGTTGGCTTCGGGGACGCGCTCTAGTTGCTATTAGCCCAATCTCTGTGAGTAACAGATTGTGTAAAGATATGTTCAAAATGGTTATATTTTGAATACTGAACTGAACTGTTTATTGAACTGATATTGTTTATTGAATGAATGTATGTCCTTTATTTCTGAACTGTACTGTGGCATCCTTAGCACCTACTGTTATTGACTATTACAGAGCTCTGTCGGTTCCCTTGTGGGACCATACTGTTTACTGATTGATGGCCATCACTACTGTTGGGTCTGTTAAGACCCGGGCCTTCTGGACCTACTGTTTATAGGCTATTGGATGTACCACATATGACTGATTGACTGAAATACTGAAAGACTGAAATACTGTTTAATGAACTGTTTTCATTATTGTAAGGACATTCATTCATAACCTCTTTACACTTATTGTTATTCACTGGGCTTTAGCTCACTGTTTATATATATATGTAGGTTCTCAGCAGCCAGACCGGAGCTAGGAGCGTGAGTTGGCCCCAGTTTTGTCAGCCAGCCTATGTGCCTCACTGCGAGGTTCCGAGATGCCATGCTATGGCTTGGGGTGTTTTTGTGTCCCCCACCTGTCTCTTGACTGTTTTGTTTATTGTATAAACTGTTTACTGTTTTACTATTCTGTTATCGAGGGATTAGGGCCCCGTACTGAATGTTTGTATATGATTGTATAGACTGTACCGTTTTGAACTGTTTGAATGCATGGAAAATGTTTTTGGCATACAGATTGTCACAGCTCAATGGACACTAGTTATTTACTGTATTGGCTTCCGCCAGGCCCTGTACTCTGTTTTACTGTATTACTGTTCAGCAGGCCTTCGGTAATCCCGGATTACTGGCCAGTTACGGTGCTAAACCCATAGGGCCGGGTTTGGGTCGTGACACTCGGGGCCAGGGCCTACTTTTTCAATCATTATCTTTTCCAATATTCGGCTCCAGGGATCCTCCCCTATTCGGCCTATTTATCCTATTTGGCCCCTTATCCTCGCGAGATATCTGCCGGCTAGCGTCGATCTTCTGATATGTGCCTCCCCTATCTTCGCCAATTATTCGGCTACCACAAATAGCAAAACAGAGAGTAAGAATTTCTAATGGATTTTCACTGGCTTATAGAACACATAAAGAAAAATAAGTTGCCGCTTTTACAAAATTAACAAAAATAAACATTGTAACAATTCTCATTTGAATATTTATTAAGAGCTATTTTCCATAGTTATCAACAATTACTAAAGCAATGGAAAGAGCGAAATTCACCTCAGGTGTCAATGGAAGTCGACGAACAAGAAGGTTTAGGTTGGCCTATGAGATACAAAATAGCATTAGGCAAATATTTTGGCTCTTAAAGTTTGAATTGTTTATATTGGGTAAAAATTTATACTCTAAAGCCATGAATAGTTAATAGATGCTACCATTTCAAAACTTACCTTGACAATTTTGATCTTTTTCTTTTTACGAAATGGTCTATTTGTGGACATTTTAGAGCAAACCCAACTTCATACAAATTCAAGGCAATTAAAATCAAAATGTTTAATCTCAGATCATGCTTTTTATACCACATTTAAAATAAACACTTGGTGCTTTCGATTATCTAGGAAAGGAAGGTTTGAATCGGGGTTTCAAAAATAGATTTCGCATATATGGAGGTGGAGACGGGAAGAGTTGAGGAAACCATTTGTCCACTATATGAATGGCGGTGGCTGGGTCGATTTCAGGGTAGGTTTACGTGAAGAAGGTATGAGGATGGAAGAATAAAAAAAACCCTAGAGGCCAAAATTAGGGGAACAAAGTCTGAGATACAGATATATATATAGAGAGAGAGAGAGGACATACCTTGGGTTGTGCTCTAATGGTGGATCATGACTCCGAGATAAGACGATATAGGCTACTGGTTTGTAATGGTCCTCGTGTGCGACGAGCTTCGGCGCCGATGGTGCTCCTGTACCAACTGCGATGGAGAGAAAAGTGAGAGAGAATTGGAGGGCAAACGCGAGAGAGAAAGAGAGAGTGTGTGTCCCACAGTGAGACAGACCTACGTTTTTAAGCCTTAGCTCATTATAATTTTTTTCCCCGACTAATTTTTCTTAGTCACCAATAACTAATACAGACATTTCTTTCCCCTATTAAATATTTTAGTAGCTAATTAATTTAGAAATCCTTCCAAAATTTGAAGTCCTTCCTCCAAAATTTTTAATTAAAATTGCCGACTAAAATTTAGTAGCTAAAAGTTAGATAAATACTGACTAAATTATTTGTAGTAGCTAAAGATCGTACATTTAGAGACTTTTTTTTTTTTTTTTTTGTCACCCAAAAATGTATTTTCTGGTCATTTTATACAATTGGCAACTAAACATTTTGGTTGCCAGTTAATTTTATAAATCCCTTCAAAATTTGAAATGTCTCCCTCCAAATATTTTAGTTCTTTGGCGACTAAAATTTGTTTATGTCGCTGCAGATAAAAAGTAATTTTTGTTTTTTATTGGGCGACTAAATAATTTTAGTAGCCAAAACTAACTATACAGTGATTAAAATATTTTTTTGTCGCTGAAAATAAATATTTGGCGACCAAACTTTTGGTCGTCAAAGATAAAAAGTAAATTTTTGTTTTTACAATCGGCGACTAAGTAATTTTAGTAGCCAAAACTAACTGTTTGGCAACTAAAGTATTTTTTTAGTCGCGAATTGTGGCATTTTTAGCGACTAATTTTTTTTTAGTCACCAATAATCAATATACCCCGACTAAAAAAAATTAGTAGCTAAATATTATACGTTTGCCGGCTGATTTGATTTTTGGTCGTCAATTCCACAACTTTTGGCGATTAAATTTTTTTTAGTCACCAAATTTGATCGCCAAAAATACAATTTGTTGTAGTGCATTCTAATTTTATAATAGGTTGGATATTTAAAGTACCAAGAAAGAATGTTGTTCTATTCAAATTAAAGAAAATTAATTTTCGAATATTGTGAATATATTGATTTAGGAAGCATCAAATACATATTTATAAGTATCTAAAGAATATATTCGATATAGATAATACAAATACACCCATAATTCTTGTTCAGGATTAAAGAAAATTAATTTTCAAATAATGTGAATATATAGATTTAGGAAGCATCAAATATATATTTGTAAGAATCTAAGAAATATTTTTGATACACTTCTATATACCACCATATTAGTAATGTGGAAGAAAAATAAAAATTAAGACTTAACATTTGATGAATCAAATATATGCTACAAAATGTTAAAATAAAAAATCAAATAGCATGTTTCAACTTCTAAGATAAGTTGAAGTAGAACAACATGAATGCTGAACATCTACGAAGTTTCCTAATATTACTGTTTGTTTGTGTTGAATTTATTATGGAGAATTGATGTTAAGGGATAGGAAAGAGGAACGAAAGAGGAAAGAGGAAAAATTGCAATTTAGGAATAGCCTCTTTTTCTTTTTAAAATTTTCTTGAAATAATATCTCAGTCATGGTCCGTTCTGAGAAAATTGTTATTATGTCACAATGGTTGTCAGGACATTCTAGAAAATACCCTTAAAAAAATTACGATTCAATTATGGTTTAGAAATGTTCTAATCACTTTGGAAAAGTATTACTGCTTTCTACACAAAAAAATAATAAATAAATATATAAAAAAAATTAAATTAAATTAAAAAGTGTAATAAACTACCAATATAAACTTTGAATTAAATTAAATTAGAAACAGTGCAAGTTTTAAAAAATAATTATATAGATCAGTAATAAACTTTATTCATATTAATAATTAATGTCATAAATTTTTTCATCAATTTATAATAATTTTGTGAAAATACTCCTAAGTGTCAATTCCCCAATTGTTTAGTGCTAAAATGTGATACATTTTTTAATTTAATTAATTTATTTGTTTTCAATCGATGAGGAGATTAACTACAAATATAAGAAAAATTACATATTGTACACAATATGAAAAAAACAATTACATTCGAGCAATCATATTCAATTAGCCAACTAAACTAACTCAACCTTCATTTGGCATCCCAATCTTAGGCTAAAATAGTCACAAAATAACAAAATAGGTTAAAAAATCAATAAGACAAAAGGCTACATACAAACCATAACCATTTCATTTTTTCTCTTATAAAAGTCAAAAAAGTTAAAAAGTCCATCTCAAACAAGATTTTTTAACTTATGCTAAAATAACTAAAAAGTCAAAAAATAAAAAAGTCAACCCACATCCCAAATGAACCCTCAATTATTTTAATATCTTTTCATAGACATGTAGATCATGACAATCATAACGGTGATGCAACTCCCAAACAAATTTTACAGCAATGCTAAAGGGCCACAATTTTTGTGGCTCAAATGGCTCGAAATTGCCAAAACGACATCGTTTTGAGTTCAAAACAACATCAAAATTGCCAAAACGACGTCGTTTTGACAATTTCGAGCCATTTGAGCCACAAAAATTGTGGCCCTCAAACATTTTTTCAAATTTTATTAGTAAAAATCCCAATTTTCCATCTCATTTCTCTTTCTCTATTATTAACGTTAGAGTAATGTTAGGTTTTATAAAAAAAAATATCATGAAAATTTCTTCACTCTTGAATTATACATATAATAAAATATCATAAATTAATTAAAAAATAAAAAAAATTCATAAAAATTTTCATGATATTTATTTCCTTTTATGAAATTTAAGCCTTTTTTGGGGTAAATTAAAAAAGTTAAAAAAATTAAAAAGTCACTATCCTATTTAAGTCATATTATCTTATTTAAATCATATCACATATTTATCACATCACTTTAAATCAACCCATATTTCACAAAAAATCAAAAAATATACTTAATTAGATCATCCTAAATCACCCCTAAGTATTATTCTTAACGTTAATTCCCCCTTCACATTTGGTCAGATTAGTACTTCGTAATGTACTATTTCTAGTAAGACTCCATTAATTTGGAGAAGGAATGGTTAAAATGTAGGGATAAGACATTTCTTGTCAAGGACGGAATGATCTTAACGCCGCTAGAGAGGGAATTCTAATTACACAAAATTCGAATATAGAATTAGATATACCTTTTTTGCATTGTATTATTCTTAACGTTAATTCCCCCTTCACATTTGGTCAGATTAGTACTTCGTAATGTACTATTTCTAGTAAGACTCCATTAATTTGGAGAAGGAATGGTTAAAATGTAGGGATAAGACATTTCTTGTCAAGGACGGAATGATCTTAACGCCGCTAGAGAGGGAATTCTAATTACACAAAATTCGAATATAGAATTAGATATACCTTTTTTGCATTGTATCTGATTTTGTGATCAATTTTTACTTGCATAGAAATATTGTTAACTTGTTTTCATTCTTTGAAATTTCTCAAATTGTTTTATTGTATTATTATAATAGTTTTAGGTAAAATATTTTCAGTTTGTTCTCTAAATTTTTTTTTTTTTTTTTTTCCATGAAAATTTAATATTTGCCCTCATAAAGTCTTAGTTGCATTGTAAGCCTTGACTATACAAAGTGGTGTTTAGGGAAGTTGGTAAAAAATTAATTTTTTGATTTTTTTTTAGCCTAATTTGGAGTGTTTTGAAAAATTGGTAAAAAACTGATTTTTTGACTTTTTTGATGGCTTTTTTGACAAAAAAAATTAACTTTTTTAGCTAAAAAAATTGGTTTTTTTGACTAAAAAAGTTAAAAAGCCAAAAAATTGACTTTTTTAGTGTGTTCCCAAAAGACTCCATTCTTTTTGTAGGTAGAAAATATGAGAGTTGATGTAACCCAAAATGAATAAAAAATTAAAAACTAACTTTTTATTTTGTTCCCAAAAGACCCCAAAATATGGCAATTAGTTGCATCTTAAAATTTTGCTTTAAAGATTATTACATAGTTTTAGTTGAAAAATTAGTAGTTGACCCGACGTGTTATTTAAAAAATATATATATTTGATGGTACAATGTGTGTTATAAAAGATTAATTTTAATTTAAAATTAAAATTAAAATTAAAATTAAAATATGGTTTTAATTATTTATTTTACTAATATTGACGCTATCATTATATAAAATTATTATTTCAATACTTATATATATTAGTCTTAGTTAAATTATTTATGTATTTTGATAATTTTAGTTCTATCATATTATAAAGGTATAATTATCATATAATAATTTTATATGATATATTAAATTATAAAATAGTAAAAAAAATACTCATTTTGATATTAAAAATAATAGTTAAATTAGAAGAAGAATTAATAACATAAAATTAAAAGTAATTCAAACTATTTAATTTTCTTTTATATTAATTTGGAAAATAAAAATATGTAGAAACAGAAATTATATAAAATTTATTAAAAAAAAATAGATATAAATATGTTGTAGTTGAATTATCATATAATGATTTTATATGATAGATATATATTAAATTATAAGATTGTAGGATAAACATTCTTAATTAAATTAAAATATCAACTATATAAAAGAAATTCAACAATTACTAGCCAAGAAAGAATCACATAACAATATCTAAACTCAAAAAAGAAAAAATAATAAAAACATCCAAATGATAGATACATCTCAATATGTGAAGTGATTAATTATCTGTAATATGATGTCAAAATATAAAAAAAAACTTACTGTTCAACAATTGAAAAAATAACTTAAGCAATAAATCCAAACTTTAAAGGTTCTTCTAGAGTATCATTGTTCTACAAGTTTTTCTTCTTGTGAGTTGTGATTATAAAAAATAATATTAAAAAATGAAGTATAATTTCATATATAGAATCACTATAAAATTTAAATGACAAATCCATAGTATAGAATTATTATTGGGTATAGAATAATGCACGGAAAAATAAGAAGAAAAAAAAAACATTAAAAAAATCCTAACACCCTTGAAAGAATTAAGGATAAAATGTGAAACGTAAAATTGGTATTGAATTTGTCAATTATCTCAATTTACTATAAAAAATATATAGAAAAAAAATATTTGTCAAATATAGTCCATATAAAATAGATAAAATTAATATAATTTAAATTATATTTAGGTTTGTGTAGAACTCTTACGGCCATGTTTGTTTGGGCGGACTGGATTAGCATTCTCATGACTAATAGTCCTAGAACTACGAATTCGTTGGATTATGTATCATATCTTAACTAATAGTCAAGTTTAAAATAATTAGTCCATACTTCAATTGTTTAACTAAATATAGGATAAATAATTTTATTGGACTATTAATGCAATCCCAAGCTCATGTCCACCCAAACAAACATGGCCTACATGACCCTCTTCAAGACAAGTACACCCGTATAATATGCCACCTTAGCATTAAAAAAAAAACACTTTGATTAATTGCCTTATAATCTTGCATCAGTTCCTATTTCATGTGATTTTCCCAAAAGTTATATTCAGCTCGTTTAATTTGGAGTTTCAGGATTCACTTTTTAAAATTTTCATTTTTTGTGTTTTTTATTTTTGCTGAATTTTTTTAATAGTCTAAGTAATTTTTTTAATTTTTAAATATATCTAACATAAATACAATTAAAAAAATATAATATTTGTAATTTTTTTACTAAATATCAAAAATATAAAAAAAAAATACGAGAATTCAGTACATTTTTTTTTGTATTTTTATGTATTTATTAATTTTTTCAAATATTTTTTAATAAATATTTTACTTTCTAAATACATCTAAGTAAAGTGCATTTAAAAAAATAAAAAAAAATTACTTAAAATTTTAAAAATATTTATTAAAAACAAAAAAAATATAAAAAATTAATTTTCAAAAAAATTAAATGTAAGAAATTGAAACAAACACGCTGATTTGTTTTTGAATGATTTATTCGGACAGAATTGACTTAATTTCACAATCAACAGGAGGGCAAGCTTGATGTGCCATGGCTGTCTGGTATTCACAAACGTATTCTCTTCAAACACGTCTCTCTCTCTCTCTCTCTCTCTCTCTCTCTCTCTCTCTCTCTCTCTCTCTCTCAGTCATGAGATAAATCATTTGAATCTTCTTGTTTTGGAGCAGAGCTAAGTCCTCATTTGGTAAATATTTTGAGGTTAATAAAACACAAAAAATTAAAATAAATTATATAAGTTAATAAGATAAAATGTCACATCTAAATCATAATTTTTATATTTTTTTCTCTCACAAATGTCAAAAAAATTCAAAAACAAAAGCCAAACGAAACTAAAAAAGTTAGACTAAAAAAGTTGACTACCGCAGGCAATGCCAAATGAAGCTTAATTCATCTTCTTTTTTTTTTCTTCTTCCATTTTTTAATCTTTAATGACTATTTTTTTTATTTATAATTATGTTAATTTTTTTTCCCCCAATCTATGATGAATCTAACAAGTAATTTTTTTTTTTTAAATTCCATAAAAAAAAATTTAAAAAGCCAAAATATAAAAAAAAAAAAAAAGAAAAAAGAAAAAAAAAAGGTTCAGTAAATTAATGAAACATCCATCTCCAATTGTGAATAGTAGAAGAAATCTAATATAATTTTTCTTATTAATTAAGGCCATTCAATAGTATTATTAAAAAAATTTCTTTGTAAAGAGCTGAAATTTCTTTGTGAAAAAATAAATTTCTTTATGAAGAATTGAAATTTTTTGTCTTTGTGAAATGTTGAGATACCCTCATTTCTATGGCCTCGTTTGGGAAATTAGCTATTTTAGTAGGCTATTTTAATGTTTGGCTATTTTAGGCCTGTTTTAGGAAGATAGTAGAAAGCCACTTTTTGGCTTTTAATTTAGGGCAAATTACACAAATAGTCCCTATAGTTTGGGACTCGTGTCACTTTGATCCTTGACTTTTCAATTATGACACATTTGACCTTAAATTTTGAATCACGTTCCAAATAAGGACAATTGAAGATACCATTATTTAATTTGAAGGGCAAAATTGACAATTTAATAAAATATAAACTAATTTGAAAAAAGAAATGTCAAAAAAATATTTTTAATTTTTTAAAAATTATTTTTATCCACCAATAATAAAATTATGTAAAATTAATAAAAATTACATAATTAATTTTTTAAAATTAATTTTACATGATCATTATCCAAAGACATAATAAAAATTAATTTGGTAAAAAAATAAATAAATGTCTAAAATATTTATTAATTTTACATAATTTTATTTTTAGTGGGTATAAATAATTTTTAAAAATTCAAAAATATTTGTTTGACATTTATTTTTGTCAAATTAGTTTATATTTTATCAAATTGACGATTTTACCCTTGAAAAATTTAATGATATCTTCAATGGGAGCTTCTATTTGCACACACCATTTACCCTCTTTACACACACTTAATGAATTTTTTTTATTACATTTTTGTCCTAAAATGAAACTACCAAAATGCCCCCCTCTCTCTCTCTCTCTATCTCTCTGGTGACCACTCTTCGTCTTCTCTCTGAACCATCGTTGTCTTCTTCCTCTCATTTGTTGCAATCTCTCTCTATCTCTCATCAATGGTGGGCTTTGAAGTCGAAGCATTCCTAGCCGACTAGACCCGCAACTCCACCAACCCCCGCAACTCTACGAACCCCCGCAACTCCACCCACCCCTCCGACTCCGTCTTCGATTTCACCGGCGACGATTCCTTTCGGCGGCGGCGCCGCTGCCGACGACGACGCCACCACCTTCCGCCTCGTCGACGGCAAGCCACCTCCTCGCCCTCGCTTTGGCCCCAAATGGCGGTTCCAGCAGTAGCGCAACCACCTTCCCCAGTGCCGCGACGAGGAGGTGGAGGCCAAGAAGCACAAGGCCGAGAAGGAACGTGCTCGCCGCGACCGTTCTCTCTCTCTCTGAACACCATTGATGAGAGATAGGGTTTGATCGTTGCTTGCTGGTGTGGAAGAAGGTGTGTGGATGGGAGTGTGTGTATGGGATATAACTGGAACAAAATTGTGTGATGAGTAAATTTTTTTTTTTTTTTTTTGGTGTGTGAATTAAGAATGATGTATAAAAAGAGAAATGTGTGTGTGTAAATAGAACCTCCCATCTTCAATCGTCCTTATTTGAAACAAGATTCAAAATTCATGGTCAAATGTGTCACAATTGAAAAGTCAGGGACCAAAGTGATAGAAGCCCCAAACTATAGGGACTATTAGTGTAATTCACCCTTTAATTTATTTTGAGTCACATTACCTCTCTACTTTTTTACACATTTTTTCAAAAAAAGATAAAAAAAAAAAAAAAAAAAAAAAACCAAAAAACTAGCTTTTAACTAACTACTCAAAAAAAATTTGTACGTGGGAAGATGTTTGATTTTTTTTGTAGTTAGATGTGATTTTTATGAGAGAAAAAGTGAAATGATTATGATTTGATGTGACATTTTATTTTATTGACTATTTTATTATATTTTATCTTTTTTTATGGATTTAGCAACAACAAAAAAAAAAAAGAAGCTAAAAACCCATTTGCCAAACAGGGTTTATGAAAATATTACATGTCTTTTATCTTATAAAATCATAATATGAGGGACCTTAAACCAAAAATTCCTATTTTTTAAAAAAAAAAATTCGGTTCATCTCGTGGAGCTGAATCTAGAAGGTTGGTTGTTTGAATTTTTTTTTTTTTGAAAAAAGTTCAATTTCGAAAATAAGCCCCTAAAAAAGTAACCAAATTAACAAACTCCAAATGCCCAACTAAATCAATTTCATATAATGTCAACTTTAAAATCCAAACTTGAGAGAGTTTGAGAGTATCGTAGAGCCCAGTTTAATCTGTTTATTTTGCAGGGCCATCCATAATCATCTATGAAAAAAATTAGGACAATCTCATAATTGTAATTTTTTCATTTTATCATGTTTGTCTTCGAAAAATGGGCAAGAAGTATGTTTTCGAAAATAGATCCTTACGATTATTAGATCGACTTAATTTTTTATGAATGATGTATATAGAGAATCATATAAAATAAACAGTTTAAATCATCGAAATAAGACTCGTAATGAGTTCCACAACTTGCTCAAGTTCATCTAAGTCCATTTCTTTATATATTATTTGATGTGTACACATATTAATTAGACCTTAATGACAACAATGAATCTCATACGGATATAAAGGATTATTGTACTATTACTCGTTTAGGTAATTGAATCCAATTATCAGTGACAATCTAAATTTTCTTAAAATCTCGGATTAAATATTAAAATCAAGCTCCGTAATATTGGGCTTTTCAAAAGTTGAGCCTTTAGCAATAACTATTAAATTTTTTTTTATGAGTCTTACGAAACAAATTTATTAACCTAATAATTGAATCACACCTATCAATTATGCATGAAATAGTTAGGCACATGAGCCAATTTGTCACCAAAATTTCAAGGCCATCCTTAAAAGAGTCACAAAATGCCACCCACCCTTATCATGGAAATGTGAGGGTCAAATTTTGGGTGGCTTATTGAATATGATTTACCCAAAAAAGGATAGACGTTGATTTTGAATGACTTGTACAAGTTTGTATAAATTAGTTTCATGGTGGGGGACGCCTTGACTCGTGGACGATGTTAAGGGTCGGCAAAGGGGACCATGACCCTCCAATTCACTTTTCTACTTGTATTTGAAGATATGCATATCTGCACGAGTGTGGTTCAAATTTATAATTATAACTTATGGATATATGATTACAATTTAGTGTAATTGAGGATAGTTATAGAAGAAGGGGTAGTTACAAAATGAAATCACATGGCATAAAAAGAATAAATAAATAAATAAATATTTCAGAATATCAAGTCCAATCTTTACTTGATAAGTATTAATAAATTACTAAGATAGCTTTATTGATTTTTCTTATTAATTAATTAGGATATCACTCATGCCATATATGGGATTAAACAATGATTGATAAATTTATTTTTAAATTAATTAAAAATAATTGAAAGGAACAAAAAACAAATAATGTTAAGTAAGTTTTAACTTTTTTATGATTAAAAAAAAAAAGTGTTTGAAATTAGATTTTTAAGTTATTTTTTGGCTTTTTTTTTTTTTAAAGAGCTAATGTATTTAGGAATGAGTTTTTAAATTGTTTGGAAAAATATAAATATTTTTATTTGTTATTTAAATTTTCCGTTTTACTCTTCTAAAGGTGTAAATACCTATGCACTCACTCACAAGAATTGCTTGATCTTTTCAAACTGGTAAAAAAAATTTAAAATTTTTATTTATTTTTTATTTTTTGTACATGTTAAACACATTTTAGCATTCTTTAGTTTATTAACTTTTTAATAAAAAAAAATAACATCACAAACATGGCATGAGTTATGCAATTTTTATTTTATTTTATTTTTTGTTGCTATTAATGTTTTGTCCTAAGTATTATATAACAAATAGATATATAATAATTCAATTGGTAAAATTAAAACAAATGAATGTTCTCAAATTACAAAAATTATACTTTTGGTCAAGTATAATTACATTATCAACCAAATTCGTAATTATAATTCATCTTACCACAGTTGGTCAAATTATATAACAATCTCATATTTTTTTGTCTCTCTTCCTCTCTACCACTCATCTTCTATCTCTCTTTATTTTTAAGGCGATATAGAAAAAAAAAATTGAAATGAAATATTTAAATTTTTATATTTATTTCAGTAAGTACATTAGGAAAAATATTGTTGTTTTAGTAAAATTTTGTTCATCAATTGATAGAGTATGATAAATTTAATTTGATTGTAAAATGTATGGGTATTTTTAAAATATTAAAGTGAAATTATAAAAATATTAAGGAAAAAATTATTAGGTATTATTGAATTAATGCTCTACACGAATTGTCAATTAACACATATCATGATGTCACAAAATATTAAAAGTAAAACATAAAAAAAGAATAATGATATACAACACATAAAATCAATATAAAAAAATTATTAATAATGATTTGATTGGATTTTAATCTATCACTTTATAATAAAGAGTCCATCGACATAATTTTTATTATACAAATGACAATATCACTTCATTTTAGGGTAAAAATGTGCATAAAAATTCTAATGAAATAATATTTTCTAACAAAAAAATGGTTAAAAGAAAAATAAATAAATAATGGTTAGTAGAGAGTAGATGGACAAATGATACATAAAATATGAAATACAAAAATAAAAAAAAAAATGGTCAAAAGTATTAAAAAAAATTAAAAAAAGTGTAGTTAAATGATGAAAGAGTCTGTTTAAAGAATATAAGAGACTAACCTTCAATTGTCTCATAAAAATAGAGAAAAAAAATTAAATAATGAGTTGCATCATTGCATGAATGTAATATTTAGAGGATGATGAGGATGTGAATGATTTGAAAAGGGTGTAGTTTATGAGGACTAAGATTTTGGGATAGAAGAACAAATTGGTTAAAGAAAGAGTGTACAAGAAGGATCTTCTTCATTTTTTTTTTATTTTTTTGGCTAAATCATGAATCGTTATTTTTTAAAAAATTTTAAATTATTTTTTAAACTTAGAAGTTCACAAATTTAGTATGGGAAACAACTTAATCATTAGTAATTTATTTATAGGGAAACAACTAAATTAGTTATCCAAATTAATTATAAGGAAACAAAACCAATCAAACAAAAATATTTGAATTGATTTTTATTTAATTTGTTTTAAGGAATGAAGGATTTTAGGTAGAGATTTTAAAAGATAGACAAATAAATTGGAAGAACAACAAACCGTGTTTCTATATTTGATTTTAGAAAAAGATCATTTTTTAGGCAATGATCTTAGAAGATGGGTTTGAAGATTTTTTGTTTATTTGTTTTTTAATTCAAAAATTATGTGATAATTTATTATTTTTTAAAATTAAAAAAAAAGAAAAAGAAATTGAGATTGAGCATGTGGACATCTTAGAGGCTTTCTCACTAAAAGTTTCTTTTTTCTTTTTACTTATATAATATAGGATAAATTACACTATTAACCCCCCCCCCCCTCCCCCGAGATTTCTATTTAATTCAGATTCTTCCCTCACATTTGAAAAATTACACTTAATCCCCTGTCAGATTAAAACGACATATTTGTTCCTTAGCCTTTATATATAAAAAATAATACAAATATTTTATTCATGTCATTTCAGAGGAATAACAATCATCTTCTTTGATTAAACTCACACAACAAATTAATTTATTTTTATTTTTATTTTTTGTATTTTTTTTATTTTTACTGAAGTTTTTTAATATGTTAAGCAATTTTTTTTTTATTTTTTTAGATACACCTAATCTAGATATACTTAAGAAGTATAATATTTTGTGATTTTTTTTTTAAATTCTCCAAATAAAAAAAAATTAATAATAATTCAATACATTATCTTATTTTGTTGTATTCATTAAATTTTTTAAAAGTTTTTTTTGTATAAATTTTATACTTTTTAAATATATCTAGAGTAAATTGATCTAATCTAGATATAATGGTGGAAATAAAATAAAAAAAATTATATTCATATATAAAAATTTATACAAAAAATATCATAAAAATGTTGTGCTAGTGATGTTGTTGCAAATATAAATTATGTTTATGGATGTTTTATTTTAAAGTGAAAGGTCACCATTAACCCATATCATTATGCTTGAAAATTCTATATAAAATTTATGTTTATATATCATCGCTCAATAAAAATATGTTAAGATAGAATTTAATGATGAAAAGTTGTAGAATGTAGTCATGATGATAGGAAGAAGAAAGGATAAAAATAAGGGTAAGATGGTCATTTAAAAAAATTTAGGACATGACATCAACAATCCAAGAGACAATTTATAATGAGATTACAAATCTCAGAAAGGAAAATATAATTTTTTAAATGTAAAGAAGAATCTGTATTAAACAGAAACATGAAGGAAATATAAGTGTAATTTACCCTATAATATATAGATAACACAATTATCATTTTCCAATACATAACTTTTTTTTTTGGATAAGCAAATTTTTGGACACGGTCCCTGCCGTGACATATTCATTTGGTGAAGCTTATTCTAAATTGCACATTAATAATCCTTAAGAAATTTAAAATTATTTTACATAATTTTAGAAGGGTGAAGTACTAATAAATCTCAAAATATAATATTGTGAACTATTGAATCCTTTATTTGTTTCTTATGATTCCAAAGGTCCTATTAAAGTAAAAAAATTACACAAAAAAATAGTCATTTACACATTTAGATTTAATTTTCGAAGGATAAAAGTGAGTTTTTCCATATGTAAAATTACACATTTAGGCAATCCGCATTATAGAGGTTTTACATTTTTCCTCCTTCTGGAACAAATCTCACATTATGAACAAAAACATAACACTCCAATATAACATATTAAAAAACTCTTTAGTGTAAATTTTTCAAATGTAACAACGTACGACTTCAAAAAAACTCATTGGCGTACTTTTTCCAAATATAATACTCTAATGTAACACATAAAAGAATTTCATAGTGTACTTTTTTAATACTCCATTCAATGAGAATATAATCTCAAACAAAACACTCCAATATAATACACTCTTATGTAACACATACAGAAATACAAAAACCTCCTTATTTCAAACGTAACACTCACAGTTTGAAATTATACATTTGCCTAAAGTTTACCAAGGAATTTTTGTACTCATTTTGGAATGGTTTGAAGAATCATACATCTTTTTGGAATGGTTTGACGAATTCCACATACTTTTTTTGTAACGCTCCAACTTTTATTATACGAACTCATTACCAAATCCTTTATATTATTACCAATTCAATAATATCAAACTCGTGCTAACACAACAGTAAATAAATAAAAACATTCTCTCTCAAAGTGATGATAATATATAAATGAAATCTGATACAATATTCTTAGGCTTACACATTGGATGACAATAAATAGAAAAGGATCTACCCTTATCTAATAAATGGCGTTCAGTTAACAAGTAAAAGGCCCCGTGGCCAAACATAATAAGAGACTTCAAGTCCTGAACAATCTTCCAACCATGTGCCTGAAAAATTTGCCAATACATGAGATGAGTACAAAATCCAATAGAAATTCCAAAGATCCTAACCAATCACAACATATAGTTAGATATGATCATGCATGCACCACAACATACCGCATAAGTAATGTGACAGTTGATATCTAAAAGCATACTCATGTAAATACATTTTTTTCCCTCAAAATATTTGTGACAACCCTCACCTCTGATTACTGCTAAACTGTAACTGAATATGATAAGTAACTGATTAGGATGAAATCCTAAACTGATTGCATGAGTATGTTGCTTGATTGCATTTCTATCTGTTTATCAATTGATTGATCTGTTCATATTTTAAGTTTTGAACTACAAATTGAAGGCCTTATCGGCAGCCGAATCTGAAATTGATTAGTATTTCATGTTAATTAGAATTTATATGATTTTATGGTGAATTTAATTGAAATGTGATTTGGTATGATTAAATTAGATTAAATAAAGCTAAATTACATTAGTTCAAGTTTATTACCAAATCGCCATTGAGTGGCCATTTCCTACAACTTTGATTTGGACTTAATTGTTGCATTTCATACCATCTCTTCCATTCTCTAGACCAAAACCGAAAAAGAGAGAGAGAGATAGGAGAAAGCTTGAGTTCACCTAGATTGGCTTGAAAAATTAGAAGACTTGAAGAGAGATTGCATATTTGAGCCTCCTTACTTGAAATTCAAGACCTAAGGTAGAGATTTCATCATCTCATTTGTGAATTTGAGTTGTATCTTGCATGGTTCATGGTAATTTAGAGTTTAAAGTTAAGAATTGGTTTAAAGAGTTGAATTTGAGAGTGAATTCATGCATGCATGTACACATTCTTGAGTTTTGAGGTCTTTTCCATGAAATTGCTACATGCATGTTCATATTTTGATTATAGTTCAAGAATTCATCATGTTTTTAGAAAGATTCAGTTATTTGACCATGTATTTGAAACTTTGAATTTAATTGAATACATGTATGTTGTGTTTGAGCTTTGTTCTTGAAGTTTATTTGAAAATTGTGTTTAATTGACTCATCCTTGGGATTTGATTTCTCAAATTGATCTTCAAAACATATTATATTATGGGTTTAAAGTGTTTTTCCAGATAATTGGACCAAAAGGATCGAATTTGAGGCTTTTAAAGTTGAGATTTGTGCTTGGGGATGAATCTGGAAATTCCAGATTTTGGACCTATGCTCGAGCGTAGGACTTCACGCTCGAGCGTACCCTCTGAGTCGTGCATCTCCGCTCGAGCGTGGAAAGTCACGATCGAGCGTGAAATGCATGTGCCCAAAAGTTTATGTGTTTTGCAGTCCGCTCGAGCGATATAGTTCACGCTCGAGCGAGGACCTGAGTCTCACGCTCGAGCGGAGGTTAAGCGTCCGTCGAGCGTGAATTGCATGCATCCAGTACTTTTCATGAAGTTTACAGTCCGCTTGAGTGAAGGAAGTCACGCTCGAGTGGAGATCCTTTGTCTGCATGTCCGCTCGAGCGTAGAGAGCCACGCTCGAGCGAGACCCCTGTTTTATGAAAATTTCAAAAAGTGTTTTAAAGTGCATCTTTGCATCCTTATTCCATCCTAGGCATTCTTAGGCCTAGTTTAAGGCATCTTAGTGAGGATATTGATGTAGAACCACACTGAATCAAGATAGGGACTAAGTTGTTGATTCCCAAGTGTGTAACTTAGTGTGTGTTCGTTCTGTAACTGTGTAAGGTTGGCATCCGAGGACGCTCATTAGCCGCTTATAGCCCAGTGCTCTGTGAGTAACAATGTTGTAAAGATATGTTCAATTATGAATATTTTCTAAATGATCAATTGTTCTGCTTACTGAAACGTTATTGTTTAATGAATGAATGTTTGTCCTATTTGTAAACTGTATTCGTGGTATCCATAGCAATTTATTGTTACTGTACTGTTACTGCTACTGTCATAGAGATCTCTGTCAGTTCACATGTTTGGAACCACTACTGTTTACTGTTATGATGGCCATCAACTGACTGTTCAGTCTATTAAAACCTACTGTACTGTTTGCTATTGGATGTACTACATATAACTGCTACGGTTTCTAAATGACTGATATGACTACTTAATGACTGAAAGGACATTCATTCTTAACCTCTTTACGCATTTGTTATTCACAGGGTTTTAGCTCACTGTTTATATTTATATGTAGGTGTCCAGGCACCAGATCGGAGTTAAGAGCGTTGGGCTAGCTCCCTTTTTGTCAAGCCAACCATCGTGCCTCACGTCGAGATTCCATGTCAGTCCAAGCCAGGGCTTTTTGGGGTGTCTCAGTTCACCCTTTTGCTTCTATTCTGTAATACTATTTTAGACTTGTACTGTACAGTTTAAAAAAGGGACCTGGTCCCTAACCTAGATGTTATGTGCACCTAGTATGTATATATTGTTTTGGTTTTGATGTGATTATGTTACAGAAAAGTCTTTTTGAATACAGACTGCCACAGCTCATTAGACACCTTTTATTTACTATTTTGGCTTCCGCCAGCCCCTTACTCTGTATTGCTGTCATTTCTATTAAGCAGGCCTTTGGTAATCACGAATTACTGGCCGGTTACGGTGCTAAACCCATAGGGGCGGGTTTGGGTCGTGACAGAGTGGTATCAGAGCGATATCAAACCACGAGTTATACCACACACACGTGTCCAGATGAGCTATAGGATGTCCTAGAAAAGTGAATAGGGCATTGCATAAGCATTGAAAAAGTGTGTGTGGCCATCACATGAATATATGTGCTAATGTACTAAGGTGTTCAAGTATGCAACTGCCTATGTTTATTATCATTGTATTGCATATAGTGAAATGGACAATGCAAGGAATGCCGATGAAACGGAATCATCTGATGCCAGAATGGCAAGATTAAAAAGAACAATTGAACTATTGACTGAGGCCTTGAGGCTACAACAGAACCAACAGCCCCCACCTCCTCCAGTTCAACCGGAGCAAAATGTTAATGAGGATATAATTGCCTTGACACAAAAGTTCAGTAAAATGAAACCACCATCCTTTCAGGGAGGCCTTGAACCATTAAAGGCCGAAGCATGGGTTCTAGAAACAGAGAAATTATTTGAAGTGTTTCCGTGTTCCGAAGCACACAAGGTATTGTTGGCTACCTTTACCTTACAAGAAGAGGCCAGAAGGTGGTGGATGCTTGTTCGTGACACCAATACTGCTTTGACTTGGGCTCAATTTAAAGAAGCCTTCTTTGAAAAATACTTTCCTCAGTGTGTCAGGGATCGCAAAGTAACTAAGTTTGAACATTTGAAGCAAGGTACTATGTCTGTAGCCGAATATAAATCAAAGTTCACTGAACTTGCCCGATATGCACCACACATGGTGGACACTAATTACAAAAAGGCCAGGAAGTTTGAAGGCGGCCTTAATGTAGAGATACTTGACAGAATCAATGTGCTAAAACTACTGAAATATGTGGATGTTCTTGATCGGGCAATAGTAGCTGAATCGAACATCGAGGCATTAAAACAGACCGAAACACCAACGTCTGAATGGCATGGTAAGAGACGGGGTTTTAAGTTTAAGAATGGCCGAAATAACTCACTGAACAAGAAGCAAAATACAGGGTCAACGACCAGTTCTAGTCAGGGAAGTGGTTCCATACCACCCTGCTCCGAATGTGGGAAAAGACATAAAGGGGTTTGTTATAAAATTTCTGGTGCTTGTTACAGGTGTGGCAAGGTAGGCCACATGGTTAAAGATTGCCCTTCCACATCTCAAGACAATAGTAACGCTACAGCTAGTGCCGCAGCATCAACTACTCCACCGAAACCCAACCCCAAAGCTACTGGAAAAGAGCCTATGAGGCAAGGCCAAGTGTTCGCACTTGTACCGAGAGATGTGCAGAATACCGAGACCGTTGTGTCAGGTATACTCTCAATTTGTGCTCAAAATGCTTATGTTCTGATTGATTCGGGGTCTACACATTCATATGTCTCGCATGCTTTTTCGTGAAAACTAAATAGACCACTGGACCCCATGAATTATTTGTTAGCTGTATCTTCACCTGTTGGGGGATCCATGACTTGTGTTTATATGTACCCTGCATGTGAAATTATTGTTGGGGATGTGCATTTGTATATTGATTTACTGCCTTTGAATATCGATCATTTCGATGTGATATTGGAAATTGACTGGTTAACGAAATATCATGCTACCATAGACTGTGTGACGAAACAAGTTGTTTTCCGTCCACCTGGTTTACCTGAATTTGTGTTTAACGGAGTTGGAGTAGTACCTCCCCCATATCTGATTTCATCTATGAAAGCTTTCAAATAGATTAAAAAGGGGTGTAAAGGGCATCTATGTTGTATATTGACTGTATCTACTGATGCTAAAACTGATGTGAACAGTATTCCTATAGTCAGAGAATTCCCAGATGTTTTTCCAGATGATTTGCCAGGGGATTTGATTGACAGGGACATTGAGTTCACCATTAATGTGATTCCGGGTACACAGCCAGTTTCCAAAGCTCCGTACAGAATGACACCTACCGAACTGAAAGAATTGAAAATTCAGCTGTAAGAACTGTTGGATAAGAAGTTCATCAAACCTAGTACTTCGCCATGGGCCGCTCCAGTTTTGTTTGTGAAAAAGGAAGACGGTTCATTGAGACTCTGCATTGACTACCGTGAACTGAATAAGGTAACAGTGAAAAACAAATACCCATTGCCTCGTATTAATGATTTGTTTGACCAGTTACAGGGTGCCCAGGTTTTCTCTAAAATTGACCTTAGATCCAGATACCACCAGTTGAAAGTCAAATCAGAGGACATTGAAAAGACTGCCTCTCGAACGAGGTATGGACATTACAAATTCCTTGTTATGCCTTTCGGAGTTACTAATGCACCTGCTGCATTTATGGACCTTATGAATAGAATTTTCAAACCATTCCTCGATGAATTTGTAGTTGTTTTCATAGATGACATTTTGATTTATTCCAAAAGCACGGAAGAACATGAACATCATTTGAACATTGCCTTACAGACCTTAAGAGAACAGAAACTGTATGCAAAACTAACGAAGTGTGAATTTTGGCTAGACAATGTAATGTTTTTGGGACACGTGATTAGTAAGGATGGCATTACAGTTGACCCACAGAAAATTGAAGCAATGGCGAATTGGCCTAGACCGACTAATGTTACTGAAGTCCGAAGTTTCTTAGGCTTAGCCGAATACTACAGAAGATTTGTGAAGGACTTCTCCAAAATTGCCCTACCGTTGACTCAGTTGACTCAAAAAGGGATATCATTTGACTGGACTGCACCGATTCTCACCTTACCCTCAGGTACGGATGGATTTACCATATTTAGTGATGCTTCTTATAAGGGTTTGGGATGTGTTTTGATGCAGAATGGTAAAGTTATTGCATATGCTTCCCGACAACTGAGACCGCATGAAAAGAACTACCCGACCCATGACTTAGAACTTGCCGCAGTGGTATTTGCATTGAAAATCTGGCGTCACTACCTTTATGGGGCAACATGTGAGGTGTATACAGACCACAAGAGCTTGAAATATTTCTTCACACAGAAAGAACTGAATATGAGATAGCAGAGATGGTTAGAGCTGATAAAAGATTATGACTTACAAATTTTGTTCCATCCGGGGAAAGCCAACACCATTGCCGATGCACTGAGTCGGAAATCAGTTGGAAATTTAGCCTGTTTACTCACCGGGCAGAAAGAATTGCTATGTGACCTTGAAAAACTTGAAGTTGAGATTGTTTTGCGTGAACAAGGTGGAACCTTAGCCGCTATTTATGTTCAACCGGCACTGATTGAGGAAATTAAAGAGAAACAGCAACAGGATGACTTTTTGAGAAAGGTCATTAATGAACGGGAGTCCAAACCGAGGCCGGACTTTAAATTTGAGAACAATGTGTCGAAATTTCAGGGAAGGTTGTGTGTACCAAATGATTCTGCGCTGAAAAGACGAATTCTGCAAGAGGGCTACAATTCGAAACTGTTTATCCATCCAGGAAATACGAAAATGTACCAAGACTTGAAACTGAATTTCTGGTGGCCGGGAATGAAGAAAGAGATTGCTGACTTTATATCGAAATGTCTTCATTTCCAACAAGTTAAAGTTGAACATCAACGACCCGCAGGCTTACTGCAACCCTTACCAATACCGGAGTGGAAATGGGAACATATCACTATGGATTTCATTGTTGGTTTACCTCGCTCCAGTAAAGGTATGGACTCAATTTGGGTTATTGTTGATAGATTGACTAAATCTGCTCACTTCTTACCTGTCAAAACAATCTATAATACGGACAAATTGGCTATAATTTATATTGACGAGATTGTTAGATTGCATGGAGTGCCTGTATCTATTGTTTCTGACAAGGACTCGAAGTTCACATCGAGATTTTGGCAAAGTCTGCAAACTGCATTTGGTACTGAACTGAGACTGAGTAGTGCATACCATCCTCAGACAGATGGCCAGTCAGAAAAAATAATTCAGACTCTGGAAGATTTACATCGGATGTGTGTTCTTGATTTCCAAGGAAATTAGGAAAGCCATTTACCTTTAGCTGAGTTTGCCTACAACAACAGTTTTCACTTGAGCATCGGTATGGCGCCTTTTGAGGCTTTGTATGGCAGAAAATGTCGATCTCCTATTTGCTGGGCAGAAGTTGGAGATGGGCCTTTGCTTGGGCCCGAGATTGTACAAGAAACCACTGAAAAAGTGAAACTGATTCAATAAAGATTAAAAACCGCACAAAGCCAACAGAAAAGTTATGCGGATGTCCGAAGGCGAGACAGGGAATATGAAGTAGGTGACCATGTTTTCGTTAAAGTGACACCGATGAAAGGCCAGACTCGCTTTGGAGTCAAGGATAAGCTAGCACCGAGATATGTCGGACCGTATGAAATCATTGAGAAGATTAATTCGGTGGCGTATGAAGTAGCGCTTCCTCCTGAAATGGAGCATATGCATAATGTCTTCCATATTTCAATGTTGAGGGATTACCTTCGGGATCCCTTCCATGTGATTGAGCCTACCCGTGTAGTGCTAAGTGATGACTACACTTATGAAGAATGGCCTATTTAGGTTGTAAATCGACGAATCAAGAAGTTGAGGAATAAAGAAATTCCGTTAGTGAAAGTGGACTGGCAAAACCATGGTGGCGTGTATGCCACTTGGGAAAGAGAAGACGATATGATAAAACGGTATCCTGAACTGTTTCCTCTGGATCCAATATTCTTCCAAAATGAAGGTAATTCGAGTTTGGAGGACCAAACTCTTTGTAAGGAGGGGAGACTGTGACAACCCTCACCTCTGATTATTGCTAAATTGTGACTGAATATGATAAGTAACTGATTAGGATGAAATCCTAAACTGATTGCATGAGTATGTTGCTTGATTGCATTTCTATCTGTTTATCAATTGATTGATCTATTCATGTTTTAAGTTTTGAACTGCAAATTGAAGGTCTTATCGGCGGCCGAATCTGAAATTAATTAGTATTTCATGTTAATTAGAATTTATGTGATTTTATGGTGAATTTAATTGAAATGTGATTTGGTATGATTAAATTAGATTAAATAAAGCTAAATTACATTAGTTCAAGTTTATTACCAAATCGCCATTGAGTGGCCATTTCCTACAACTTTGATTTGGACTTAATTGTTGCATTTCATACCATCTCTTCCATTCTCTAGACCAAAACCGAAAAAGAGAGAGAGAGATAGGAGAAAGCTTGAGTTCACCTAGATTGGCTTGGAAAATTAGAAGACTTGAAGAGAGATTGCATATTTGAGCCTCCTTACTTGAAATTCAAGACCTAAGGTAGAGATTTCATCCTCTCATTTGTGAATTTGAGTTGTATCTTGCATGGTTCATGGTAATTTAGAGTTTAAAGTTAAGAATTGGTTTAAAGAGTTGAATTTGAGAGTGAATTCATGCATGCATGTACACATTCTTGAGTTTTGAGGTCTTTTCCATGAAATTGCTACATGCATGTTCATATTTTGATTATAGTTCAAGAATTCATCATGTTTTTGGAAGGATTGAGTTATTTGACCATGTATTTGAAACTTTGAATTTAATTGAATACATGCATGTTGTGTTTGAGCTTTGTTCTTGAAGTTTATTTGAAAATTTTGTTTAATTGACTCATCATTGGGCTTTGATTTCTCAAATTGATCTTCAAAACATGTTATATTATGGGTTTAAAGTGTTTTTTTCCAGAAAATTGGCCCAAAAGTATCGAATTTGAGGCTTTTAAAGTTGAGATTTGTGCTTGGGGATGAATCTGGAAATTCCAGATTTTGGACCCACGCTCGAGCGTAGGACTTCACGCTCGAGCGTACCCTCTGAGTCGTGCATCTCCGCTCGAGCGTGGAAAGTCACAATCGAGCGTGAAATGCATGTGCCCAGAAGTTTGTGTTTTGCAGTCCGCTCGAGCGATATAGTTCACGCTCGAGCGAGGACCTGAGTCTTATGCTCGAGCGGAGGTCGAGCGTCCGTCGAGCGTGAATTGCATGCATCCAGTACTTTTCATGAAGTTTACAGTCCGCTCGAGCGAAGGAAGTCACGCTCGAGCGGAGATCCTTTGTCTGCATGTCCGCTCGAGTGTAGAGAGCCACGCTTGAGCGAGACCCTTGTTTTATGAAAATTTCGAAAAGTGTTTTAAAGTGCATCTTTGCATCCTTATTCCATCCTAGGCATTCTTAGGCCTAGTTTAAGGCATCTTAGTGAGGACATTGATGTAGAACCACACCGAGTCAAGATAGGGACTAAGTTGTTGATTCCCAAGTGTGTAACTTAGTGTGTGTTCGTTCTGTAACTGTGTAGGGTTGGCATCCGAGGACGCTCATTAGCCGCTTATAGCCCAGTGCTCTGTGAGTAACAACGCTGTAAAGATATGTTCAATTATGAATATTTTCTAAATGATCAACTGTTCTGCTTACTGAAACGTTATTGTTTAATGAATGAATGTTTGTCCTATTTGTAAACTGTATTCGTGGCATCCATAGCAATTTACTGTTACTATACTGTTACTACTACTGTCACAGAAATCTCTGTCGGTTCCCATGTTTGGAACCATTATTGTTTACTGTTATGATGGCCATCAACTGACTATTTGGTCTGTTAAGACCTACTGTACTGTTTGCTATTGGATATACCACATATAACTGCTACGGTTTCTAAATGACTGATATAACTGCTTAATGACTGAAAGGACATTCATTCTTAACCTCTTTACATATTTGTTATTCACTGGGCTTTAGCTCACTGTTTCTATTTATATGTAGGTGTCCAGGCACAAGATCGGAGTTAAGGGCGTTGGGCTAGCTCCCTTTTTGTCAAGCCAACCATCGTGCCTCACTTCGAGGTTCCATATCAGTCCAAGCCAGTGCTTTTTGGGGTGTCTCAGTTCACCCTTTTGCTTCTGCTCATTAATACTGTTTTAGACTTGTACTATACAGTTTGAAGAAGGGACTTGGTCCCTAACCTGGATGTCATGTGCACCTGTTATGTATATACTATTTTGGTTTTGAATGTGATTATGTTACAGAAAAGTCTTTTTGCATACAGACTGTCACAGCTCATTGGACACCTTTTATTTATTGTTTTGGCTTCCGCCAGCCCCTTATTCTGTATTACTATCATTTCTGTTAAGCAGGCCTTTGGTAATCATGGATTACTGGCCGGTTACGGTGCTAAACCCATAGGGGCGGGTTTGGGTCATGACAATATTCCCTTGACAGAACACCGTATGAAATCATTTTCTTTTCTTTCTAATTTCCATTTCACTTCAAACACATTTAAAAACCCCATTTTCTTTCCTCTTAAACCTTCCACATTGACATAAAAGAAATCCATTTAAATATTAGTTTTGAAAACACGTTGACACATACTCGTCATAACCCAACCCCACATGCCAACACACTATACACATCTACACACCAATACCTTTACTACCTTCCTTGGCCATAAGCCCAAGGGCAAGGGACACCTACAATAAAAAACCGGGAACATATACATCCAAAAATAAATAACTGAAAGTAATACATACTTCAAATTCTATTTCCATCGGCATGCAACACAGATGGCAAATGATACAATCCAAATAACACATAACACTTTACCCGCCTCACCCGAAAGGGAATGACCCTAAGGTCACACTTTATTAGGCGCAAACCGAAATGGAGAGGAACCTCTCTTAAGGAGCTATGCTTTACTGACCCCATATGGAGAGAAACGGACCTCCATTCACACTTTACCGGGCGTAAACTAGAAGGGAGATAAACCTCTGTCAAGGTGCTACACTTTACAGACCTCACTTGGCGAGAACCGGACCCTCAATCCTTAACACAACATACTAGATACACAAATAAATATACTAGTGTAATACCAACACTTAATCCCCTCAACACAACACTGACCACTAATAGTTAAATACATTAACCTATTTTTGTAAAATGTGTTCCACGCACCACTATTTAACAACGGGTTTTCATTCTTTTCCAAAACATTTCAAAAATATAATAAAAGTTATTAATCATCAAAACCATAACTAGTTAATGGCTATCATTCACCCAAACTATCTAACCAACGACAATCTCATAACATGAACAACACTCACAAGCATTTCAATTCCTTTCTAACAACATAATCCACGACACCAAAATGGAATTGTCTATTCACAATGTCTACTAACAACCCATAACAAACAGATAAATAAGATTAATTGCCAATAACTCCCAACACATCACCCTGCATTACATAGCCCACCCTACAATGGTACTCATAATATCTACCTAGCAACAATTAATACTATCCTCCGCCATTGGCAAATGATAGAACTCTAAGACACCAATTACATAATCAAAAGTATAAAAATCACAACGTGAACCTCTGATGTACCAATCCATTCCAGTGTTCATTTTCTTATATAAAAGAGACAATCAATTACACTCTATTTCGAACACAATTTCCCTTTTTAAAAAATTACCAACGTCACTATATATTTTGAAAACAAGTTCCTTTTTCTCCAAATCCCTAACATACACAACAACCTAATTGTGGGTGTTGATTTCCAACCACACAACCAAATGGGAAACTCAGCTGGAGAACACCGGCAGAATAGATTAAGCCCAACAACCTGCACAAGAAGATGAGAATCCGGCGGTGGTTCGTCTACCCAGGGGCACTCCGACGATCAAGTCATTAATCAATATCTCTCAAAGATAGCAAATTGTGCTTAAACTTACAAGAAAAAACTTACTTCAGACCCACGAGGGTGCCTTGCTTTTATAACCAGCAGTGACCTGATCCTTTTAGAAGCCTCACTTCAATGGACTCAGGCTCAATGCTCATTCTGGACCCTCATCTAGATAGAGATTAACTCTTCTTGAGCCTTATCTTTATCCAAACTGAGATCCTCCTCTGTTCTAGGACTCTTGCCCTGTATTTGCTTATCTCAGATTCTAGTATCTCCGTAGATAACCTCAGCCTAGCCGAGATCATCTCAGCAACATGACCAGGCCACGTGGCACCTCAATTGACACTTCGGCGTCACCTTAGCCACGTGCTGTCATTCACAAAATACTTCCCTACAATTGCCCCCTAGGTTCTATTACCTCAGCTACTTGAGGTGATGGAACCTAAATTGTTTATCCACACTGCACGTCGACTAAAAATAAAACTCCTCTTGTTGACCGAAATCCTGACTCATAGGCTTCATATAACTAGGACTTAGTTGTCCATTTTACCAAGGATCAAGTATCACGAACCAAGTTTTATCTCCGAGGTTGCACCTCTAGCCAAGGTTATTGCCTCACTTAACTCAAGAATTTCAAGAGTTCTTACTCTGCATGAGCTGTCACGCACAGTCATTCCAATCATTTTAGCCATGTGTCCTCGCCTCATTGGTTCGTACCTGACACGCGTTGTCAGGGCTTGTCATTTCTGTCCATCCTGCCTGACAAGCACGTCGTCCAAGGAAAACTTATTACGATTTGTCGCCTTTTCGTATTTTTGACAAAATTCCTTCTCTCTCTTATTTGCCTCTTCACTTCTCATTTCTGGCAATCTCTCTTTGTTCAAACTTTCTCTCTCTAGAGTTCCCAAAACCTCCATTATTGTGCTTTTGAGTTTTTTGCAACTGTTGCAATCACCTCCTCCGGCGAGCTCGTCATCGTTTGCTTTCAATCGTTCACGTGGCTTGACTTCAGTGACCCTTGCCCCGACGTTCAATTCTTTGACTTCATTCTGTAAGTCACTGAATTTCTTTTTAATTTCTGGCTATTTGTTCTTCAATATTACTTCCTTTAGGATTTTGTCATATGTTTTCTTTCTATATCTGTTGTTGTGGAATTTGCATCTGTATTTGTAGTTGTACTCTGTTTTTCTACTATTTTGAATTACTTTTCTCAATGCTAATGGTTCTTGTACACAACTTTGTGCACATTTATTTCACGATTTTTGTCGTTTGATGTGGGCATGTCGATTTTCTTGTTCTCTGCCTCATTCTTGAATGTTTGACACAGATCTTGATACATTTTTATTTGTCTTTTCTTGATTCTGAATCATGCTCTCTTTCTATTTTCTTGGTGTTTCTTCTAGATCTTTGCCGTCAAATATTTGTTCATTTGCATAGAGTTCTAGGTTTGGGATTTGATTAGAAACCACACACCTAGGAAAATTGAAACAAATTTCCCCTTAGATCTTCACAATCATCACCGTAGTGTTTTTCTAGGGTTTAGCCGAGGTTTTCAGACCCTTTTTAACCACTTTTCCCAGAAATCCAGTACTAATTTCCTCAAGCCGACATTATGGGTATGTTTAGGTGGAGGGTAGACACATCAACCACAATAGAATACTTTAGGCAAGAGTTCTTTATCCCAATCGACGTTCAAATCAAGTTGGCTGGAGAAGAGGACTCTATCATGCCTGATGGAGACTCCATGCCCTTCCCCGTAGTTGCCTTCATTGAGTACGGACTTCGATTCCCCCTAGACACTCTTTTTCGAGAAGTCCTCCACTACTACAAACTTAACCCTATGCAACTAGCCATCAACTCATAGAGGGCCATCAACGGTATAATCGAACTAGTACGCCGAGAAAACGCTAGGATCACATTTGCCGACATCTGGTTTTGTTATACCACGTGTGGCCTTAAGTCTAACAAAGGCTACATGTACTACCTCAAGCCTAGATCCACTGGCTTCAAACTTATAGCCGACCTCCCAGACTCCAACAAGGGTGCTAGAGATGACTACTTGATCGTCTCGGGCAATTGGAGTTTACGCCTAATGACGATCTTCATCTCTTTCCTCTGCACCGAGCGGTGTTTAGAGAGAATAGAGGTAAGAACTGAGTCATTCCATAACTCCATCTCTGTTAAGACTTGTCAATTAATCTATCTGTACTAATATTTATTTCTTGCTTTTGCAGTTCTTCCCCAACCATCAAAAGACTTTCGCCAAACTTTCTTCCCTAGCAAAGACTTGAAGAGGCTACTGGGCTTGCCAATTGAAAAGCGTAAAGCCCCACTACTGCTTAATTACGTACCCACTTATCGCAGTCCTTTGCCCGACGTCCCCAAACGAAGCAGGACTTCTCCATCCGTATCAAGTCCACTTGCTACTTCTTTCCTAAGGCAAGACCAGGCCTCCTCATCTAATCCCGTTAAGCAACTCTCAACTTCTGCTGCTGCCCAACTCATTCCACTCACCCAGCGCCAATGCCGACATCGTGTTTCAAATGCCCCCGCTGGTCATACCCGAAGTCGAAAGCGCCGAGATTCACAAGTGTCGGCCAACGACCCAGCTAACCCTCCTATCACCCTTCCTGCAATTCAGTTAGACACCAAGGTCACTATTGCCGTCGCATCTGAGGAGATGGGCCGAAGTAAGGCTATGGTTAATGACCTCCTGACCGACCTGCCAAGAATGGTTTCAGTTTACTCTTCTCCATCCCAGTCCCAACCTAAGCGCAAGACAAATAGGGTAAAGAAGGCTAAGGCAAAAGCCTCTGCCATCCAGGTAGACTCAGAAGATACAGTGCTGATCTCCAGACTGGTTGAGCTAGAGAAGAACACAATTGCCGCCAAGATGAGGCTTGCCGAGGTCGAGCCATTCGACACCGTGCGGTTGAAGAAGCCGAGGTCTGAGGCTGTAGTGAGCCCAGGCATTTTCAAAGTCGACGAGCCCTAGGCTCTAATGATTTCGGTTGGCGATCGACTGATAATAGCTGGCAATAGTGCTATCGACAACATTGAGGTTGGCACTGCTCTCTCTATTGCTGTTATTCTACCTACCAATCTAAATCGTGTGGCCAAAATCAATGAATATGAAAACTTTGCTCTGATGATGCAACATTCTGTTATGGTAAGTTTTCAACACTTGTATTCTTTGGCTTTTCACTTTAAGTTCTTTATACTTAGATATTTTACTAACTTTGTTCGTTTCTTTTCTTCCTGGCCATCCAATATGCCCATTCCTTTGCAATGAAAGCCGAGGTGCTGAAGAATGAGTTGGTCAGGAAGACCCAAGATGCTACTGGCTTTCTTGTCTTCCTCAACAACGTTGAGGCAAAAATGAAGGTTCTGCTAGATCAGGCCAAGGCTGTCAGACATGCGTAAGACCAGGCTGAAGAAAAGGTTGAGGTAGCTGAAGCTGTAGCCTCAGGGTCGAGGCCAAAGAGGCTGAAGCCAAAATTTCCAAAGCTGAGGCTGAGCTCCAAGAGGGCTTGGCGACCAAGGCGGCTAAAATCAAGGTGGCCGATGAAAAGGCCTACACCGAAGGCCAAACCGACATGCATGGCGCCTATAAATTCCAGGTCAACCAAGCTTGCAACCGAGGATTTTATCTAGGCTAGACGGCAACCCTCAACAAACTTTCTATCCCAATGGATTTTCCTCTCCAAGATATCAACCAACTCCAAATGTCTTTCCCTTCAACTCCCAAAGGATCGAATGACGAGGCCGATGAGGAAGAGACCGACGTTGAGGATGTTAATGAGGAGGGGGAAGCTGCTGTTAGGGCCAAGTCCCTAACTCTAAATGATCAAGTCTTAGACTTGACTCAAGATGAGGATGAGGATGAGGTTCCTAAAAGTGTTACTCCCCAAAAGACCACTTCTGAAGCCGAGATCTAAGCCGCCAAGAAGAATCTTGATGAGACCCTTCTCGAGATCGACGCTGAGATTGAGGCTGAGAAGACCGCTCCATTGTCTACCGAGGCTAAAACATCGTCAACCGCCGAAGCAGGACAGTCTGTTTAGAGTTTTCCTTCTTACTTCAACTTTTCTTCTTTTAGTTGTAACTTCTTATTGTTTGAACAATTTTAAGTTTTGATTTGACTGATGTGCCTTCTTTTGTGACTGAACAAGTAGTCTTCTATGCTAGGCCGAAGTGTATTTTTGTTTGTAATTGAACAAGTTTTGTTTAAATGAATGCACGCCTTCTTTTCTTCTAAGTGTTGAATGTTCTCCCCATGTGTACTTGTTTCTTTAAGCTTTATATGTCTTCACTGTCTTGCATGCTTCCATACTTAGAATATTTTTGTACTTAGAACACCTCAGACAAGTATTACCTCAGATCCAGCCTTGGTTAGTCACCTCAGATCAACTTATCTCAGAGTTCACCTTTTATTGTGATCTTAGCCAAATGGCACTTTATAAAAATTCTTTGAATAACATTCAACAAATATTACTTCCTTACTTGTACTTGATGTCTTTAATCAAGAATTCACCCTTCTAACTTTTCTAGGTTTGACAACCTGGTTGGTGATCTCGGGTAACAAACAATTCAAGTGTCCCTTATCTGGATACGTCGGTTGACTCCAACTTGTAAATTTTTCCAAAATTTTAACAAATGTCAAGCATGTTCCTCATTCTTGCTTCCTGCCCCCTAATGGGAACCTAAGTACCACTCATGTTCACATTAAGCATGCAACTCCAATTCTTACCGAGGTTTGATTCAAACAAAGATTAGCCGAGGTTTTCTACCTCGGTTTCTCTATTAATCTAACTAGATCAAACTTAGTTCAACTCTGTCGTCGTGGTGAGTCTAAGTTACTTGTCATGTTTCATTCGGAAACATTGCCAGCTTAGCTCAACTCTATCATATGGCAAGTATAATTCAACTCTACCATATGATAAGTCTAAGTTATTCGTCATGTTACATTCGGAAACATCGCCAACTTAGTTCAACTCTATCATATGACAAGTACAATTCAACTCTACCATATGATAAGTCTAAGTTATTCGTCATGTTTTAATCAGAAACATCGTCATAAGACTATTTAGTCCTATTGCACAAATTTCAACAATTTATTTATAAAGACAAAATCAAACTAGCACTTTATTAAAACTTCGGCTAATATTACATAAATCTCAAAAACAAAAACTAATGATAGAAAAACTTCAGATTGCAAGTGTTCCAGGGTCGTGACAACTCTTTGCCATCAATGTCTTCAAGCCGATATGCCTCATTGCCAGCAACCAAGATGATTCTATAAAGCCCCTTCCAGTTTAGGCCAAGTTTGCCCTCCTTAGAATCCTTCTTGTTGTCGACAATTTTTCTCAGGACCAGGTCCCTAACCTTGAACTCTCTTGGGTTAACCTTTTTGTTGTAAGCCCTAGCAAGCTGCTGCTGGTATGTCCCCAGCCGAATTGCTACTCTCTCCCATCTTTCTTCCAATAGATCCAGATCTCAGACAAGGAATGCCTCGTTGGTTCCGTTCGCCACTCCCTGGGTTCTAATTCCAGGAATGCTGACCTCCAACGAGAAGACTGCTTCAGTGCCATATGCCATGGCAAAAGGAGATTCCCCAGTTGATCTTCTTGGCATAGTCCAATATGCCCATAGCACATTAGGCAATTCTTCTACCCACTTTTTCTTGGCTGCTTCCAACCTCTTCTTGATTCCATCCAAAATGGTCTTGTTGGATGCTTTTGTCTGATCATTACTTCGGGAAAACTTGGAGTAGAGTAATAGTTTTTAATCTTGTACTTTGCACAGAAGCTCTTAATCAGCTTACAATCAAACTGAGTGCCATTATTTGCTATAATAGCTCTAAGAATCCCAAACCTGGTTATTATGTTCTTCCAGATGAAGTTTTTTACATTAATATCTCGAATCTTCGCAAGAGGTTTAGCCTCTACCCACTTTGTAAAGTAGTCTGTGGCTACTTGCAAGAACTTTCTCTGTCCAGTCGCCTAGGGCAGTGGTCCCACTAGGTCCGTGCCCCACTAGGCAAACAGCCAAGGACTAGACACCAGATTTAGATCTGCTGCTGGCTGATGTATCAAAGGTGCAAACCTTTAACACTTCTCACACTTCCTGACATAGGTTTCAGTATCCACCAGTATCCCTGGGAGATGGCTCTATGAGCAAGTGACCTGCCTCCTACACGGCTTCCACAAACTCCTTCATGGATCTCATATAAAAAGTCCTCTACCTGAGAGGGGTGCACACACCGAAGTAGACGTCTAGTGAAGGATCTTCTGTATAGATGGCCTTTTACCGTCAGACAAAACCTGGCTGACTTCAATCTGGTTTTGTGTGCCTCATTTCTGTCCTTTGGCAGTCTACCCTCTTGAGGAACATAACTATGGCGTCCATCCAGCTAGGACCCATTTCCATGCATATTGCTTTGTACTCCATTATCAGAGGCTCTACACTTGGGCCTGACAGATAATCCACCATTATTATCCTGGCCTTCCTTGATTTCATAGCCCTAGCTAGGTTAGCCAAGGCATCGGTATGACTATTGTCATCTCGGCTAACCTACTGTAGTCGGCAATCCTAGAATAGTGCGAGCAGCTTGACAACTTTTTTTACGTAGGCTATCATCCTTTCCTCTCGGGCTGTATACTCACCCGTTGTTTGATTCACAATAAGCTGGGAGTCACAGAAGACTATCACCTCATCAGCTTCTATTGCTGCTGCTAGTTTTAGTCTAGCAATTAGTGCCTCGTATTCTGCTTCGTTGTTTGAGGCCTTGAATCCAAACAGATTGATTGCTCTATCATTCGCCTATCTAGCGATACCAAAATCACTCATGGACCCGCTCCTTAGCGGTTTGAATTTCTATCAACAAACAGGCAGAAAGAATCGCCGATGTAGATGTCGCAGGGTTTTGGTTGCTCTGCTTTCTTCTGTTTTGCTAGCGTGGGATGCTTTGGCCCCAGTTGGGTTTCTTCTAGTTTCCCGGGACATCCTAAGCCGCGGCTCACCGGAGCTCGATGTGGAATGGCACCAGGGGTGAACTCGGCCACAAAGTCAGCCAGAACCTGGCCCTTGATTTTTGTTCTAGGCCTGAATTCCAAGTCATATTGGCTCAACATCACTACCCATCTGGTTACTCTATCTATAAGATCTTCATGTTGCAACAGGGATTTCAAGGAATACTCAGTCAGCACCACAATCTTGTGGGCTTCGAAGTAGTAATTCAACTTTTTAGAAGCCATCACCAGGGCTGGTGTTAACTTCTCTAAGGGCAGGTACTTGGTTTCTGCACTTGCTAGGATTTTATTCACATAGTATACCGCCTTTTGTTCTCCTTCCTCTTCTCGGATTACCACTACACTCACTGCGTGGTCCAAAACTGCCAAGTATAGGAATAACTCTTCTCCAAGTATTGGATTTGACAGAACTAGAGCTGTTGTCAGGTACTTTTTCAAGTTGGCCAAGGCGACTTTGCACTTGTCTGTCCACAAAAAATCCATGGCCTTTTTTAACAAACTAAAAAATGGTTTACACTTATCAGAACTTCGGCTGATAAACCTGTTCAGCATTGCTGCCGTACCGGTCAAAAACTGGACCTGTTTGGCTAACGTCGGGCTCTTTAAGTCAAGGATGGCCTTGATCTGATCTGAGCTTGCCTCAATGCCCCTTCTTATGACCAAGTATTCCAGGAACTTACCAGACTCGACTCCAAATGCACAGTTGGAGGCATTGAGCCGAAGCCGATATGTTTTTAGGATATCAAAAACCTCTTGTGAGTCTGCCAGATGATTCCCTAGTTCCTTGGTCTTCACGACCATGTCATCGATAAAGACCTCTAATATCTTACCAATCAGGTGCTCGAACATCTTGGTTACTAACCTCTGGTAGGTTGCTCTTGCATTCTTCAACTCGACAGGCATTACCCTGCAACAATAGAGTCTTTTCGGGGTGATAAATGTTATATTCTCTTCATCTGGGGCATACATTGCTATCTGGTAGTAGCCTCTATATACGTCCAAGAAACTCATCTTTCCATGCCCTGAAGTGATATATACTAATTGATCAATCTTAGGTGGTGGGAAAATTTCCTTCGGGCAAGCCTTATTTAGGCTAGTGAAGTCCACACAAACCCTCCACTTGCCATTCTTCTTTTTCACTACCACTGTGTTGGACAGTCAGGTAGGGTAGTTCACCTCCCGAATAGCCTAGGCTTCTAACAGCTTGTCCACTTCCTCCTTAACTGCTTCTACATGTATTAATGTCGGTCTTCTTGCTCGTTGGATGACAAGTTTAGTCGACCTGTCCACATTGAACCTATGACAAGTGACCTCGGGGTCAATGCCAAGCATCTCATAAGGTGTCTAGGCAAATACTTATATGTTTGCTCGTAGGAAAATCTCTAATTCCCTTTCCTCCTCCTCGAGTAAGCCTGTGCTGAGAAGGAAGAAGCGTTTCTCATTACCTTCTTGGACCAGAATCTTCTTCAAAGCTTCCTCATTCTTGTCAACTGGTTCTTTGCCGACATCATCTAGGATCTCCATGTCCTCTTCTTCAATTTATACTATCTCTGCTTCTCGCACATTGCAAATGGACTTCATTGCTACCATGGAGTAATTATTTGCCTGCACTTGATGCCCTCTGATCTCCTCAATCCCATGTTCGGTTAGGAATCGCAATAGCTGGTGCAATGTTAAGGGAACAGCCCTCATTGCATGCAATCAGGGTTTACCCAGGATAACATTGTAAGGGGAAGGGGTGCCAATTACGGTAAACTCTGTGCTTACCTTCTTCGTGCCTGCCTGTACCTCCAAATTTGTGGTTCCTAGAGGCCACATCGGCGTTCTGTTGAATCCAACCATCGGGCTGTTGGATTATTCTAGATCATCGGGGTGAAGGCCAAGTTCCTTGTAACATCTAACATACATAATGTCACAAGAACTACCTTGATCAACCAGTATGCACCTCACCTGGCACTCTCCAAGGCATCGTTGGCACTCTCCATACATAATGTCATAACATCCACACAACGATGCCTTGGCACTCTTCAATCTTTAGTGTTATCACCAAGGCATCGTTGTGTGGATGTTGCACCATATCCAGGTCTACCTCAGTAAAAGAGACCACTGGTCCCTGATACTCATTCGTCCTAGGTTTCTTTTGCTGGACCTAATACACATGTTGCAGGTGTCTCACTCTCTAAGTCTCCCTTCGTACATCATTCTCATTGACCTTCAAGTGAATCACATTGATCACGCACGGTTTATCTGCTTGTTGCGGTTGCGGTTGCGGTGGTGGAGGTGGTGCCGTCGGTGCCTGGGGTAGCCTTGCTTGCTCTTCCCTTGTCTTGGCTTCATCTACTAGGTTTCTCAGGTGACCCTGTTTGACTAGATCCTCCAAGTGTGTCTTCAGAGCCCTACATCCTTGAGTCAAGTGCCCATCCTCATTATGGTAAGCACAATGTTTCCCAAGGCTCCTTCCCATAAACTTGCCAAAGATTTTCTCTGACGCTCTGTAATACAGTTGGTTCCTGATCCTTTCTAGAACTTTGTACATCGGGATCCTAAATACAGTGGTGAATGCCTATGCAGCTCTCAACACTGTTTTCTGCCTGTTAAAACCAGTGTTACCTCGGCTTCGCTTCAACGAGCCGTTTCTCTTCTCCTACTTTGGTGCCTTTGTCCCCTACATGTCCTTTTCTGCTCTGGCATACTTCTTGATCCGTGCCATGAGCTTCTCCATACTTTTTGGTAGAGTTTTTGGTAGCAATTTTTGAAGAGGGCATTCATCATCTAGGTCGTTCTTAAAAGACACGACCGCTAGCTCCTGGTTACAAGCAGGAATTCGGTTGAACACCTCATAACATCTCTTGGTGTACGTCCTGAGGCTTTCGCCTTCGCTAATGTTTAAAGCCAGCATGGAGTCTACCTGTCACGCCCCGAATTTTTAATTACTCGAAAACATTACCAAGAGCCTAAAATTTAGGTCCTTTTTTTTTTTAAAAGATCTATTACCCTTGAGTAATAGAAACATAATAGTACATGTCTCCCTCATGATGAATATAACCATAATAATAGTACATGCCAAGCTCCCACTACGGAGTTACAAATAAAAAATTACAAACGTCAAAATACAAGAGATTGCACACAAGTTCTACATGAACTTCCTAATCCTTCAACCAATCAATCTGAATTCTCTTCCTATAACAAAAAATAAAACAACAAGGGGTGAGCACAATTGCTCAGTAGGAATCTCATAGTTCTAAAACAATGACCATCATATAGATAGAAATGATCATGCATGCAGGGTGATACCATATAGTAAAGTAATGTTTTGTAATTTCAAAATATCATACGTAGAGTACCTTTTTCTCGAAATTTATTTGAACATTTAAAGAAAACCTTCGACCATCAAAATTTATCCCTTTTCATTAGAAAACCATAATCCTTTTTGAAAACAACATATTTTAGGAATCACATAATTTTATATTTATTAACCCATTCCAAAATATTCCTTATTAAATTCCCATCTTAACATTCCTCTTTTTATTCTCATTCTCCCGTTTTTCTAGTTACATTTATTATAACTCCATACCTCACGTTCATGTTCCCGTAATACTCAAAACAACCCTCATACACTCCATTCCCACATGTTAATCCTTTATTGCTGTAACTCTTTAATATAGAAATCCAAAACAATTACATCACATTCACATTTGCATTATCAGTTATAACTCAATACATCACAAGGATAATAAACCCTTTTTGATTCAATTTCTCAATTAATCACAAAGCAAAACTCTTAATCTTTCCTTATAGATACAAACAACCCGGTGAGTTCTTTATCACTAACCCCTTATCCAATTACCATTTCATTATCCATTCTTTTCAAATAATTTCCATAAACATTCCCCTTCCATATCAAATTACACATCAAATGGTAATTTCACAAGTTCATCACAAGTCACACATATCATCACTGATCTTAACACACGTCACAACACATTCCACCTTTTGCCGACTTAATACGGTAGGATAACAGGCACCCAATTCATAGCACATTCCACCTTTTGCCGGCTATTATACGGCGGGTAGTAAACTCCCAAAACTCATTTTCCCAAAAACCATGTCTTTTTCTGAAAACCATTTTCAACTTTTTAAAACCATCCCCCACATTTGTTGGCTATTATACGACAGGACGTGGGCACCCAAAATATTTTCGAAAACCATCCGTTTTTCTACTTTTGCCCGCTACAATACGGCAGGACTGTGTGGACACCCAAAAACCATTTTTTCACTTTTGCCGGCTACAATACAGCAGGACTGTGTGGACACCCAAAAACCAATTTTCCACTTTTGCCGCCTACAATACGGCAGGACTGTGTGGACACCCAAAAATCATTTTTCCCACATTCGTCCAGCGATAAGCCTAGACAGGGCAATTGGGCACCTTGAATTCAAACCACCCCCACATTTACCGGCTATTATAGGGACGGTTGTGGGCACCGAAAAACCATTTTTCAATTTTTAAAACAATCCCTCATATTTACCGGCTATGATACGGACGGTCGTGGGCATCGAAAAATCATTTTTCAACTCCCCGCGCGGGTACCAACCACAACACAACCCAACATAACTCAATTCCACACAACACAATTCAACCAACTCAACACAACATAACCCAATACAATTCACATAACACAACAAGATTCAACACAACCATTTCAACACAAAGCTCATATCATCCATACCATTAGTAATTTCCTTTTCCCCAAGTTTGGTTCACATTATAAAATAATTTAAGACATCAACATTGAGGGTTCAATCGCAACTTTTACATAAATTTCTCAAATTCTTTAAAATTTCAATTAAACTTGTACATGTGTAATTTAACACCTCAATTTCATGATTCTACTATTAATTGAAGCAAAACCATTAACCATCTTTATGAGCTAAACTAGGGTTTTTAAGAGAAATTAAGGTTTTTCACAAAAGCACATTTTATTCCAACCCCTCTATTATTTTTACACCCAAACTCATGACCTAAGATCATGACCCAAAATCATAACCCAACAAATAAACCCAACTCTCTTCAAAACCTAACCCCCAATCTCGTAATTCATCACAATATGCATAAAAATATAAACTTTTGTATTTATATAAAGAAAATACCACAAATTTATCCATAAACGAGGGTATTGAAAGAGAACTAGAAACCCCTACCTCTTGAAGCCAAGAGATGACGACCTAAGCATCAATGGCGACGAAACCACAAACTATTCGGACCAAAAGAATGCCCTTGACGAGATCTACACTTTTTCTCAAAGGACCATAGTGGAAAGATCACTCTAGATGAGTAGATCTAGAGATTTTAGTGCCAAAAGCTTGAGTTTTAGAGAGAGAGAAGAGAACTCATGGTTTAAGAGAGAGGAAAGAGGAGAAAAAGTGAAATGAAATATGTTTGGAGCCTATTTATAGTACTAGAGAAGTAACCCTAAGGTCAATAAAATAATAGGCCCAAAACCCCTCAAAAGTAGGGCCCAAACTAACCCAAAAAGCTGAAAATTACACACCGGGATCGACCCTTCGGGCAGAGGTGTCAACCCTCCAGGAAGAAAAGCAATCTGTGCAACAGGCAAGGTGTCGACCCTTAGACAAAAAGGGTCGACCCTATTTTTCAGCAACCAAGACACAGATTCTACAATATACAAGGGTCGACCCTTCTCAAACTGATGTCGACCCTTGTGGACAGCAACGAGAAGCAAGTGTCGACACCACCAAGGCTGGTGTCGATCCTATATTCCAGTAACACTTTCAAAAACTTCACCAATAGATAAGGGTCGACCCTTAGAAAGGCTGGTATCGAACCCAAAATAGAATTTCTAAGTTCCCAAGAAACTTTTTGACGAGAACAAGTGCAAACAAACAAACCCAACGAGTTTAAATCGGATCATACTCCTCCAAAACCAACATTCAACAACTCCAAAAACTCCCAAAAAGAAAATAATGGAATTAAATACACTCTCTAATGGATTAAAGGATGCGGGTGTTACAAATGGCTGCAACTTGTTTGTAACAAACCTAGCCACAAACATCTCAGGCAAGACTTCCCAACTCTTCACAGTTCATTTCGACAACTTATGGAACTAATTTGATACGATTTCCCCAAAGGATGAAGGGAGCACCTTGCACAGTAACTGCTCAATCCCGCTATACAAAGCCATTGAATTTAAGTATAAGCTGATATGAAAGTTCGAATCAGACTTACCGTCATAAATCTGGAACCTCGGCATATGGAACCTCTTTGGGGCCTCAAACCTATCCAACTCCTCTGAGAACGGCGTTCTCGGGGGGATGTGACCTCGGCGTTGAGTCGTTTCCACTAGAGGTAATCTCTCAAATCCTCCTTCGTTCGACCGGAAGCTCGGCTATCAACAAATTTTAGCCTTTTTGGCGCGCTACTTCCGGTGTCATTGTGTGTCCTCTTGGACTTCTCTTCATTCACTATATTAAAACAAAGACCCTTCCCCTAGACATGCCGAGGTTCTTTGACATAAGTTCCCTTGGTACGGGGTGTTTTCTGCAACTTACCTCTCACTGACCCTGCTCGCCCAACATCCCGTGAAGGCCGATGTGAGTGCTCCTTTTCCTTGCCATGCTACGGGACTATTGGGATTGTTTTCTACCCCCCTTTCTCGGTATTAGTCTTTGCCATTGGTACCGGCGTGTCCTACAACGGAAACGGTGGTTGCATTACGTTGTTCTGCATCATGAAGTTAACAACCGACTGTAGGTCTGCCAACTTGTTTGTCATCCCTTTTATCTCGTCGTCCTTCCTCAGGCATCTATCCTTCTATATGTAGAGGTCGACTTCATTGTAATACTCATCTCGGCCAGCTTTCTTCAAGGCGTTACCCTCCTTGCTGATGTCCTTCTCCCCAGGATTCGAATCTTGTGCTCCTTTATTGTGGTTTTCTTCCCCGACGTTGGGATCTGCATGCTCACCACTCTCACTGTGAATATCGTTCCCAATCTTTTCTTCCTGCTCGTTGTTGGCCATCTATTCTCCTTAAGTTCCCACATATGGTGCTAAATTGTGGGTGTTGATTTCTGACCACACAACCAAATGGGAAACTTAGCTGGAGAGTACCGACAGAATAGATTAAGCCCAACAACATGCACAAGAAGATGAGAATCTGGGGTTGGTTCGTCCACTCAGGGGCACTCTGATGATTAAGTCAGTAATCAATATCTCTCAAAGATAGCAAATTGTGCTTAAACTCACAAGAAAGAACTTACTTCAAACCCACGAGAGTGCCTTGCTTTTATAACTAACAGTGACCCGATTCCTTCAGAAGCCTCATTTCAATGGACTCAGGCTCAATGCTCATCCTGGACCCTCATCTAGATAGAGATAAACTCTTCTTGAGCCTTATCTTTATCCAGACTGAGATCCTCCTCTGTTCTAGGACTCTTGCCCTTTATCTACTTATCTCGGATTCCAGTATCTTCGCAGATAACCTCGGCCTAGCCAAGATCATCTTGGCAACATGATTAGGCTACGTGGCACCTCGGCTGACACATCGGTGTCACCTTAGCCACATGCTGTCATTCACAAAATACTTCCCCATACTAACTCTCGTGGTTATTTATCAAAACCCCAAATTCAATTATATCTAACCGCCGACAATTTCTTTAACATTGAAATTAATAAATTAAACACCAAACCTTCCAACCCCTCATCCTAAACATGCTCTTATAACTTACAATCAATCATAAACATAAACCATAAACCCACAAATCTAAGCCCAAACCAACCCATATGCTTTTAATAAAATCATATATACAAACTACGTTTTTAATGCCATAAAAATTATCACAGATCTATCTATATTGAAGTGTTGCAAAAAAGCTCTGGAACCCTACCTCTTGAAATGAAGAGGAAAAAAGTCGAAAATCTATTGGCGACAAAAACACGATCTTCTTAGATTAAATCAAAATCCTCACAACCTTTTACATTTTGGTATATGAAATTAGGGGTAAAAAATCACTCAAAATAGATGAAACCCAAGCTTGAAAGCTTAGAGGGTTTGAAAATGGCGGAAATGGAGAGAGAGAACCAGAAAAGTGATATTTTCCACGCACTAACATTTTAAATAGGTTGACCATCGCAAGCATGATAGAATAGACCACTAGCACGATCGCCCAAAACCCTTGGTTGCGAGCGCGATCAAGCTAATCGCAGCCCCTCACTGCGGCCCACCGCGGTAACACAACTCTCCTCACCTGATGGCCACATTTGGTTGCGGCCCATCGCGGGCATGACTTCCACCCTTCAACATCGCGACCATGATCCCTATGGTTGCCAACGTGACCAAGCCTAGACAACAACTCGTGGGCTGCTCCCCAAAGCCAACCTAAGATGTCCCATGACCCAAACACGCAAAGCAAGGTCAAAGTCACCTAGGACAACCCCATGTCCCAACCAAAAAAGAATAAAATGGGTCGGCTCCTGACTCGGGCCACTACAATTTTTGAAGTGTTACATTTGGGAAAAGTACACTAAGAAATTTTTTTGGGTGTTACATTGGAATATTACCCTAAGGAATTTTTTTGGAGTGTTATATTTGAAAAAAAAAAATACACTAAGGAGTTTTTTGGAGTGTGTAGCTCGGCTTTTTCGCGCCCCCTTTCGGAAACTCGAAAATTAGCCCTATAGTTTGGACTCCCGCGGTTCTGAATCTAATCTTACAAGTGTAATGTGAAACTGATAAACACCAAAGAGTCCAAATCCGGCAAATCATTTGGAAAATTTTTGGATAAAAAATGCTAAAATTAGACTACTTTGCCAGATATAGGGTCGCCACCTAAATATTTATTTTGGAAAAATTTAGGAAACCCATGACTCGTGCTAAAGGCCACGTGTCTGTCATCACCAAAGTTGCCTCGGCTCGGGAACTTGAGTACGAGAGGGGAAGGTCATGAATTGAGCACCACCGTTCGCCCAATCCGAGATCGGCCTCTACTAATCATGATATAATTTTTATCAACATTATGTACTCTTGTTCCGGTTATTAGGCTAGCTTTACTATGTAATGCGCACTAGCAAGTATAGACTCGTTTGCTCAATTTGGAACGATTCAAGTTCATGTTTGTTTGCGAAAAGGGATTGAATTTGCCACCTCAAGTAGGCTTAAAGTTTGTAAATTTGCCACCAAACATAGTGGCTTAAAACTGACTTGCCACTTAACAAAGTGGGCTTAAGCATACATTCGTTGAATCATTCCAATTCAAGCAACAAACCTTCATCCACAGACATTCAAACAGTTTAACAAGTAAGCATTTAGCCTCATGGCAAGCATGTTAGTCATGACAATCACTTACACTCATGCAAGTATGCTAAAGCATTAAACTTACCTAGTACTCCAAGTTAGGAAGATATGAGTTAGAAAAATATACATGATTCCTATCTATGCAAAATGACTAATGCAACGCATGCAAAGAATGCAACTAATAGGCTCGGCTACTAATATGGCATATGATTGCCACTACTCCGTCTCGAGAAATGAAAGATGCACATGCTCAGATATTACCCGAAAAGACCTTCATTTCACTCCCGAAAGCCTTTGTTTGCAGAGTTGAACATTTCCAGAACCAATTTGCCCCACTTTACCAATTCTTTGCTGAGGTTTGCATCAGTGGCCAGCCGGCCACTGGTAAACACTGCCGACCATCTGCCGGCCATGAAGGTGGCCTGCCGGCCATCTATAGTACATTGCCGGCCATGAATGGTGGCCTATCGGCCATTGATGCACTGGATCACCATGCTGCAATAGAGTACAAACAGAGCAAAAAGAGGATTTTTCCAAGGATTGTTTGCACAATTCACCTCTCATTTTCATGGATAAATCTAAGGAGTTGTGAACTTAAGCTACAAACCACCAATCCAAGTAATTTTCATTGCATGATGGCTTATGATTCAAGATATGCAAGCTCAATAAATGCAAAATGAGACACAAACCTCCTCCCTTTCATGAAGGATCGAGGGAAGAAGTAAACCTTGGAGGCTTGGATCATTTCATCACTAACAAGTATGAAATGGCCCAAATTCCATGTGTTCAATTAACGTCCGATTGAACACATCAAAAACACAACCAAATGCTTATCTTGGCTCACTTTTAGTTGTAAGTTTTAATTACACATTTTACTTCCCAACCATTACTTAGTCAATTAAGTCCATTGGTGAGAGTTTTCTAAAGAGAATGAAATGTCAACCAATGGGTGGTTTAAGGCATGAGAGAAGCTTCATGCCGTTGGTAATGAACCCTCAAAGGAGGATTAAACCATTAAGCATGGACTTCAACCTCAAGCTTAGAGAATCCTAAGTTTGAAATAACTCTCAAAGCAAATTAAAAAGTCAAGAAATGAGGGAGGTTGTAGAGCTTTAGGTACTGAAATGAAGTGCAAAACAATACCAAAACATGCAATCAACTCAAACAAAGGGTGTTTAATGTCACCCTTGTGAGGACCTTTACACTACAACCATGCAAAACAAGACTCAACTGACCCAAACAGCCCAAAACAGAGCTAAAGAAGTTCAAAACAAGGCGAAAACATGCTGGGATATAGCTACAAAAAGCTAGAAAATCATGCTAACATATAGACCTAACTAGGCTAGCAAACAAGACACAAGGAGGGGAGGCTAACCCCTCCAATTTTGGACTTCAAAACATGTTTTTAGCCACTAAAATAACTCTGAAAAATAGTGTTAAAAAGCTAAAAAAAAGTTGATGAAAGAATGGGAAACACAAGTTAAAAGGCTTAAAAAACAAGGTTCAAAGAAGGGTGATTAACCCCTCTACCTTTAATAGCCTTAAACCACAAGTTTCAGCCCATAAAAACAGGTTTTAAAGAGCTTAAAAATAGCAAGAAAACATGGAAAACAAGTGTTGTAGAGATGGTGCAAAAGCAAGAGAAGTATACATCTTGGAGAGGAATGAACTCTTAAGTCACAACCAACCAATTTCACACTCTCAAGTGCTTCAAGAGCTCAAATCCAAGCTCAAATCACCTTAGCAAGAAGCTCTCTAGGTTTGGTTTAGAGTGTTTGGGCATAGGCTATACAAGTTGCAAAAGAAAGAGAGAATTGTAGAGAGAGAGGATATTTTCCAAAAAAAATCTTCACTCCTAATGTTTTTTAACCTTGAAAGATGAGAGGGAGGTCCTCTATATATAGAAATATATGAGCTTTGGTCGAAAATATCTAAAATTTGACAGCTAGAACAGTGTGGAACAGTTGGAGGAAAAATATCTGGTTTTTACACTGATGGCCGGCAGGCTAGCAGTGGTGGCCGGCCTGCCATCACTGATGGCTGGTAGGCAAAAATTGGTGGTGTGCCAGCCACAAATGGTGGCTTCCGGCCACCTGCCGGCCATGTCTCTAAGCCTGACTTCAAATGGGTATATCTCCCTTATCTGGACTTAGTTTTAGGTCATTCTTGAGTCTAAGTTGAAGCCCCGAAAGTCTATTTTACAATGGTGGTAGACTCACATATAAATTCTAAGTGTGCAAAGAGATATGCCTATTTTAGTGAAGGTTGCTCAGTTTTGTCTTAATCGGATTGATGTCTAACTTCACACAGCCATATCTCCCTTATCCGAACTCGGCTTTAGGAGATTCTTGGGTCTAAAATGAAGCCCTAGAAGTCCAATTTCCAATGGTGGTGGCCTCACAACTAAAGTCCAACTGTACAAAAGGATAAGCCTGATTTGGTGAAGGCTGCTCAACTCTCTCTTAATGGTTCATTCCCAACTTCTTCCCCAACTTGGTTTCTTCCCTCCACGCTTATTTTCTTCAACTCTAAACCTCTAAATAAGATGTTTAAAAGATTTTTCAAAGAGTTCACCTCTCTTTCATTTATTTCCACTTTGCCCTTACTCGGTTTATCGAAAAGCGCAATTTTTAATGAAATGCGAGCTTCAAAACATCATAGAAATATTTTCAAAAATATTTTGAAAGAGAGGGTTTTAATGTCTAAAATAATTTTGATCAAAATAGTTTTGGTCCAAAATGGGGTGTAAGGTTAGGATTTAGAGCTCTTCTTGCTGAAAAAATCGAACATTTGCATAGCACAACTTTCATCATCGAGTGATCAATCAGCGGCGTCCAAGTCTTAAGGACAATAAAAAATGGGGTGTCTATAGCATGCTTCAGTTTAAAATTATACATTTGCCCAAAACTTACTAAGGAGTTTTTGTGCTCCTTTTGAAATGTTTGAAGAATCTCACATCCTTTTGGAATGTTGAAGAATCTCATATTTCAAGTAATTTTTATACTCCTTTTGAAATGTTTTCCAAATAAAAAAGATTCTCATATAAAAATTCATCCCAAATTTGATTCTTATAGATTGTGTATCTTACATTTCTAGCACAAAACAAAACAACCAAAAAAAAAAAAAAAAAGAAGAAGAAGAAAATATAATAGAAATAAGGGTACAACCGTAAATCTAATTTCTAAATAATATATTAAATCTATATTTCCAAAATAGGAAATTCTATTTCCACATACCACATTATATCTATATACATCCTTTCTCACTCCACACACTTAGTAATTTGATTCTTAGATATTTATCTCAGTCCACACACCCCACATTCCAAATAAACCTATTTAATAAAAAATGTGCACACCCTCGTCAGATTATATTAGACAAAATTCATAGACAACTCCAAGGCTCTAATAAGCCAAAATCAATACTGTCCTCCAAGATTCTTTCTGCAACAACAAAAAAAACAAAAACAATTTGATCAGAAAACACATATGGGTTTGTTCCAAAACACAGATTAAAAGCAAACCCATTTCTCAGAAAACACAAATTAAAGGATTACCTATCTCACCTTAACACGGTTCTGATAAAACCCAGTTTCTAGATCCATGATGGGTCTCCTCAAAACCTCATGGAAACCAAATTTAACCCCAAATTAGGAAGATTCAAAGATGACCCATTACTGAAAACACCTTCCCCAGCAAACAACTTCAATGAAATTATGTAGTAGACACCAACAAATGATACACACAAACTAAAAGAAAAAATAAAGAAACATATAATTTAATAAATACAGATTATGTGGACTCTTGTGGAGTTAGCAATTGAACCACCATCAATGAAGAAAAAACACGAAAAGCCACAAAACGAGTGTGTGCACACCCTCATCAAATTATGTGGGGGGTGAGATGGTAATTTTGTTAAAGGATAAAATTGTAATTCTGAAAAAAATTCATTAAGTGTATGGAGTAAAGAAACTTGGTGTGTGGAAATAGAATTTCCCTTCCAAAATCTTTAAGACTAATTGATCTATAAAAAAATTCTTGAGACTAAACGAATCACCATTCCTCAATAGGGGATTTATAGATAAATTTTTCATTTTACAATGACAATTTTCTTTTTTAGTTTATTTAAAGTAGTTTTGTCACAAAAATTATGATAATGGAAAGAGGAAAGAGGAAAGAGGAAAGAGGAAAATGTATTTAAACTAGTGAGATGCATGGTCATTCAAGAAGGCATTAATTTGAAGCTAACCAAATGCAACCATATTCATTACAAATTTGAAGCTAACGACATTGATTACAAATTTTTTTAAAATAAAACTTTTACAAATGAGTTTGGAAAAGTTAAAAAGATGGTGTTACTTGTAACTAATATATTATGGATAATAGAAAAAAATCCTGTCTATAAATCTTAAGATAAATTATATAGTAATAAAATAAAATTTTATATAAAAAGTTTGCATAACAGTGATTTTACATTATCATTGATATGTGGTATTATAAACTGATATTAAACAATGTATGAAAGGTGAATCCCACTTGTCAAATACAACTAACAAACTTCCACATCTGCGTAAAGAGGTTAACTATGTTTACATATCAATGATGATATAATATCACAAGTGCATTCTATTTTTTCACAAAATTTATATACATAATAGTGTCGTTTGTTATGCTCTCTTCCTTTTAAAATGCTATTGAGAAATCATTCTAAAAGTTATTAATGTATAAAAGTTTGTAAATTATTAAAAAATAAAAACGGGGGCATGTGATCCCTGGTCCTTAAGTAAATCCACACTAGGTGGTAAGTGTAACATTACGCTTTTTCTTTTCTTTTTTCTTAAATATAAAAAAACACTAGGCTTAATATATTACATTTGACAATGAGTCGTCATCAATTAAAGTACATTGGAGTACAAAATAGATCTCAAAAAGAATAAAGAGAATTTTCATGTAGAGAGGATACGAGTCTCCAGATAGGGAGACAAAAAAAAAAAACTCAACGCATTGAGGAGAAAACCTCCATAAAAGAAGAAGAAACTCAAACTCTCTACACAGATATTGCCAAATAAAAAAATAAAAAATTGCCACCAGACAAGTATTATCAATCACCTTCACGATTCATTCATTGTTACAACCATTACCTGTGGTACCTTAATCCCCGTCTCAATATTACAAAATAAAATATTTTGGATCCGAGTTGGTCGCCTAGAGTATAAAAGCACGTTTAATAGCATTGAATCTTGGTTAAGAACCAAACATGAGTAAAGATTCGAAAGCTTCCTTGGTGGCAAGTTGATGATGAAAACGTGGTGATGACTAAGGAAAAAAATAGTATAAATTGCGAGAGAAGAAAGAAATGGAAGAGGATGACCAGAGGCGCCACCCTCTCCCCCTAAATAATAGAGAAAGAGTGAGAGAGGCTAGGGTTTTGAGAGAGAGAGAGAGAGAACGGCTAGGGTTTTTTGTACTAATCTCAATGCTTCATTTTAATACTTGTCTAATGTTTTGTGTAACATTACTCTTTGAGATATGTATGACAAAAAATGATGCATTTTATATCATAGTTTCCATCGAATTGTTATTTATAATTTTTTAAATACAATATTAATTGTGTGAGTGATTTTCTGACCACACTGCCAACTCAGTATTCAGCTGGAGAGTACTGGCAGAATAGATGACACCTGGCTGACCTGCAACAGAAAGAGAAGATTCCGGCAGTGGTTCGTCCACCCGAGGGCACTCCGACGATCAAGTCAGTATATCTCTCAAAGATAATCAATTGCTAAACTCACTATTCTCAATATAAATTGCGTACCTTAGACTCATCGGGGGTACCTTTCTTTTATAGTTAACTCAATCCTTGTCCCAACAGAAGCCTAGCTTCAAAGGACTTTAGCTCAGTGCTTATCCAGGACTCTTCAATAGATAGAGATAAACTTCCTAAGAGTTTTATCCTTATCCAGCCTGAGTCCCCTCATCATTCTAGGACTCTTGTGCCCTATCCGCTTATCTCGGATTCCGATATCTTCATAGATAACCTCGGCCTTTCCGAGATCACCTCGGTGTCATGACCAGGACACGTGGCACCTCGGCTGACACGTCGGCGTCACCTTGGCCACGTGTTGGTACTCAGAAAATATATCCTCACAACTGCTCCCTAGGTTCTATTACCTCGGCATTCTGAGGTAATAGAACCTATATCGGTACTTCCTGCCAGTACATCGGCTTAAGTCGAGATCATCATTATAGGCCGACATGTCTTCTTAAAGATCAAGAATTCCAAGAGCTTCTTCACGTGTATGAGCTGTTATACATAATAACTCAACCGTTTAAGCCACGTGCCTTCCCCTTACTGGATCGTACTTGTTACGCGCTTGTAAGTTGAATTCTGCTTGCGTGCGCCGTCTGACAGATCCATCGTTCTAGGTTCATTAATTCTGTTTTGCCGCCGTTTCAAGTTTTAACAAAACTTTTTTCCCCCTTTCCTTATTTTTTCACTTTTCTCCATCGTTTCTGAGGCTTTCTCTCTCTCTAGCTTTTTCTTCCGAATCCTCCATTGTTCAAGCTTCTAAGGCTCTGCAACTTGCTCCGTCCACCTCCTCCGGCGAGGTTCTTGCTAATCTTTTCTGCACCTGCCGTTCGTCTGACTTCGGCGAACTCAATACCGGCTTCTTTTCTTCGGTGAGTTTACTGTTTCTCCTAATTTCAGTTTTTGATGCTCTTCATTACTCGTTGCCATTACTGCTTTGTTCATACATTCAATTTACGAATCATATATCTGAATATGATTATTTCACGACTTTGCTCTTGCTCATATCTTGAATATACGTACTGCTCACAATTTTTCTACACTTTTGCTACTGTTCTTGGCCTGTTACACCTGTCTTGTGTTTCTTGATGTTCCTTCACTATTCTTGACTCTGAAGCGCATTCTTGCTTTTCTATTTTCCAGATTTCGTGCCTTCAATCTTCATCTCCATAGTTTTAGGTTTGGGACTTGTTTGCAGAACCTATTTTAGAAAAAGCTGAAACGATTCCTCGCAGATTTTGTGTATTCTTAGGCCTTAGCCAAGGTTAATTAAACCCTTTAGGAAACATACCCTTCTGAAATCCAACCCCTCTAGTTAAGCCGATATCATGGGTATGTGGAAGCATAGGGTAGACACCCCATCCAAGTTAGAGTACTTTAGGCGAGAGTTTGACATTCCGGCCAACGTCCATTTGAGGTTGGCTGGGGATGATGACTCCATCATGCCTACAACTGATTCTATGCCCTTCCCTATGGTAGCCTTCATTGAGTGTGGACTTCGGCTCCCACTTAACATCTTGTTTCATGAGATACTTCACTATTATAAGTTGAACCCGATGCAACTCGCCATCAATTCCTATTGAGTCATCAATGGTATTATAGCCTTAGCTAGACAAGAAAATGCTAGGATTACCTTAGCCGATATCCAATACTGCTACACCATGTGTGGCCTCAAAAAAGATACGGGCTACGTTTACTACCTTAAGCTGAGGTCCACAGAGTACAAAATTGTTGCCGACCTCCCTGACTCCAACAAGGGAGCTGGGGATGATTATTTCATTACCTCAGGGAATTGGGAGTTTGCTCCAAATGAGGACCTCCATCTCTACCCTCTTACTCGATTAGTTTTTGTAGAGGGCAATGGTAAGAGCCCTGCATTCATATTAACTTGTTTGTTTTAAAGTCTTCAATACTTTATTTATTTCTAACGTCTGTTTTTCTTGCAACTCTTCCTCAGCCACCAAAGGGCTTCTGTCAGTCTTTCTTTCCCAGCAAAGACTTGAGGAAACTTTTGGATCTGCCAGTCCACAAACGGAAGGCCCCTCTTCTACTTAATTTCATTCCTACGTATAAGTCAGCTCTTCCCGACGTCCCCAAGAAGAAGAAGAAGAAGAAGAGTCTGTCTCCTCCTTCCGCCACAACTCCTCAAGCTGCCTCCACATCTCAGCAAGATCAAGGATCGACTTCTGATCTAGCCGAGCAGCCGTCAACCTCGGCTCCTTATCTGATCCCAATATCCCAGTGCCAACGTCGGCGACGAACTGTTTTTTCTGCCGAGATAGGTCGCCAGAAAGCAGTTGCCAAAGATCTCTTGGCCAGCATCCCATCAACTATTGATGCTCCACCAGCGCAATCCCTGCCCCCTCCGAAGTAGAAAAGAATAAAGAAGGCTCAGCCAAAAGCAATGGTGACTCAGGTTGACACTGAGGATACTTTGCCAATTTCGAAATTGGCTTCAAGTAAGAAAACCACCTCCATCCCCGAGAAGAGGTCTGCTGAAACACAACCATCCGAATCCACCAGATCAAAAAGGCCGAGGTCATCCTCTGCAACCACCTCGGGGTCCCTAAAACATGATGCCTCCTAGGCCCTAAAATCGTATTGGAGGACAAGCCAGTTAGGGCTGGCGAAAGTGCTGATGACATTAATGTTGGTGTTGCCCTTAGTATCGCTCTGCTTCTTCCCGACGATCTCAATCGAAACGCCGAGTTGAGCGAATATGAAAACTATGCTCTGATACTCCAGCGCTCTGTTCAAGTAAGTGTTTTTATTTGGTGATTTTTCTTTCTTTCTTTTCATAATATTTTCTAATAACTTCTGTTCACTTTCAGGCCATCCAGCATGCTCATTCTTTCTCAGTGCAAGCCTTTGAGAATCGGCAGAAGCTGGCCGACAAGAAGAGGGAGGCTGCTAGTCTGCAAAAGACTAATAAAAACTTGCAATCAAAGATGAAGACTTTGGAGGATCAGGCCGAGGCTGCTATCAAGCCTCAAAATGATTCCGAGGAAAAGGCAGACTCCACTGGGGCCATCAAGAAGGTTCTTAAGGCCGAAAAGAAGGAGGCCGAGGAGAAAACGGCCCAGGCCCAAAAAGAATTGCAAGAGGCCTTGGCCACGAAGGACGCCGAGCTCAAGGCAGCCGATGAGAAGGGCTACAATGAGGGGGTGGCCGATGTCACGACGGACTATGAAAAGCAAGTGAAGCAGGCATGTAACAAGGGTTTCACCCTTGGTTGGATGTCTTTTCTAAAAAAGCTTGAAGTCCCTGAGGACTCGCCCCTCAGGAACGCCGACGTCATTCATCTTCCATTCCCTCCAACTCCAAGTCAATCTGACGAAGAATCTGAGTCTGAGGAGGAGACCTTGGTGAGGAAATCAAAAGAGGCTGCTGGGACCAAGTCCCCTTCTCTGAATGAGCAAGTCATGGACTTGACTCAAGATGAGGAGGGTGAGGAAGTTCCCAAAGATACTACAGCTGAGAAGGCATCAGCCGACGTGACTCTTGCCAACAAGAGCCTTGATGAACCCTTCAAGAAATTGATGTCAAATTTGCAGCGGAAAAGGCTGCCGAGGTGTCTTCCCAGCAGTCGTCCGAACTTCAGACCCAACCATCTGTTGTTGCCGAAGAGTCTTTACTTTGATGTGTTTTTCCTTTGTATTTTGTACTTTTGTTCTTCTCTTTTTTGGAACAATTAGTAAGTTTTGTCCGATGTGCCTTCTTTTGAATGTTAATACAACTTTCCTTCTCTGAATGCTTGTATCTTTGTCTTCTCTTTATTGCTTTTGCATGATTCTATACTTAGAATATTTTGTATATCTTTAATATACACTTCAATCCTTGTGCAACCTTCTCGGGGTGACACACCTCGGTTATACAAACTGATGATTTACCTCGGCAAGTACAAAAGTACCTTTCTTGGCATAACCTTGGTTCTCCTTGTAAATTTTTTCATAAAATTTCAACAAGTGTTTAACCTTAGTCTTCAACTTGTAAACTTTTCTCAAGTTTCAACAAGTGTTAAACATGATCTTGGTTTAACTTCAACTTGTAAACTTTTCTCAAGTTTCAACATGATCTCGGTTTAACTTCAACTTGTAAACTTTTCTCAAGTTTCAACAAGTGTTAAACATAATCTCGGTTTAACTTCAACTTGTAAACTTTTTTCAAGTTTCAACAAGTGTTAAACATAATCTCGGTTTAACTTCAACTTGTAAACTTTTCTCAAGTTTTAACAAGATCTCGGTTTAACTTCAACTTGTAAACTTTTCTCAAGTTTCAACAAGTGTTAAACATAATCTCGTTTTAACTTCAACTTGTAAACTTTTCTCAAGTTTCAACAAGTGTTAAACATCATCTCGGTTTAACTTCAACTTGTAAACTTTTCTCAAGTTTCAACAAGTGTTAAACATCATCTCGATTTAACTTCAACTTGTAAACTTTTCTCAAGTTTCAACAAGTGTTAAATCCATTTTTCTTCTCTCTGTCCCCTAATGTGAACCTAAGTTCCACTTGGGTTCTCATTATACATGTATTCCAGAAACAACGTTATGTATCTTTATCAATCACAAGTGGATAAACATATAAACAAGCGAAAACTTTATTTATGTACTTTGGCAAATGACAAAAAAACAAAAAATTCTAATGATAGAAAAATTTCAAATTGCAAGTGTTCCAAGGCCTTGGCAGCTCTTTGCCATCATTATCTTCAAGCCGATATGCACCATTGCCCAGTACCGAGATGATTCTGTAGGTCCTTCCCAATTTGGGCCAAGCTTCCCTTCTCTAGGATCCTTCTTGTTGCCGACGACTTTCCTCAAGACGAGGTCACCGATTTGAAACTCCCTTGGGTTGACCTTTTTATTAAAGCTCTGGCAAGCTGCTGCTGGTATGCTGCGAGCTGCATTACAGCTCTCTCCCTTCTTTCTTCTAGTAGATCCAGATCTCGGGCTAATAATACATCATTGGTCCCATTCTCCACTCCCTGGGTTCTGATCCCTGGGATGCCGACTTCCAAGGGAATGACTACTTCTGCGCCATAAGCCATGGCAAATGGGGATTCCCCCGTTGATCTTCTCGGCGTAGTCCGATATTCCCAGAGTACGCTTGGCAGTTCATCCACCCACTTTCCCTTTGCTGCTTGCAGCCTCTTCTTAATCCCATCCAAGATGACTTTGTTGGATGCTTCTGCTTGTCCATTGCTCTGAGGAAAACTTGGGGTGGAAAAGTAATTCTTGATTTTGAACTTTGCACAGAAGCTCTTGATTAGCTTACTATCAAATTGTGTTCCATTGTCTGCAACTATTGCTCTTGGAATCCCAAATCGGGTGATGATGTTCTTCCATATGAAGCTCTTTACATCAACATCTCGGATTTTGGCAAGGGGTTCAGCTTCTATCCACTTGGTGAAGTAGTCTGTTGCCACCAACAGGTATTTTATTTGTCCAGTTGCTTGGGGCAGTTTCCCAACGAGATCCATGCCCCATTGGGCAAACGACCAAGGACTGGATACTGGGTTCAGGTCTGCTGCTGGTTGGTGTATCAGAGGTGCAAATCTTTGACATTTTTCACACTTCTTCACATAGGCTTCTGCATCTTTCTGCATGTAAGGCCACCAATACTCCTGGGTAATGGCCCTATGGGCAAGTGATCTGCCCCCAGCGTAGCTTCCACAAATTCCTTCATGAATTTCATATAAAAAATCTTCAACTTGTAAAGGATGTACACACCTCAAAAGGGGTCCAGTGAAGGATCTTCTGTAGAGATGTCCCTCTACTGTCAGATTGAATCTTGCCGACTTCAACCTGATCTTGTGTGCCTCTTTGTAGTCATCTGGCAGCTTTCCTTCTTTCAGGAATGCAACAATTGCATCCATCCAGCTTGGTCCCATGTCCACACACATTGCTTCACGCTCTGTGGTCAGTGGTTCGATGCTCGGGCCCGACAAATAGTCAACCATTATTTTCCTTGCTTTTCCAGGTTGTACGGCACTAGCTAGGTTGGCCAATGCATCGGCGTGACTGTTATCATCTCAGCTTACCTGAAGTAGTCGGCAGTTCTGAAACAAGGCTGACAACCTGATGACCTCCTTTGCGTAGCCCGACATCCTTTCATCTCGGGCTGCAAACTCGCCTGTTGTCTGGTTAACTATAAGTTGTGAGTCACAAAAGACTATTACCTCATCTGCTTGTACTGCTTCTGCCAGTTTCAGTCCTGCAATAAGTGCTTCGTACTCTGCTTCATTGTTTGAGGCCTTGAACCTCAAGCGAATCGATTGTTCTAGTATCTGCCCATCTGGAGATATCAATACTACTCCTGCCCCCGTTCCCTGTTGGTTTGAACTCCCATCAACGAACAGTCGAAAGGAGTCACCGATGTAAATGCTGTAGGGTCTGAGTTTTTCCTCTTTCCTTTGTTCTTTCGTCTTTGGCTGGGCTCCTCCTTGCTTGTTTGGACATCGTTCACCTTGGCTCAATGAAGCCCGATGTACGATGGATTATGGCGTGAACTCGGCCACGAAGTCTGCCAAAACTTGGCCTTTGATTGCTGTTCTGGGTCTAAACTCCAGGTCATACTGTCCCAGGGCTACTGCCCATCTGGTTATTCTACCTGTCAGACCTCCTTGCTGTAGTAAGGACTTCAAGGGGTGCTCAGTTAGCACCACAATTTTATGGGCTTGGAAGTAATGGTTCAGCTTCTTTGAAGCCATTACTAAAGCCAGTGCCAATTTCTCTAAGGGTAGATACCTTGTTTCTGCATCGACCAGGGTTTTGCTTACATAGTAAACAGCCCTTTGCTCCTCTTTTTCTTCTTGGATTACTACTGCACTTATCGCATGTTCTGAAACGGCTAAGTATAGAAATAGCTCCTCTCCAGGTTCTAGATTTGAAAGAACTGGAGCTGTGGTCAGATACTTCTTCAGGTCGGCCAAAGCGGCTTCGCACTCTTCGGTCCATAGAAAGTCTATGGCTTTCTTCACTAAGTTGAAGAAAGGTTTGCACTTGTCTGAGCTTCTGCTGATGAACCTATTCAGGGCTGCGGTCCTTCCAGTTAGCATTTGCACCTGTTTTGCCGACGTCGGGCTCTTCAAATCCAGGATGGCCTTGATCTAATCTGGACTGGCCTCAATACCCCTTCTAGTCACCAGGTATCCCAAGAACTTACCAGATCCAACTCCAAATGCACACTTAGATGCATTGAGTTTGAGCCGATATGATTTAAGGATTTCAAACACTGCTTTGAGGTCGGCCAGATGACCTTGAGGTTCCTTGGTCTTCACGACCATATTGTCAATGTAAACTTCCACCGTTCGGCCAATCAGGTATCTGAACATCTTGGTTACCAACCTTTGGTAAGTTGCTCCTGCGTTTTTCAACCCAAAAGGCATCACTTTGTAGCAGTACAACCCTTTTGGAGTGATAAACGTAGCCTTCTCTTCATCCGCAGGGTACATGGCTATCTGGTGATACCCCATGTAGGCATCCAGGAAGCTCATCCTTCCATGCCCTGAAGTGGCGTCCACTAGCTGGTCAATCTTGGGTAGAGAGAAACTGTCTTTGGGACAGGCCTTGTTTAGGCTGGTAAAGTCTACGCAGATCCTCCATTTACCATTCTTCTTCTTCACCACTACTGCGTTCGATAGCCATGTCGGGTAATTTACCTCACGAATGGCCCTGGCTTCCAGTAGTCTGTCTACTTCTTCCTCCACTGCTTCGACGTGCATCAACGTCGGTCTTCTTGCTTGTTGGATTACAGGTTTGGCCGACCTGTCAACGTTCAGTTTATGGCAAGTGACCTCGGGGTCAATGCCAGGCATTTTGTAAGGCGTCCAAGCAAACACCTTAATATTTGCTCTTAAGAAAGCTTCCAGCTCTTTCTCCTCTTCTTCGGCTAAGCCCGAGCCGAGAAGAAATAAGCGTTCTTCATCCCCCTCCTGGACGAGGATTTTCTTCAGTGCTTCTTCACTCTTCTCGGCTGGCTCCTTGCCGACATCCTCTAGGACCTCCATGTCCTCGTCTTTGATCTCTGCCTTCTCTGGTTCTCAAATGCTGCAGGTGGATTTCATTGCTGCTATGGAGCAATTCTTTGCCTGCAGTTGATCTCCTCTGACCTCTTCAATCCCATGCTCTGTTGGGAACCGCAATAGTTGATGCAATGTTGAGGGAACAACCCCCATTGCATGCAACCATGGCCTTCCCAAGATGATGTTGTAAGGGGAGGGTGTGTCGATTACGGTGAACTCTGTTGTTATCTTCCTAGTGTCTGCCTGTACCTCCAAGCTAGTTGTTCCTAGTGGCCATGTCGGCGTTCCATTGAACCCGACCATGGGGCTATTGGATTGCTCCATATCGTCTGGGTAAAGGCCAAGCTCCTTGTAATATCTGACGTACATGATGTCACAAGAGCTGCCTTGGTCAATTAAGATGCGTTTCACTTGGCATTCCCCAACCTGGAGGGATACTACCAAGGCATCGTTATGTGGATGCTGCACCATCTCAAAGTCGGCTTCAGTAAAGGACACTACTGGTCCTTGGTACTCCTCTGCCCGTTGTCTCTTCTCCCCGACTTGGTAGACATGCTGTAGGTGTTTTACCTTCTGGGTCTCCCCTCGAATCTCGTTTTCGTTGACCTTTGAGTGAATTACATTAACTACCCGAGGTCCTCCTACCTGAGGTTGCTATGTTGGGGGAGGCGGAGCTGCTGGCGCCTGAGGCAGTCTTGCCTGTTCTTCCCTTGTCCTGGCCTCATCAACAAGGTCTCTCAGATGGCCTTGCCTTACCAAGTCTTCTAAGTGTGTTTTCAGGGCTCTACAACCCTGAGTCATATGCCCATCTTCATTGTGGTAAGCACAATGTCTGCCAAGGTTTCTTCCCATAAATTCTCCTGGTGCCCTCGCTGGTGTTCTGAAATAGGGTTGATTCGGAATTTTATCCAGGACTTTGTGAATTGGGATTCGGAACACAGATGTCACTGTCTGTGTAGCCCTCAGTTCTGTCTCTTGCTTGTTCGATCCATTATTACCTCGGCCTCGCTTCGGCAAGCCATTTCCTTTCTCTTGCTTTGTCTCCTTAGTCCCCGATGTATCTTCCTCGGCTCTGGCGTATTTTTCAATTCTGGCCATGAGCTCTTCCATGCTTTTTGGCAGTGTCTTTGCCAAAAACTTTCGTAGTGGGCAATCATCTTTTAGGCCGTTCTTGAAAGATACAACCGCCACCTCTTGATTACATTTGGGTATTCGGTTGAACACCTCATAATATCTTTTTGCGTAGGCCCTAAGGCCCTCATCCTTACTGATCTTCAGACCCATCAATGCGTCCACCCTTAATGGCTGTAGCTTGTTTGTCACGAACCTGGCCACAAACATCTCGGCCAGGCCTTCCCAGGTCTTCACACTTCCTTTTAGTAGTTTGTGAAACCAATCTGATGTAATATCCCTGAAGGACGAGGGGAACACTTTGCAGAGCAACGGCTTGTTCCCACTATATAATGCCATTGAGTTCAAGTATAATCCAATGTGGAAGTTGGGGTCTGACTTACCATCGTATATTTGGAACCTCGGCATACTGAATCTCTTCGGCGCCTCAAATTTGTCCAACTCCACTGAGAACGGTGTTCTCGGCTTATCGAGGGAGTTTACCTCGCATCGACATTCTGTTGCTTCCACTTGAGGTAATCTCTCAGGTCTTCCTTTGTCCACCTAGGAGCTCGGCTATCTCCTGATTTCAGTCTTTTAGGTGCACTACTTTCGGCTTCGTGGTGAGCCTTTTTCGACCTTTCTCCATTGGTTGTGTCGAAGCATAGCGCCTGCCCCTAAACATGCTGATGTTCTTTGGGGTCTGCCTGCTTGGTGCGGTGCGTCCTTCGCGATTCTTCCCTCCTTGACTCTTCTTGCCCGACCTCCCTTGAAGGTCGGTGAGAGTGTCTTTCACTCCTGGTGTGCTGGGGGGCTATTGGGATTGGCTTCTGTCCCCCCTTCTAGGTATTGCCAGCTGGAATCGGCATGTCCTGCAGGGGGAATGGTGGCTGCATGACGTTATTTTGCATCATAAAATTGACGACCGATTGCAGGTCTGCCAATTTGTTTGCCATCTCTTTCACTTCTTCGTCCCTCCGCAAGCACCTATCCTTCCACACCTGGAGATCGTCCTCGTTGTAGTACCCACTTCGATCTGGTTTCTTTGGTACGTCGCCAGTCTGGCCGACGTCTTTCACTCCGTGATTCTGGTCACGAGTTTCTGTGTTGCACTCGTCTCCTTCAATATCAAGGTCAATAGGTCTCCCACTCCCAGCAGGAGTGTCGTCCCCAATCTTTTCCTTCTGTCCGTCGTTGGCCATCTATTCTTCTTTCTTTCCCACATACGGCGCCAAATTGTGTGAGTGATTTTCTGACCACACTGCCAACGCAGTATTCAGCTGGAGAGTACTGGCAGAATAGATGACACCTGGCTGACCTGCAACAGAAAGAGAAGATTCCGGCGGTGGTTCGTTCACCCAGGGGCACTCCGACGATCAAGTCAGTATATCTCTCAAAGATAATCAATTGCTAAACTCACTATTCTCAATATAAATTGCATACCTTAGACCCATCGGGGGTGCCTTTCTTTTATAGTTAACTCAATCTTTGTCCCAACAGAAGCCTAACTTCAATGGACTTTAGCTCAGTGCTTATCCAGGACTCTTCAATAGATAGAGATAAACTCCCTAAGAGCTTTATCCTTATCCAGGCTGAGTCCCCTCATCATTCCAGGACTCTTGTGCTCTATCCGCTTGTTTCGGATTCCGATATCTTCGAAGATAACCTCGGCCTTTCCGAGATCACCTCGGCGTCATGACCAGGACACGTGGCACCTCGGCTGACACGTCGGCGTCACCTTAACCACGTGTTGGTACTCAGAAAATATATCCCCACATTAATAATTTTTACAATTAAATTTTTATTAAGTTAAAATTGTTTATAAAATTATTGTTCCTATTAAATGACAATGGTAAAATTAAGATAAGATATACACCATTACGGAGGGATGAACAATTTGACGACATTTTATGACAAATATGATTTAGTCATTGATATTGAAGATTGATAGGACTCAATAGTAATCTTAAGAGCACAATAAGAATTATTGGTAATTTTCTCAATTTAGAATAGTGAATGTGTAGATTAGATTTAATCTATATATAGATCCGCAATACTCTATTTTAATTTGGAAAATGATATACGAGTCCACTTTCTAGACCCAATAATGTGTAAGTGAAATGATTGGTAGATAATTAGAGTCCCTTGCTTGTTTAAGCTATTTCTAATTCATAAGTTATTTCTAATTCATAAGTTGTAAGTGGAAATAAATAAATAAATAAAAACTATAAGTAACTCCATAAGTTGTATCTAACAGTTCCTAAGTCAACAACTCAAAAAGAAAACAATAATGCTAGGATGATCATAAATTTTTTTTATTATAATTTGTTTATTATTTTATGTGTCAATCCTTTATTAGTTTAATAGATTTCACTACTCATATTTGTAAGTACTCACACATGCCTTTATAAATAAAATATGACAAGGAAAATCATAATTTTATTGAAAAAGAAAAACAATAAAGAAGAACTATAATACCATGATAACGATATTATTTTATTATATTTTGTTCATCATTTCTTATATTAATATCCGTTGGTAACACATTCCATTAAACCAATATAAATCATAACATCATTATAAAAATAAAAAAACAAAACAAAAGACACAAAATCAGAGACAAGCTATAGGCATCATTAATCTCTCAAGAACTTCAAGCTAAGAAATCAGAATGGACTTTTACATATTTCTAATACATTACCACATGTTCCCTTCCTACTTGCTTTCATTGCTCTTGTTGGTATGAGAACTGACCAAAACTTGGTTCCAACAAACCTTTCTATAAACATATATATACATCTGTGTGTTGCAAATCTATTATTACTATAAAACATTTTTTAGATTTATGTTATTATCTAATTACATATATAATATACACTTTTTGTTGGTCAATCAATTGAAAAGCTCTTATCAATTCAACAACATGCATGCAAACTTTTTTAGATTAAATGTTATTATCTAATAACATATTTAATATATACTGTTTGTTGGTCAATAAATTAAAAGCACAGATAAATTCAACAACATGCATACATGCTAGGCACCCAATCAATTTCTTACATGGCCTATGGAATATTAATGAAAAATGTTAGGAATCATGAAAGTTCATCTCGAAAGTTATTCTAAAAATTAGATTAATGGTATAGATTTAAAATTAGTACGATATGAATCATATTTATAATGATTTTGCTCTATAAATATATTATTTTAAATATATTTCTTGATATTATTTTTTTTGATTATGTAGTATTATTGGAACATTAATACCTCACGTCAATTGTCTTCTAGATTTAATCTTTCTGGAAAGGTACCCTCGAAAATCTTCCATATTTAGTCAATCAAGACTCCTCAAAACCAGACAAAACTATCTCATACTTTTATTTTTTTTTTGATAACTCAGGTATCCCCAACCCTCCGATTTTTAGGGAAGCCAGGACTACTCCTGAGGGGTATTTAGCCGGTGGGAAGCCGGACACCCTTGCACAAACTGCTGCAGGCACTCACCCAGTGAGGAATCGAACCTGAGACGTGCGCCTAACCCACACATCCCAAGCAACGCCCTAACCACTGGGGCAACCTGCCCCACCCTATCTCATACTTTTATAACACTAAAATAAAATCACTTTTGGTTTTGTCCTCTAACACAACGTGAATCATGGGTGGACACTTGGGCTCATTAGGATAGGATAGGATAATATCAACTTTGTTGGGTCCCTTTGAAGATACGACTCCCTCCCTAATTCAGATAAAAATAAGCAAATGCTGACTATTGTTTTGACACATGGTTTAATATTGAAATTGAAATGAAAAGTGTTTTGAAAGTAAGTAAAGACATTAAAAAATATATTAATTTTGTTGAAAAATATATTAAATTTAGTGAAAAGTATCACATTTTATTTATAATTTTTTTTTGTCTTATATTCTGGCCTCGTTTGGCAACCGAACTTTTTAGCCAAAAAGTTAAAAAGATACTAAATTAGTCAAAAAGTCAACAACCCATATCAAAAAGTCAAAGATTCTCTTTTCTCTCTACTTTTTGCACATCTTTTCGTAAAAAGCCAAAAAGTCATCCCAAACATACTAGTTTTTTTTAGCTCATATTTTAGTCAAATAGCCAAAAAATTACTAAATTAGCCTATTCCCAAACGAGAGTACTTATTAGTAAAACTTAAAAAAAATTAAAAATTAAAAATTATGTATCAAACATGTACATACTTATTGGTGGTTGTGACGTTGATAGTAGGGTGATTTGTTCCCAAGTTGATTTATAGATTATTCATTATGTGTGAAAGTGGGACTATTGTTACTCGGATCAGCCACTCCAATGCGAGAGGATCCTCTAGAGTAACCCTCTAGAGTGATCTCCTAAAGTGAATAATCAGACGGCTCTGCTTAGTCCTCACCAAAACGTCGTTTTGGTGAGGATTTTCAAAAAAAAAAAAAAAAACAACAGATTCGGGGATTTCAAACTTCCCCCATATGAAGAACCATACAGACGGCGGGAAGAAGCGAAACGAGAGAGCGAAGCAGAGTTAGAGAGGCCGATACCTGCATCCCCGTCGCCACTGTCCTGCAGCCACCGTGGCCGTCGCCCCTACTCTGCTCCAACCGATTGAAACGTATATAGGTATGGTTCTTACATACAATGTTTAAATATATGTTTTAAGTTCGATTTTGTTTTTTTTTTTGGTCTCTTCTAAATCAAAGTTTCTGAATCTGAATCGAAGTTTCTCTTAGGCTAAAATTCATGTCTGTAAATTTAACAATCAATTCCATGTTTGAGTTCAGAAATCACTGTGGGTTTGTGTCTGAATCGAAGTTTCTCTTAGGCTAGAATTCATGTCTGTAAATTTAACAATCAATTCCATGTTTGAGTTCAGAAATCACTGGAGCAATAAGATGGTAACATATTTTTAGGAGATCACTAAGCAGAGTCGTCCGATTATTCACTTTAGAAAATCACTCTAGAGGATTACTCTAGAGGATCCGCTTGGGTCATGAGTGGCTGATCCGAGTAACAGTAAATAGCCTGTCTCCACATTGACCTAAAAACTTGAGGTCAAAAGCAGCCACAAAATCTCCACCCAGACTTTCAAGGAAACACCCATTTGTTGATCTTTCTTCCTTCATTTCTCATCTCCTTCTTCTTCTCTCACCATTGACAAACCACTATATATAAGTATTGCCATGGTGTTAAAATACTACAACTCAGCCCAACTCAACCATCTAACAAAAACCCACAACACAGATAAACAAAATTATCACTTCCCTCTCTCACAATCTTCACTTTCAGGCAGCAAATCCAGCATTTCAAGGCACAAAATCAAATGGGTTTCAATTCAAACAACAATCAGAACTTGTTGTCTAAGATAGCAACAAAAAATGGGCATGGTGAAAACTCTCCCTATTGTGATGGTTGGAAGGCGTACGATAGCAATCCATACCATCCTACCCAGAACCCAACTGGGGTTATTCAGATGGGTCTCGCAGAAAACGAGGTAACAGAGATTGCAACATCAATGCTTTCATATGAAATTGACAATGTTATTATAATACTATCTTGGAACATTTGATTAAAGCTGTCTGCTTTATGGGTTTTTGCAGCTTTGCTTTGATTTGATTAAAGAATGGGTTGTGAATAACCCCAAAGCCTCTATTTGCACTGAAGGGGCAAATGAATTCAAAGACATTGCTATTTATGAGGATTATCATGGCTTGCCAGAGTTCAGAAAGGTACTAAAATCATCAAAACCTTCTCTCTCTCTCTCTCTCTCTCTCTCTCTCTCTCTCTCTCTCTCTAATGATATTACTCAATAATTGAATTGTGTTCTTACCTTGTGAATATGACGGATGGTTAATCATGAACAGGGTGTGGCCAAGTTTATGGGAAAAGTGAGAGGAGATAGAGTGACATTTGACCCAGATCGCATTGTTATGAGCGGTGGAGCTACTGGAGCTCATGAAATGTTGGCCTTATGTTTAGCTGATCCTGGTGAAGCATTCTTGGTACCTACACCATATTATGCAGGGTAATACATCATTTTAACTCCTCATTTCCTCTTAATTTTTCCGGGTTTTTGTGAATATCGAATATAATATCAATAATACTACGTGCACAGAAAAGAAGATTCACAGAAGTGTGCATAGAACAATTGATCGCACCTTGAATTATTCTGGGTCACCCATTGATTTTTCTGTGCATATTTCTGTTTTTATTTTTATTTTTTTGTGCATAGATGCTGGTAGCAAAACTTACATATTTCTGTTTGGCTCTTTGAATATTCTCTTCAAAGAGCCAAACATAATTGAATTTATTGTTGAAGAATACTTATATGTAAGTTTTGATGATTTTAGTACCTTTCTGAACGCTGGCAAGCCATGATAATCCTGATAAATAGCATTGTCTTTGAATTCATTTGCTCCTTCAGCAGTGCAAATAGAGGCTTTGGAGTTATTCACAACCCATTCTTTAATCAAATCAAAGCAAAGCTGCAAAAACCCATAAAGCAGACAGCTTTAATCAAATGTTCCAAGATGGTATTATAATAACATTGTCAATTTCATATGAAAGCATTGATGTTGCAATCTCTGTTACCTCGTTTTCTGCGAGACCCATCTGAATAACCCCAGTTGGGTTCTGGGTAGGATGGTATGGATTGCTATCGTACGCCTTCCAACCATCAAAATAGGGGGAGTTTTCACCATGCCCATTTTTTGTTGCTATCTTAGACAACAAGTTCTGATTGTTGTTTGAATTGAAACCCATTTGATTTTGTGCTTGAAATGCTGGATTTGCTGCCTGAAAGTGAAGATTGTGAGAGAGGGAAGTGATAATTTTGTTTATCTGTGTTGTGGGTTTTTGTTAGATGGTTGAGTTGGGTTGAGTTGTAGTATTTTAACACCATGGCAATTGTGTGGGTTATTTTTCTCGGCCACACTGCCTATCTTAGTGAGTTAGCAGTAGTAGCACAGGCAGAATAGATGGAACAAGCAATAACACAAAGACAAGAAGGATTTACGTGGTTCGGCAATAATTGCCTACGTCCACGGGTGCGCCGAGGTGTTTCACTATGAGTAATAACAAGAATTACAGTTTTGCTCTCAGTAACTCTCACTCTCTGAGTATATAATTGTAAATGTTACAATTGGCTCGTAGTTGTATATGCTCTCTTCAGAATGAATTCCCTCTTAATCCCCACTCTATATCTCGTCCTCCATCTCTATATATACATCGGAATAGAGATGGGGAAGCTCACAGCTTTTGAGCTGCCTTGCCAGCCCACCAAAGCACTTTTGGCAGCTTTTCAGGTAAAAGCACATTCTTTCTGCACATGGCCGCCTATGGCCTCGTGGCTATTTCGCATGGCCTCAAGGCCAGCTTGTTGGTGAAATGATGGCCTCACGGTTTTCTCCACTAGGCTGGACATCCACCTAACCAAGATAATATTTAATAATATAAACCTCGGCTTACTCTTCTGCGGGTAGTTCGGCCTTTGTATGCTAAGCCGAGGTTCGAGGCCTTTAGCCCAGATTGAGATGTCTCCTGAGTTCACCTCGGAAAATAGTAGAGTTCCTTGGCAAGAATCTTACTGTTACACATAGCACCCCGGGTGACATGTCGGCATCCCCTTGCCACGTGTTGAGTCCCAGAAATATATCCCCACAACTGCCCCCTAAGTTCTATTACCTCGGCAACTGAGGTGATGGAACTTACATTGAACTTCTTTCTCGTACCTCGGCTTAAGTACTTCCAGCCGAGATCATTTACTTCAGGCCGACATGGCTTCGTTAAACTCCAATCGATTCCCATTCGCGCATGAGCTGTCATGCATCACTTCTCAATCGTTCCGATGACGTGTTTCATTTTCAGTGGTCCGTGTTGCTGACGCGCCCACGAGCCGTCTTTTCACTGCAGCGCCGTCTGACGCCTGCGTTGCCCTAGGCGTCATTATTGCAGTTTTGCCGCCCTTTCAACTTTTAACAAAACAATTCGTTTCTCTCTCCTTCTTTCACTTTTGCATTCGAACCTTTTGTTTTCTCTCTCTCTCTTCAGCCCTTTCTTCTCCAAAGCTCCTTCCTCCTCCGAATCTGCCATTTCTCTTGCTCGAAGCCCTGCAATTGCCTTTGTCTGCCATTTCCGTGAAACTATTGCTGCTGCTGTTTCCGTTACCTGACCTCGGCGAAACTTACCCCGGCCTCACAATTTCTGGTAAGCCTCCGTCCCACTCCTTTCCAGTTTCTACTTGTTTTCTGAAATTCCTTGCATCTACTGTTCTGTTTGCCATTTTTATGAATCGTTCACTTGATTTTGCACATGAACACTCGTACTATTGCACCTCTTGTTCTTGGTCTTCCACCTTCTCCTGATTTTGAGACTTCGTTGTTTGCTTTTCTGTTTTTCAGATTTTTTGCCATTCATACTCATTTATTCGTAGATTTAGGTTTGGGATTTGCTGTAGAACCTACTTTCCTTAGGAAAAAATTGAAACAATCCGCACCTAGGTTTTAGCCGAGGTTCTTAAAACCTTTTAGCAATACTCTGTTTCTGTAGCCAAACACTTATTTCATCAAGACCATGGGTGTGTGGAGAGACAGAGTGGACACCCCAACCAAACTTCAAAACTTTAGGCAGGAATTTTCCATCCCTGACGATGTCCACCTCAGACTAGCCGAGGAGGAAAAGGACTCCATTATGCCTGATGGTGATAAGATGCCCTTCCCTGTTGTAGCCTTCATCCAGTGTGGACTTAGGTTCCCCTTAGATCCCCTTTTCCGCGAAGTTCTTCATTTCTACACCCTCAACCCCATGCAACTTTCCATTAATGCCTTTAGAACCCTTATGGGCATAATAGCTTTATCTCGGCGGGAGGGTGTTAGAATCACCCTTTCTGATATCCAGTACTGCTACACCATGTGTGGCCTTGACCTGGGGGAAAAGGGTTTTGTTTACTACCTTAAGCCGAGGTCCACAGCTTATAAGATAGTTGCCGACCTTCCAGACTCCAACAAAGGGGCTGGAGATGACTACCTCATTGTTTCTGGCAATTGGGAATTCGGCCCAGATGAGGAAGTCCACCTTTTCCCCCTCCCACGAACAATAAAGGAGGGCAAGGGTAAGAGCCCATCATTACTGCTTAGTTGTTGTTTTCTTCAATTTTTTCACAAAATTTTGTCTGTTTCTAATGTTGTGTTTCCTTTTGCAGACGTTCGCCAACTTCCAAAGAACTTCCGCCAATCCTACTTCCTCAGGCCCGACCTGAAAAAGCTCTTAGACCTTCCACTTCAGCAACGAAAAGCTCCCTTGTTGCTGAACTTCATCCCCACATACACCTCAAAATTGGCCGACGTTCCAAGGCAGAGGAAGAAGAAAGCCTCTCCGTCAACTGCCTCCACAGAACAAGTTGCTTCCGCTTCTGAGCCAGCCGACCAGCCATCAACTTCGGCACCAAATTTAGTTCCAGTCCAAGAAAAGAAGCGCCGACGAAGATTGGTTAAGGCAGCCCAGATGGAAAAACCACAGAAAAAGGTGCTGAATCTCCTGGCCGACCTTCCAGATGACATGGAAGAAGATCCTGCCCAGACAACTCCTCAGCCGAAGCCCAAGAGAGTCAAGAAGGCCCAACCCAAGGCCAAGGCTACTGAAACCGTTGCCGACGTTGAAGATGCAGTGCCAATTTCTCAACTGGCCAAGAATACGACTTCGGCGCCTTCAAAGAGACCTGCTGAAGCCCAACCACCAAGGTCTGCTGCGGCAAAGAAACAAAAATCATCAACCTCAACCTCGGGGTCCAGGGTTGCCAAAGTTCCCTGGGAACCCAAAGTTACTCTTGAAGACAGGCCAGTGTACACTAATGAAAGTGCAGCCGATCCCGAAATTGGCGTGGCACTTAGCACTGCTGTCCTTCTGGACGGTGATATGGCGAAGAATGAGAAGAAGAGTGGCTATGAGAATTACACTCTCATGATGCAGCATTCGGTCCAAGTAAGTCTTTGAAGTTGACCATTTGCCTTTCATACTTGTAAAATTTTTGAAATGTTTATAATAACCTTTGCCTTGTATTCTCCCAGGCCATCCAACATGCCCATACCTTCTCCATGCAGGCTTTTGAGACTGCGAAGAGGTTAGAAGACATGGAGAAGGAGTTCGCTCTTCTCCATAAACAAAACAGGGCCAACGAACTAAAAATGAAAAAGCTGGAAGATCAGGCTGCGGAAGCTACAAAGGCCCAATCACTTGCTTTTCAAAAAGCTGAGGCCGCTGTAAACGTAAGAAAAGTTGCCGAGGCCGAGAAAAAGGAAGCCGAGGCTAAGAAGGCTGAAGCCGAGAAAGAGCTTAGAGATGCTCTGGCCACCAAGAAAGCCGAAGTCACTGCTGCCTACAACCAAGGCATGGCCGACGTTGCTGAAGATTATAAGCTTCAGGTCAAGCAAGCATGCAACAAAGGATTCGTCCTAGGTTGGAATGCTTTGGCCAAAAAGCTTGATCTACCAGCCGACTCGCCATGGCGCAAGACCAAGGCTATGCGTCTTCCTTGTCCTCTTCCTCCACCTCCAAGCCAGGCTGAAGAAGATGATTCTGAAGCCGAGGCTGAAGACGAAGATGAAGAAGAAGATGAAGCCCTGGTAAGGAAGGCCAGGTCTCCTTCCAAGGGTGAAGAAGTCTTGGACTTGACTGGAGATGAGGACGTTGAAGCTGCTCCCAAAAAGGCAGACATCGGCACGCTATCCTCTGACCTTCTTTTGGCAGAGAGAAGTGTTGATGAAACCCTTGCTGAGATTGATGCTGAGGTTGCGGCAGACAAGGAGGCCGAGGTTGCAGCAGATAAACAAGCTGAGGTTGCGACAGAAGAAAACGCAGAGGTTGTGGAACAACAAGTTACCAAAGAGGTTCTTCCAGAGTCCTCCGAGGTTCCAACCCAACCATCTGTTCAAGTTGAAGGACAGCCCTGATTCCTTTTGTACTTTGTTTTCTTCTTGTTGATGTTTTGTAAACACTGTAATCTTTATGGCCGATGTGCCTTTTTTGCTTTAAGAACAATTGACCCTTGCTTGGTAATAGTGCCTTCTTTATGTATAACTGTTTGATCTGAATGCTTCAGTCTTTAATTTCTCTTTACTGCTTCTGTGTAGCTTTATACTTAGAATATTTTGCATAATTTTCATACTCCTCCTTCTCTGTGTAATCTTCTCGGGGTAACATACCACGGGTATAACACCTGCAAAATTTTACTTCGGCAGAAAACCGTCCTGCAATCTTTCATAAAACGTATAATATTCAATGTTAGCTTTTCTCAGGTTCCAATGAGTGTTCAAACAACAATCTCAGTCTGCCCAACGTGTAAATTGCTACAAATTTCAACAATGGTTAACCAAGTTTTGTCAAGTGCTAAACAGTAATCTCAACTGTTACCTCAACCTGTAAATTTCAACAGATGGTAATACGTCGGCCTAACTGTAACCTGTAAATTGCTGCAAATCTCAACACGCAAACTTTTCTCAAATATAATCAAGTGTTTAAATAGTAATCCACTTGTAAATTGCTACAAATTTCAACAAGGTTTAAACAATAATCTCAACTTGTAAATTGTTGCAAATTTCGACAAATGATCATATATAGTTTCAAATTATAGGCGATAACATCGGCTTTCCTTCAACTTGTAAATCGCAACAGATTTCAACAAGCGAAGAGAAACAAACATCTCGGCTTGACTCCAACTTGTAAATTGCTACAAATTTCAACAAGTGAAGTCAAGGAAGCATCTCGGCTAAACTTCAACTTGTAAATTGCAACAAATTTCAACAAGCGAAGCTAAGCTTTGAAATTGGCCTGATCAACTTGTAAACATATGATCTCATGTCAGATTTCAACAAGAATTAATACGACCAATAAACTTTACTCAAGTTATAAACAATCGTATACTTGTAAGTCGACATAAATTTCAACAAGAATTAAACAATATACATGAACCTGTAAATTGATATCGGCTATACTTGGCGCGAATTTCCACAGATGACAATATATCGGCTTGACTCCAACTTGTAAATTGCTGCAAATTTCAACAAGTGAAGTCAAGGAATCTTCTCGGCTTAACTTCAACTTGTAAATTGCTACAAATTTCAACAAGTGAAGCTAAGGAATTATCTCGGCTTAACTTCAACTTGTAAATTGCTACAAATTTCAACAAGTGAAGCTAAGGAATTATCTCGGCTTAACTTCAACTTGTAAATTGCTACAAATTTCAACAAGCGAAGCAAAGCTTTGTACCGGCCAGACCAACTTGTAAATTGCTACAAATTTCAACAAGTGGTAGGCTAAAATTGTACCGGCCAGACCAACTTGTAAATTGCTACAAATTTCAACAAGTGATAGGCTAAATTTGTACCGGCCAGACCAACTTGCAAATTGCTACAAATTTCAACAAGTGATAGGCTAAATTTGTACCGGCCAGACCAACTTGTAAATTGCTACAAATTTCAACAAGTGATAGGCTAAATTTGTACCGGCCAGACCAACTTGTAAATTGCTACAAATTTCAACAAGTGATAGGCTAAATTTGTACCGGCCAGACCAACTTGTAAATTGCTACAAATTTCAACAAGTGATAGGCTAAATTTGTACCGGCCAGACCAACTTGTAAATTGCTACAAATTTCAACAAGTGATAGGCTAAATTTGTACCGGCCAGACCAACTTGTAAATTGCTACAAATTTCAACAAGTGATAGGCTAAATTTGTACCGGCCAGACCAACTTGTAAATTGCTACAAATTTCAACAAGTGGTAGGCTAAATTTTTTTTCGGCTCCCTTGCATCCTCTCTGCCCCCAATGTGAACCTGAGTTCCACTTGGGTTCTCATTTTTCAAGTCTTCAAGCATCAATCATATGACATCGGCCACTAGTAATAATCATTTCAATGGTAGAAAAACTTCAAATTGCAAGTGTTCCAGGGTCTCGGCAATGCTTTGCCATCATTATCCTCAAGCCGATATGCTCCATTACCTAGCACCGAGGTAATCCTGTAAGGCCCTTCCCAGTTTGGGCCAAGCTTGCCCTCCCTGGGATCTTTCTTGTTGCCGACCACTTTCCTCAAGACCAGGTCGCCGACCTGAAAATCTCTTGGGTTGACCTTCTTGTTGTATGCTCTGGCAAGTTGTTGCTGGTACACTGCAAGCTGAATTGCAGCCTTCTCTCTTCGTTCTTCTAAAAGATCCAGATCTCGGGCTAAGAGTATGTCATTAGTCCCATTTTCAACTCCCTGGGTTCGGATCCCTGGGATGCCGACCTCCAGTGGGATGACTGCTTCTGTGCCATAGGCCATGGCAAAAGGAGATTCCCCAGTTGATCTTCTCGGCGTAGTCCGATATGCCCAAAGCACATTGGGTAATTCATCTACCCACTTCCCTTTTGCTGCTTGCAACCTCTTCTTGATTCCATCCAGAATTACTTTGTTAGAAGCTTCTGCCTGCCCATTACTTTGAGGGAAACTCGGTGTTGAGAAGTAGTTCTTGATCTTGAATTTTGCACAGAAGTTTTTGATGAGCTTGCTGTCGAACTGTGTTCCGTTGTCGGCTACAATGGCTCTGGGGATGCCAAATCTCGTGATGATGTTCTTCCATATGAAATTCTTGACATCCACATCTCGGATTTTAGCAAGTGGTTCTGCCTCTATCCACTTTGTAAAGTAATCTGTCGCCACCAACAAGTATTTTCTCTGGCCTGTTGCTTGGGGAAGTTGGCCGACCAGATCCATGCCCCATTGGGCAAACGGCCAAGGGCTGGATACTGGATTCAGGTCGGCTGCAGGCTGATGAATCAAAGGTGCAAACCTCTGACATTGTTCACACTTCTTCACATATGCTTCGGCATCTTTTTGCATATATGGCCACCAATACCCTTGGGTAATGGCCCTATGGGCTAATGATCTGCCCCCAGTGTGGCTTCCACAAATCCCTTCATGAATTTCATATAAAAAATCTTCAACTTGAAAAGGGTGTACGCACCTTAAAAGGGGTCCAGTGAAGGACCTTCGGTAGAGATGTCCGTCCGAGGTCAAGCTGAATCTTGCCGACTTCAGTCTGACTTTGTGTGCCTCCTTGCGATCTTCTGGCAGTTTTCCTTCTTTAAGGAATGCAACAATTGCATCCATCCAGCTCGGCCCCATGTCCACGCACATTGCTTCCTGCTTTGCGCTCCGTGGTTCTATGCTCGGACCCGACATGTAGTCGATCATGATTGTTCTTGGCTTTCCAGTCTGCATTGAACTCGCCAGGTTGGCCAACGCATCGGCGTGGCTGTTATCATCTCGGCTAACTTGAAGAAGTCGGCAGTTCTGAAATAGCTCGGCTAACCTGATTACTTCCTTTGCATATGCCGACATCCTCTCGTCCCTGGCTGCAAATTCTCCTGTTGATTGGTTAACAATTAATTGTGAATCGCAAAAAACTATTACCTCGTCGGCTTCTGCTGCTGCTGCAAGTTTTAGTCCGGCAATCAATGCTTCGTATTCAGCTTCATTGTTTGAGGCCTTGAACCCCAAACGGATGGACTGCTCTATAAACTCTCCATCTGGGGATATCAGCAGTACTCCTGCCCCCGCTCCTCGTCGGTTTGAACTTCCGTCCACAAAGAGTCTGAATGAGTCGCCGATGTATATGCTGCACGGTCTGAGCTTTTCCTTTCTTTGGTCTTCTGCTGTTTGCCGGGATGCTTCTTGCTTGCTGGGACCTGGTTCATCTCGGCTCAAGGGAGGCCGATGTTCAATGGACTCCGGCGTGAATTCTGCCACAAAGTCGGCCAGAACTTGTCCCTTGATTGCTGTCCTTGGCCTGAATTCCAGGTCATACTGGCCCAAGGCCACTGCCCATCTTGCAATTCTTCCTGTTAAGTCTCCTTGTTGCAATAAGGACTTCAATGGGTGTTCTGTTAGTATCACTATCTTGTGTGCTTGGAAGTAGTGGTTCAACTTTTTTGAGGCCATGACTAAGGCCAACATTAACTTCTCCAGTGGCAAGTACCTTGTTTCAGCGCTGGCCAAGGTCTTACTCACATAGTAGACAGCTTTTTGTTCTCCCTGCTCTTCTCGGATAAGTACTGCACTTACCGCATGCTCTGACACGGCTAAGTACAGAAACAATTCTTCCCCGGGCTCTGGTGTCGAGAGGACTGGAGCCGTGATCATGTACTTTTTCAGATCGGCCAATGCGGCTTCACATTCTTCGGTCCACAGGAAGTCTGCAGTCTTCTTTACCAGGTTGAAGAAGGGTTTACACTTGTCCGAACTTCGGCTTATGAACCTGTTTAGGGCTGCTGCTCTGCCAGTGAGCATTTGAACCTGTTTGGCCGAGGTTGGACTCTGAAGATCCAAGATAGCCTTGATCTGATCTGGGCTGGCCTCTATTCCCCTTCTGGTTACCAAGTACCCTAAAAATTTACCAGATCCAACACCAAACGCGCATTTTGATGCGTTGAGTCGGAGCCGATATGTTTTCAGTATATTGAATACCTCGGCCAGGTCGGCGAGATGATTTTCTGACTCCTTGGTCTTCACGACCATGTCGTCGATGTAGACTTCCACTGTTCGGCCTATCTGTTGTTTGAACATTTTGGTCACCAACCTTTGGTAAGTTGCTCCTGCATTCTTTAATCCAAAAGGCATCACCCTGTAACAGTATAGGCCCTTCGGGGTGATGAAAGCTGTCTTTTCCTCATCTGGAGGGTACATGGCTATCTGGTGATAACCTCGGTAAGCGTCCAGGAAGCTCATCCTTCCATGTCCCGATGTAGCATCTACCAGCTGGTCAATTTTTGGCAGAGGGAAGCTATCTTTGGGACATGCTTTATTTAGGCTTGTAAAATCGACACAAACCCTCCATTTTCCGTTCTTCTTCTTTACCACCACGGTGTTGGACAACCATGTTGGGTAATTGACCTCTCTGATGGCCCTGGCTTCTAGAAGTTTGTCAACTTCTTCCTCCACAGCTTCGACATGCACCAATGTCGGTCTTCTTGCCCGCTGGATCACAGGTTTAGCCGATATGTGGACGTTTAGTCTGTGGCATGTGACCTCGGGTTCAATGCCAGGCATTTCATAAGGTGTCCAAGCGAACACTTCTATGTTTGTTCTCAAAAAGGCCTCCAGTTCTCTTTCTTCTTCCTCGGCTAAGCCTGAACCGAGAAGAAAAAATCTTTCCTCATCGCCCTCCTGGACGAGAATTTTCTTTAGTGATTCCTCGCTCTTCTCGGCTGGCTCCTTGCCGACATCTTCCAGGACTTCCATGTCCTCATCTTCATACTCGGCCGTTGCAGGTTCTCGAACATTGCAGGTAGCTTTCATTGCTGCCATGGAGCAATTCTTCGCCTGCAGTTGATCTCCTCGGATCTCTTCTATCCCGTGCTCCGTTGGGAACCGCAGAACTTGGTGCAATGTTGAAGGTACTGCCCCCATTGCATGCAACCACGGCCTGCCCATGATGATGTTGTATGGTGAGGGTGTATCAATCACAATGAACTCGGTTGTGATCTTCTTGGTGCCTGCTTGTACTTCTAAGCTTGTTGCACCCAGTGGCCACGTCGGTGTTCCATTGAAGCCGACCATCGGACCAGTTGACTGCTCCAGGTCGTCGGGGTGAAGGCCGAGCTCCTTGTAACATCTAACGTACATGATGTCACAAGAACTTCCTGGATCAATCAGGATGCGTTTTACTTGGCACTCCCCAACCTGGAGGGATACTACCAAGGCATCATTATGTGGGTGCTGGACCATCTCTAGGTCGGCTTCAGTGAAGGTTAACATCTGAAGTTGGCAGTCTTCTGGCCGAGGTCTTTTCAGTCCGACCTGGTTCACGTGCTGCAAGTGCTTCGCTCTTTGGGTTTCTCCCCGAATTTCGTTCTCATTCACCTTGGAGTGAATAACATTTACAACCCGAGGTCTGTCTGCTCGGGGTTGTGGTGGTGGCGGGGCTGCTTCCGCCTGTGGCAATCTTGCCTGTTCTTCCCTTGTTCTGGTCTCATCAACAAGGTCTCTCAAGTGGCCTTGTCTCACCAGATCTTCCAAGTGGGCTTTCAGGGCTCTGCAACCCTGTGTTGTATGTCCATTTTCATTGTGGTATGAGCAATGTCTGTCCGAGTTTCTCCCCATAAACTCCCCAGGTTGCCTTGCCGGTGTTCTGAAATAGGGCTGGCCCCTTATTCTTCCTAGCATCTTGTGAATTGGAATTCGGAACACGGTTGTTACTGCTTGTTTAGCCCTCAGCTCTATCTCCGTCTTGCTGAAGCCGTTGTTACCTCGGCTTCGCTTTGGCGAGTCACTCCGTTGCTCATGTTTGACCTGTTTTGATGCCGATGTATCCTCCTCGGCTCTAGCATATTTTTCAATCCTTGCCATGAGTTCTTCCATGTTCTTTGGCAATGTCTTTGCCAAAGATTTCCGTAGTGAACAGTCTTCCTTCAGGCCGTTCTTGAAGGATACAACTGCTACCTCCTGGTTGCATTCGGGTATTCGGTTGAACACCTCGTAGTATCTCTTTGCATAGGCCCTTAGCCCTTCATCCTTGCTGATTTTTAAAGCCATTAATGCGTCCACCCGTAATGGCTGTAGCTTGTTTGTCACGAACCTGGCCACAAACATCTCGGCCAGGCCTTCCCAAGTCTTTACACTTCCCTTTGGTAGTTTGTGGAACCAATCCGATGCAATTTCCCCAAAGGACGAAGGGAATACTTTGCAGAGCAAAGGCTCATTTCCACTATATAACGCCATTGAGTTCAGGAATAATCCTACATGGAAGTTAGGGTCTGACTTACCATCATAGATTTGGAACCTCGGCATGCTGAATCTTTTTGGAGCTACAAACTTGTCCAGTTCTACCGAGAATGGTGTCCTCGGCTTGACGAGTGAGGTTACCTCGGCTTCGGCGTTCTGTTCCCTTCTCTTGAGATAGTTTCTCAAGTCTTCTTTGCTTCTCCCTGGAGCTCGGCTATCTTTTGATTTGAGCCCCTTCGGCACACTGCTCTCGGCGTCGTGGTGCGCCCGTTTAGATCTTTCTCCACGGGTTGTGTCAAAGCAGAGAGCCTGCTTTTGTACTTGCCGATGTTCTCTTGGTTCCCCATCCTTTTCATTATGTGTCCTCTGGGACTTGCCGACGTCCTCGGAGGGCGGGTGAGGGTGCCCCTTGCTCCTGGAGCGTTGTGATGCGTCGGGTGTCGTTGTCCTTCCTTCATTCCGAGCTTTAACTGCTGGGATTGGCGTATCCTGCAGTGGGTATGGTGGCTGCATGACCTTGGTTTGCATCATGAAGTTGACTACCGACTGCAGGTCGGCCAACTTGGTTGCGAGGTCCTTGACTTCCTCATCCCTTCGTCTGCATCTATCCTTCCATACCTGGAGGTTATCCTCCTTGTAATAGCTATTCTGATCCGTCTTCTTCGAAGTGTCGTCCTCCTGGACGACGTTTTTGCCCCCGTGCCCCTGGCCACGGGTTTGGTCGTTGTGGTTGCCTCCTTCGGCATCCAGGTCAATAGGCGTGTCATTTTCAGCTGGAATGTCATCCCCGATCCTCTCGTTCTGTGCGTTGCTAGCCATCTATTCGTCTATCTTTCCCACAGACGGCGCCAAATTGTGTGGGTTATTTTTCTCGGCCACACTGCCTATCTTAGTGAGTTAGCAGTAGTAGCACAGGCAGAATAGATGGAACAAGCAATAACACAAAGACAAGAAGGATTTACGTGGTTCGGCAATAATTGCCTACGTCCACGGGTGCGCCGAGGTGTTTCACTATGAGTAATAACAAGAATTACAGTTTTGCTCTCAGTAACTCTCACTCTCTGAGTATATAATTGTAAATGTTACAATTGGCTCGTAGTTGTATATGCTCTCTTCAGAATGAATTCCCTCTTAATCCCCACTCTATATCTCGTCCTCCATCTCTATATATACATCGGAATAGAGATGGGGAAGCTCACAGCTTTTGAGCTGCCTTGCCAGCCCACCAAAGCACTTTTGGCAGCTTTTCAGGTAAAAGCACATTCTTTCTGCACATGGCCGCCTATGGCCTCGTGGCTATTTCGCATGGCCTCAAGGCCAGCTTGTTGGTGAAATGATGGCCTCACGGTTTTCTCCACTAGGCTGGACATCCACCTAACCAAGATAATATTTAATAATATAAACCTCGGCTTACTCTTCTGCGGGTAGTTCGGCCTTTGTATGCTAAGCCGAGGTTCGAGGCCTTTAGCCCAGATTGAGATGTCTCCTGAGTTCACCTCGGAAAATAGTAGAGTTCCTTGGCAAGAATCTTACTGTTACACATAGCACCCCGGGTGACATGTCGGCATCCCCTTGCCACGTGTTGAGTCCCAGAAATATATCCCCACAGCAATACTTATATATAGTGGTTTGTCAATGGTGAGAGAAGAAGAAGGAGATGAGAAATGAAGGAAGAAAGATCAACAAATGGGTGTTTCCTTGAAAGTCTGGGTGGAGATTTTGTGGCTGCTTTTGACCTCAAGTTTTATGTATTCTTTTTTACTGGGTTTTGAGGTCAGTGAGGAGACAGGCTATTTGGCCAATGGCCTCTTTTTCTTTTGAGCTGTACTTTTATTTATGTAATAAGTTAAACTTAAACGAGCTATTTGAATAGCTTGATTCATTTAACAACTCTACTCTAAGTATAATTTATCAAAATAAAATTACTAATAATTTGGGACTCTGAGACTTTTATGGAAAAGAAGAGGAGATTCAGTTACATAACTTGAAGAAATAAGACGAGTCCTGCAAAATTGCTTATTTACGTATGAATAAAAAGAAAATTGCTTGTGTGGCAATTGACTGAAATGATGCAATCTCTAACATTATGAATATTTTTTTGAAATTTTTTCAACATTATAACAGACGATTCCTTTTTATACAAAATTATCTTGAATATTTTTTTTTTCAATTATTAAATACTATGCATCTTGTTTGGTTTTAAAAAATTGAACTCACTTTTAAAAAATTAAAGCCACATTAATAAATACACGAGAAAATGATGCTTTTATGTTTAATAACAATAATAATATATAGGAAAATCAATTCGCATTTGGTAGAAATAGTAAATAGGCTACATATTTTATTTTATTTTCCCTGTCCTGTGAAGAGTTTATTTCAAATTATTCATATTAGCACCACAAGATTGGATCGATATCATTCGTCACCGTTCCATTTTACAATGTCTTTTAATAAATTAAAAAAAAAACATTTAAAACAATAATAATGTTATGTGATTTTCGGTATATAATATCATTTATTTTTCAATAATAAATTATCATATAAATATGTATAGCTGACTATGTATATAAGATTTTTGTTCAGTTTATTATTAATTAATAACAATTAATAACATCGTGTATAAATGATGATGTAATATATTGCCATAAATGAAATAGATCCAAATTCCAACCCGAACACAACCTTCTCCAGCCAACTTGAAAAATGGATTGACTTTGATATGAACATATTGGGCTTAACTCATCTTTTTATTTGTTGTTAATTGATTGGGCCAGCCCACCTTGAAGTCGAAGCTCAATCAAATAACGGACTAAAGTAATGGTAGAAATACTAAATTTTCTACCAAACAAATAATAAAATGTCTTATATGGGTGTGAGGTCCACAATTTTGTAGACCCCACACCAATGTGAGACATTTGATTATTTATTTTGGTAGAAAGTTTGGGATCTATAGCATTTTCTAATAAATTTCAGGGTAAATTACAACTACAATCTTTAAGGTTTGTTTAAAATATATATTGTTCTTTGTGGTTTAGAAAATTAAAAATATTCTCTTATCTGAATTTTTTATTTAGCAGAACTAATTGAAAAAATAAAATTTTTGATTGCTCTCCTATACAATGATTAAGGCCTCGTTAGAGAAGCGACCGGTTTAACCAAAAAATTACTATAAAGGCCAAAAAGCCAACAACTCATACTAAAAAGTCAAAAATTCTCTTTTCTCTCTACTTTTTGCACATCTTTTCGTAAAAAGTCAAAAAGTCATCCCAAACATACTAGTTTTTTTTAGCTCATATTTTAGTCAAATAGTCAAAAAATTACTAAATTAGCATGTTCCCAAACGAGGCCTAAATTACTTGAATTATTAATTGAAATAAAATTTTGATATCATTAAAAACTGTTAATTAACTTGATAATTTATTAATGAAATGGGTTATTTGTTATGAAATTATAAATTTCAAGTGATGATATGTAATTTTCAAAACTATAGAGATAAATTGTATTTTAAGCAAATTTCAAGAGATCTATTTGTAATTTATCCTAAATTTTTATAAAACTTTTAGGGAAATCTTATTGTATACCGTATATCCTACCACAAAAATGTATTTTACTATAAAGTTTCATAACATCAATTATTAAATGCATAACTTTATTATAAATTGGCATAATAAAATGTCAAAAATTTTGTGATTAATGTTGTAAAAATTTATGACTTGATTACGATATTTTTTGTTATATTAATTTATAATAATATTGCACATTATGTAATTGATATTATAAAATTTTATGATAAAATTATATATTTTGTGTGCACCTCTTAAGGGTGCACATCGGAGCATTTTCCCAAAATTTTATTATAGATTAACACGGTATGTAATAACAAAATTTTGAAAAGTTATTGGATGGCAATGGGGAAATTGCACTTCAATGCAAAATTTCAAAAATATTTATAAATAAGTGGAAAATTTTATCAATTTTAATAATTAAATTTATAAGTTTTTTTCATTAATTGGTAAATATTTTATAAAAATATCACTTATTTGCAATTTTTCCTTTGATAATAATGTCCCACATCATTCATATTTAATTATTAGTTTTCCGTTAAAAATCAGCACAAATGTGATACATCTTACAATTTATATCAATCAAAATTAAATTGAGACAGCACATACAGGATTTCAGCAATGGTGTTCAAGCAGATACTAAAATAGGTTTAAATAGCTTAGAGCAATTTTAATGTTCAATGATAGTATAGGAGTGATCATTAGTTCAATGGATAAGATTTAGCCTAATTATCTTGAGGTTATAGCCAACACTTTATGCATTATACTAAAGGTTAAGTATGTACTCAATCTTTTTCCTCTCAAACATACGTTAATATATACTAATTGAGTATTGTTTTGTTTTTTTTAATGACAGTATAGCTTTGTCAAAATTATTTTTGACTTGTTACAGCTTAAAAAGTTATATTTTGATTATATCGCACTAATGATAACTTGTCATTTCAGTACAAGTAAGTTTCTTATTAGATCAATCGAACGCTTTCTCTCTCATTTGGGAGCTAATCTAAATGAGTATGAAGTTTTAAATTTTTTAATTTCTTATTTTTTTCTAAATATATAAATTGTGATTCTTGAGGTAATTTAACTTTGTAATTATATAATTCTTAGCATACTTTAGTTTTTGTAATCTGTATAAATTGTTTCATAGTATTAAAATTTCTAATTATAAACCAGAAATAACTTTGGTGGGATTTAAGAATTGTTTTGAGAACTAACTATTTTAATTATTTTTTTATTTTTTACAAAAAGACGTGTAATAAAATATAGAGAATAGTTGATTTTTTTAGTAATAACTTTTTAATTTTTTGACTATATATTTTAAGTGGTTCCCAAGCTAATCAATTTTAACATAATCAGATCTTGATTTTATGGGAGAGAATGTAAAGCCATAATGGTATAGATAAAAATAAATAAATAAAAAAGAGCTAAGTGCACAGAAATGGTGTACAAAATTAGTCGTGGACTAATTCTATGACTGATTCTATATACTATTTCTGTATTTGTAACAAAACTCTATAGATAAAGATGCAAGCAGACTTTTTCTTTGATATTCACATAATTAAACCTTGATTTTTTGAGAGAGTACGTAAAGCCATTGAAAAGGCAAAAAGCGTAAGTCTAGGCCGAGTTAGGACTAGGAAGAAGCGCGCCGAGCTATGGGCTGAGTAGAATGGGCTTCGCCGCTGGGCGCTGTTAGCCCGGTCATGGATGACTGAAGTTAGCTCGGTTCGAGTATTCTGAACTGGGGTACAAGTAGTTGCGTTGTGTAAACAAGTTGATACCGAGCTAGGTAAAGCAAGGTAGAACCGAGCTAAGGAGAGTTCGGTGAAACTGGCCACGTCAGCATATGTTAGCCCGGTTGCTTTGTTATTCAACCGTGGTAAAACTATCTCACTTGGTTTAAGCAGTGAAGAGGGTGTGGAAGGATAAGCATTATCTTCCAGGAGTGTGATTCCTAGGAGGACTTTACATTAAGGAGTAAGAGTCCTACTAGGATTATGCCAAGCAAAAACTATAAAAGCTCATAACAGAACCTATGTACAGGTATCACAACTTTGATTCCCGAACAAACTGAGCTTTTTGTCTATTTGTCTGTTTTTCTAACTTAGGCATCAGAGAGGTATCCAGCACACACTCGCCGGCTAGCTCACGTTTGTGTTTTCAGGGAGTAGAGTGACGACGTTTGGAAGAGCGCAGACTTGATCAACAGAATTATACGAGAACATTATTTCATGCTCGTACAATTGGCTCCGTCTGTGGGAATTCCACAAAGAACAAAACCTCTTGATCAAGCTTTCCTCTCTAGTTGGAAGCAATGGCGCACAATGAAAACTTGCTGCAATCTGCTATTGATGGGCAAACCCCGGAGGGGCCTGGGAGGCTTGAAGGTTTGCCTTCTGTCCCACCCATGGCAGATTTAGAGCCCCAGCGACAGAACTCCAGAAGAGACGCAAAGGGAAAGACGGGGCGCAAGCCTCCGTCGCTCTCAAAGCCCTGAAAGGCAGAGGCAGAGGTTGGACCCTCAAGTTCTGGAGGATCGCGTAAAGGAGCAGGACGAGTTAATTAGGAAGATGGCAGCAGACATGGAGACAATGAAGCGCTAGATAAAAGGGAAAAGGGTGGCGACAGGAGAAGGGCGCAAAGGCAACACGCCCCCTCACCACTCAGAGGATCGTGATAAGCATACCACACCATCGCAAGCAGAAAGTAGGAGCCTTAGAACAGGCGACACTCAATCAAGGACTTCCAGGACTCGTTACTCTAGGTTTGAGAGAACGAGAACTGAGAGGTTGTGTATTGAGGAAAGCACCTATCGGCCCTCGCACACGCACTAAACGACATCCAGGCACACGGAGTTGCCTAGGTCAGCAGACTTACGAACAGTACTTGAGGAAAGGGCCCGATGGAAGGAGGACACCAGGGCTCGCGACCCACGTAGAGTTTTAGCACTACAGCGATTGGCCCCTAGGACACATGGGAGTGTCGAGGTAGGAATGCCAATGTCGCGCCTTGCTTACGAACCAGCCGACAAAGTATTAGCAAGGTTACAGAGCTCGCCGTTCGTTTTGATAATAAAGAACGCACCACTACCTTCAAGCTTCCACCAGCCCAAATTCACTACTTATGAGGGAAAAACAGACCCCTACATGCACTTAAGCCACTTTCACCAGGTTATGGCAATATATCGATGAAACAAGGCCCTGATGTGTATCCTGTTCCCATCCAGCCTTGGCGACCTAGGTCTAACCTGGTTCGAAAGGCTACTAAAAGGCAGCATCGCCTCCTGGGCACAATTGGCAGAGGCATTCGTGACTAGGTTCAGAACGAACACCAAGACACCAGTGGAGATCGATCAGCTACTCTCCATTGACATGAGCGACAAGGAGACGTTGAGATCCTACAACGGTCGATATTGGGAGACTTTCAACCAGATAGGAGATTGCCCCACAAATCTCGTCATCGCGCAATACAAAAGGGGTTTACCAGTCGGAAACAAGTTGAGGGACTCAATTACTGTGATGCCACCCCTCACGATAGAGGCCCTAATGGAGAGGGTGCACCAACATATCCACGTAGAGGAAGATAGCGCCCGGGCTAAAACAAAATCTGGCTCAACAGTAATGCCAGACAAAAAGACTGCAGCAAAAGTCAACACGGTAGAACAACCAAACAGGAATGGGTGAGGCAAGCGAGCCAACAGGGAGGACCCAGAAAAAAGGAGGCTAAGAGTTCGCACTACCACCACCACCGTGTTGAATAAACCCATCTACTGAATTCTCAGCATGATAAAGAATGAACCCTTCATTCGGCGGCTAGCCAAGTTAGGAGTAGCACAAAGAAGCTACGACGAGAGGTCCCGCTGCACTTTCCATGATGAGAAAGGGCACCTGACTAAAAATTGCACACCCCTGAGGCAACATCTGGAAGAATTAGTAGCTGCTGGTCACCTAGACCAGTATATCGAAGGGGGAACACAGCCAGCCCCCCAGGACCTCAACGAGCTAAACAGGATGCCGGTGGACGGACTACCCAAAGGCGTAATCAATGTTATTTATGGGATCATTGAACCTGAGCGGGTTTGTGAACTCAGGGGAATGATAAAGAAGGCAGAGCACCTGAAGGAGGTACTAAGTGCACAACTCGCCTTCAAAAAGGGCAAAACAAAGGCTATGAACGTCATATTCTTCTCAGACAAAGACCTAGCAAGGCTACATTGCCCTCACAATGACGCACTGGTGGTAACTTTGCACGTCAAGAACTTCGACATCAAGCGAATCCTGATTGACCAAGGAAGTTCATGCGAGATAATGTATTATGAAACCTTCAAACAACTGAAACTAGAGGACAAAGACTTGGCCCCTACAACATCCCCCATAGTTAGCTTTAACTCAATGCTGGAATGGCCGGTAGGCAAGAAAATCCTCCCAGTCAAAGCTGGGACTATGACTAAACAAGTGGAATTCTGGGTATTGAAGGTCCCTTCCACTTATAACATAATTCTGGGAAGAACATGGATGCACGCCATGCGATCAGTAGCTTCAACCTACCATCAAGCACTGCGGTTTCCCAACGAAGCCGAAGTAATTAAAGAGGTCTTGGGAGACCAAATCATGTCAAAACAGTGCTTCGTCACAGTAAATGGCAGCCAGGCTGCAAAAGGATATGTACAGATGGTAGAAGAGCAGATGGTAGAAGAGCCAGAGAGCAATGAACTATTTGCAGATGTTGGCAAAGCAGTAGAACAGAAGGCAGTGGAAGACTTGGTAGAGGTAAGGATAGATGAAAAGAACCCAGAAAAGTTCTTTTTGCTTGGCTCGTCTTTGTCCAGCACTGAGAGAATAAAGATCATAGAATTCTTAACCTTTAACATCAAAGTGTTTGCATGGACACCATACGACATGCCTGGCATTGACCCAAACTTCATCTGTCACCAACTGAATGTCCACCCGACTGCTAGACCAATTATGCAGTGTACTCGCAGATCAGCACTTCACCACGCGGAGATAGTGGCGGAGGAAGTGGGAAACTTGCTGGAGGCAGGAGCCATCAGAGAAGTACACTATCCCAGGTGGATATCCAATACTGTAGTAGTGCCAAAGAAGAATGGAAAAATGGCATGTTTGCGTGGACTACAAAACAGTCAATAAGGCATGCCCAAAGGATAGCTTTCCCTTACCCAAGATAGACCAACTGGTAGACTTGACGGCAGGGCACAATCGACTTAGCTTCCTTGATGCGTATAGAGGTTACCATCAGATCGCTATGTGTGAGCCAGACCAGGAGGTCACATCTTTTACAACGCCTAGGGGATTGTATTGTTATAAGGTCATGCCCTTTGGCCTAAAAAATGTAGGGGCCTCCAATAGATGGTCACCAAAATGTTTGAACCATTGTTAGGCAAAACAATGGAGGCTTACATAGATGACATGGTGGTCAAAAGCAAGGATGAGAAAGACCATCTCAGGGGCCTAGATGAAATGTTCCAAATCCTAAAGAAGAACAAGTTGCGTCTAAATGCATCTAAGTATACGTTTGGCGTAGGATCAGGCAAATTCCTAGGCTTCCTGGTGACCAACCGAGGTATAGAAACAGACCTCTCTCAGATCAAAGCAATCCAAGATCTAGAGAGGCCCAACACAGTAAAAGAGGTGCAGCATCTCACTGGCCTAGCTGCCGCACTCAACCGGTTCATAAGTCGGTCATCAGACAGATGTCGACCATTCTTCCAAGCGTTAAAGACCAAATTTGAGTGGGATGAAGAATGCGATCGTGCCCTAGAGAGCCTGAAAGACTACATGACTTCTCCTCCATTACTAGTAACCCCAGTACCTGGAGAAGAGCTCTTTTTGTATTTAGTAGTTTCACAGCATGCAGTCAGCGCAGTGTTGGTCAGAGCAGAAGGAATCCAACACCTGCCTATCTTTTATGTTAGCAAGACCTTGTTGGGGGCAGAAACCAGGTACCTGCTATTGGAAAAGCTGGCCTTAGCTTTAATGATGGCCTCAAAAAAGTTATCACATTACTTCCACGCCCACACCATAATCATCCTAATAGTTTTTCCCTTAAAAGCTTTGTTTAAGATGGCGGACTTTTCTGGACAAATCTTGAAATGGGCGATGGAATTGGGACAATTCGACATCAAGTTTCAACCCAGAACCGCAATAAAAGCCCAAGCTCTGGCAGACTTTATGGCTGAGTTCACACCAGGAAGCCATCACATCTGCCCAGTTGACTTAACTGATACAACCGAAAAGGGGAAGAAAGTGCTGCAGGAATTGCGCAGCCCCCAAAACAAGATGCCCAGCCACATCCCAAGGCATACCGAATTGAAGAAAGGGAGGAAGAGGCAAACCATGTGTAGACGTCCCCAAACGTCCCGGGAGGATGAGTCCCGTTCTGTTCATTTTGGGCTCACTACAGTTCGGACTCAAATTATCACGGTTCTTAATCTGAACCAAAGAGTCCAAATCCGGCAAATCGTTTTGAGAAAATAGATTTTTAGAAAGAAGTGCCAAATATGGACTGCTTTGCCAGATACAGAGTCGCCACCTAAATATTTTATTTTGAAAAATTTAGAAAACCCTGACTCGTTGCCTAAGGCCACGCGTTCGTCATCACCAAAGTTGCCTCGGCTCGGGAACTTGGGTACGATTGGGGAAGGTCACTTCGTGAGCACCCCCGCTCGCCCGATCAAAGATCGGCCTCTACTAACAATGATATCTAGTTTTGAAAACATTATGCGTTCTTATTCCGGTTATTAGCCTAGATTTACTATGTGATGCGCACAGCATACAAGTATAGACTGAGTCGCCTGAATTGGAACAAAACATTTCCTGTTTATTTTTGAAAGTGGTTTGCTACTCGCAAGTAGGCTTAAAATGCGGATTTTGCCACCCTCAGGTGGGCTTTAGAAAAGATGGTTTTGCCACTATCTAGTAGGCTTAAAACTCACAGTCAATGAATTGTTCCAACCCAAATAACCCAACCTTCACCCACAGGCATTCAGGCAGTTATATCACATAAGTATATAGCCTCATGGTAAGCATGCTATCATGGCAGTCACTCACACGCATGCAAGGATGCTAAAGCATAAAACTTACCGAGTACTCCAAGCCAAAATAGAAGCTATGTTAGAAATCCATGCATGATCCTAACTATACAGAAATGCCTAATGCAGCACATGCAAAATGCAACTAAGATAGGCTCGACTATTCTAAAGATGGCATGTGAAATGCTACAACTAACAAGTATTCAACTCGGAATTGAAATACAATGCAGTTAATATGATGCGCCGAGCCCGGTGCATGCAAGACAGATGAATGAATGCAAATATGCTATCATACTATATGCTAATTGAAACATGCCCTAATCTAACCATCATAAGCTGGTAAATAAAAGGGAGAAAGACGTGGGGTTGGAAGACATACATCACACGCACGCACACTTATTACAACATTGCCCTCGCTCGGAGGGTTCGAATAAATAATATACAGTCCCAAATAAATAATACAGTCCGAATAAGTACAAAACCCTAATTAATTAACAAATTAATCTAGGAAAGCAGTAAATTAGCATGCAAGCCTATGGACTGCCTCAGCTCTGTTCCGAATGATGAATGACGCGTGCTTGAGTTGCCTTGCGCGGAAATCCGTTGCGATGCCCCAATTAGCCTCTGTTTACAATTAAGCCCGGAATATTGCACGAAGCTCCAAAAGACTGCCGGTTTCTGATTTGCTGTAACAGAGAGCAAGAGAGGGGCATGGCAATGTATTTTCACATATGTATGCTTGCCTCGATCCTCGTGCCATCAATCACGCATCTCGATGCATGATGGCCGAGGAATCGAATTGCATGACTCAATATGAAATGAATGCACATATAAACATAACAAGACCGAGACTCCATCATGGTTAATCCAGAGTGTCGGTGACTGGGAATTGAGACACGTTCCGTCACTCGGAGTACGAAACGTCCCTCGTTTCCCGTGCTTGGGCTAACTCCTATCCCAAGCATAATGCAATATGCATGACATGCATGAATGCAATCCTAACATGCAACCTAACATACGCAATGCTATGAGATGGCATACACAATGCACGATGTAGCAAGACATACACAATGCCCTAACATACGACCTAGCATACGCAATGCTATGAATTGAAATGGCATACACAATGCATAATGGACTTACACCAACATGAGTGGACCTCAGCCACTCTCACATCAGTAGCCATTAGATGAAAATGAGACAACCGAAATGCGTGCACACATGCACGCAAACCGAGGACCGATCCTAAGGCACAACATGCGACTCTAACAAGGCATGGCAAGGGATGAACGATGGCATATGAGAATGTAAATTCCAGCACTGAAACATGATGCTAAATGGTCTCAAAACATGGAAATATGGCACCCAATGCATGAAGTAAACCCCGAAACTCAAAACTAGGCACATGTATTGACTTATAGCTATGCAAAGCGAGCATTATTTGAATATGAAGCACAAAGACAGAGCGAAGGCAGTCCCAAAATATGCACATTTCCAGTTTAAAGCATGGCCAAAAAGTGCTAACATGATGGGCTAAAATAGCATGCAATAATGACTAGCAAGCATGGTTTACATGACATGTATGTGAAGCACAAGAGAACTCATCAAACCAGCCAAAATCAGTGAATAAAACATGTCAAAATATGCCCAAATAACTTCTGAAATGCAACCAACATATGCAAAAATAATGGGTTCCTTTAAAGGGCCATACAATGGGTTATTAAGCACCTACAAGATAGACACTTAGCAAGACCAAATCAACTCTGGAAATGGGTTATGACAGTCCTAAAACCCACCAAATAGGCCCTGGAATCAGTCTCAGAAACATGCAAAGAAAGGCCTCTTTGAGAGGCCTTGAATGGGATTACTCTACACATGCATCATAGAAATAAAATATGGCCAAGAAGGCCTTGGACAGAGCCAAGGTAGACCTCAAAACCCTCAGAATAAAGCCTGAAAAGTGACTTCAATGCATGCAAAATAGGGTCCCTTTGGAAGGCCAAACATGCTAGTAAAGAGAATGAGGGGTGAGAGGGTCACCCCTCTATGATTTCAAAGCTCAAAACCTCATCAAAGCCACTAAAAATCCACTGGATTTTAGTGGCTAAGAGGCCAAAACAAGACTTATGCAAATGCTCAAATGCATGGCTCAAAGCATGTGGAAATGAAGCATGCAAGGAAGGAGATGACTCCAAACAGAAAAGTGGCCTCAAGAAAACTTAAAGAGGAGGTTAAAAAAAGATTTTTTTCAGTTTATACCAAGCCTCAAAAATATTCACAAGTAGGGCTAAAACATGATGCAAAAATAGCCCTAAAAGAGTGATAAAGGACAAGGGGCAGCAGATGGTCTCAAACAGCAAAGAGCCCTTCAACAAAGTTGAAGAGGGGCTCAAAATAAGATACTTTACAGTTTAGCTCGAAGCCCAGAAATGTAAGCAAAAGGGGCTAAGAGATAAAGCAAAATAAGGCTAGAAAAGGGGAAAAGAGGACTTACCCTTGTAGCACAGCAATGCAGCAGCTTTTGGTCCAAGAAAATGAGCTCCTAACCTCTGAAAATCAGCCTCAAGGTGTTAGAATGGAGGATGGAGGTGGTAGGCTATGAGTTGGTGTGTAAATGGTGCAAGAACAAGGGTGTTTTGAGGCTTGGATGAGAGAGATATGAAGGATTGTATGCAAATGCTCTAGCTGGTTTTTCTAACACTTAGAAATGAAGCTCAAGTGTTGGCTTTATAGAGGAGAGAAGCCAAAAGAAAAGGGGGGGAAAAACCAATTCAAATGTCCCTCCAAAAGGACAGACCCTCGGACAGAGGGTCTGGTGCAAAATAGCTGGCACAGCTGTAATGCACCAGAAGGGACAAAAATGGCCGGCCAGGTGCAAAAGGGCCAGGTGGCCTGCCGGCCAACTCCCCTGGTCGGCCGACCAGGGGTCAAAGGGGTCAACAAGAATTGCTGGTTGGCCACCCCAAAAAGGTGGCCTTCCAGATGAGTGCAATACAGCTACATGGTCAAAACCCAAAAAATGTGAACCAGGAGAGAGAAAAACCAGCTTTTTGGAGGGGTTCAAAAGGGTCAAGAACAATTGCTGGTCGGCCTACCCATATTGGTGGCCTCCCAGGTGTGTACAACACAATGATGTGGTGGAAAATCAGAAAAAGTGGCCCGGGAGTGGGAAAAACCAGCTTCCTAGTGAAGAAAACGGGCAATGAAGAGCGATGAAGAAATAAAACTGGTTTTTCAGAAAAATTGCTGGTCTCCCACCCTCCTACAACCTTTCTAACAATGAAAATAAGGTCCCTGCCAAAAATGGACCAAGACGGATGCAAAACGAAGGTTCGGGGGCCGAAACACGTAGTTCGGGGCCCCGAAAACAGGCTGTTAGGCACCGGAAGTGGCGTTCGACCACGGAGTTGGTCTCTCGGGCCACAGTGTCCCTCAAAAGGGAGGAAACAAGGTGTGTGCCAAAAACCGGAGCAAACAAAGGTAGTTAAGCGGTCCCGAACCGAGGCACACGGCCGACGGCTCCGAAAACCGGAGACCGGGCTCCAAATGGGAAAAATGGCCTACGACCATGAAACGTAGCTTACGGCCACCGAGAGATGATCTACGAGACCTCTCCCTCCCTTCGGCAAGAGAAAACAAAGAAAACAGGGCCTGGTTCGCAAACCGAGGCAAAGCACAAAAGAGTCCGGAAGTCTGGAGGCAAGGCTCGCAGCCGTGACTCCGCGACCTCAGAACGAGCACAATATACAACATCACCAAGCGCTCAATCGGTGACGTCTGAGTCTTAAGGTCGGTCAAAAATGGGGTGTTGTAACAACCCTCACACTGTTTACCGATTAATTACTGTTTACTGCTAAACTGAGACCGAATATAGAAAGTAATTGAACTGACTGAATTACTGAACTAACTGACTGAAATCTGAAACGGAGTGTATTGCCTGTATCTGTTTGAAGTGCATTTTATCTGTTTGACTGTTTAATTATCTGTTTAGTTTTTATGTTTAAACTGCAGATTGAAGGCCTTATCGGCGGCCGAATCAGAAATTGATTGATGTTTTAGGATCACGGGAATTTATGTGATTTTATGGTACATTTAATTGAATAGTGATTTGGTATGATTAAATTAGAGTAAATAATGGTAAATAACAAGAGTTAGCTTAATTACCCTATTGCCATTGTGAGTAGGCCTTTGTTTATTAAAATATTTGAGCCTTTATACACTTAGACAACATTTTGCTCAGCTCATTTCATGTTCATAGCCGACTAGAGAGAGAGGGGGGGACTTGAGTTCATCTTGTCATCTTGGCTTGAAACCTTGAAGAATTGGAGTGTAATTGGCAAATTGAGTCTCAAGACTAGTGATTAAAGACCTAGGTAAGGTAATTGAACCTCTCATTGTTGTCTTTAAGTTGATTCTTGCATGGTTCATGTCTAATTGTAGAGCTAAGGCATGATTTAGTTCTAACATGTTGAATTGAAGCTTATTCCTTGCATGCATGTTGATATTGTTGAGGTTTAAGTTGATTTCATGGCTAAAGGTTACATGCATGTTCATATTTTTGGTTAAGTCCATGATTTCACCTTATCTTGAAAAGGTTTGGCTCACTAGAGCATCAAATTGAAGCTTTGAAATGATTTGAATTCATGCATGTTTGCATGTTCTTCATGTCCATGAAATTTGGTTTGAAATTGAGTTTGTTTGAACCACCCTTGGGCTTTGATTTCTCAAATTAACCTTTGAAACATGTTGTTCTATGAGGTTACAGATGTTTTCCAGAAAATTAGCCCAAGAGGATCGAAATTTATGCATCAAAACATGATTTTGAACTAGGAGCTCAAATCTGGAATTTCCAGATTTTGGTTGTCCGCTCGAGCGGGGGGAAGTGCTGCTCGAGCGGGGAAATTGAGCATCCAGTACTTTGCACTGTTTTACAGTCCGCTCGAGCGGGGTATTGGACGCTCGAGCGGGACCTTGTGTCTTACGCTCGAGCGGATATCGAGCGCCCTATCGAACGTGATTTTCACACATCCAGTACTTTTGTCATGTTTTGCAGACCGCTCGAGCGGGGGAAGTGACACTCGAGCGGGAACCATTGTCTGCATAACCGCTCGAGCGGAGTGAGTTACGCTCGAGCGGGACCCTGTTTCACTGAAAGTTCTGAAAATGTTTTCTGAATACATCTTTGCATCCTCATCCCATCCTACGCATTCTTAGGCCTAGTTTAAGACATCATAATGAGGATATAGATGTAGAACACACCGAGGCAAATTAGGGGTTAAGTTTTTACCTTTCCCAACTGCATAGCTTAGTGTGTGTTCAATCTGTAACTGTGTAAGGTTGGCTTCCGGAGACGTGCTCTAGCTTACTGTAGCCCAGAACTCTGTGAGTAACAATTGTGTAAAGATATGTTCAAAATGATTATCTTCTGAATACTGAACTGAACTGTTTACTGAACTGATATTGTTTACTGAATGAATGTATGTCCGATATTCTGAATGTACTGTGGCATCCTTAGCACCTACTGTTACTGTTACTGTTACAGAGATCTCTGTCGGTTCCCTCGTGGAACCACTACTGTTTACTGATTGATGGCCATCATTACTGTTCGGTCTTTAAGACCTACTGCTTACTGTACTGTTATGCTAATGGATGTACCACATATGACTGAAGGACTGAAAGACTGAAATATTGATTTAATGAACTGTTTTTATTACTGTAAGGACATTCATTCTAAACCTCTTTACGCATTACGTTATTCACTGGGCTTTAGCTCACTGCTCATATATATATGTAGGTGTACAGGCACCAAACCGGAGCTAGGAGCGTGGGGTAGACCTTCCTTTTTGTCAAGCCAACCACGGTGCCTCACTGCGAGGTTCCGAGCCTGCCAAGCTATGGCTTAGGGGTGTTTTAAATTCCCCCGCCTGTCTCTGTAACTGTCTTGTTTACTGTATAGACTGATAACACTGTACTGTACTGTTTAATAGGGGTTAGACCCCTGTCCTGTTCTGACTGATTGTATATATATTGTGCATACTGTTCTGTACTGGTTTCATATGTATGTATGAAAAGTCCTTTTGCATACAAACTGTCACAGCTCATTGGACATTGTTTTATTACTGTATTGGCTTCCGCCATGCCCCTGTACTCTGTATTACTGTATTACTGTTAAGCAGGCCTTCGGTAATCTCGGATTACTGGCCGGTTACGGTGCTAAACCCATAGGGGCGGGTTTGGGTCGTGACAGGTGTCTACAGTTGCCCCTCTTTGACAGAACTCGGAAGTCAAGGAGTGACGGGAATGAATGTCAAAGCCCAGAGACGACCCATTTTTGACAAGGCCAAAGACTTAGACAAACAGGCGAGACGAACAGAAAGATGTGCCCGCAGGCATGCCCGCAGGCAGGGGGCAAAATGCAAAGCGATATGCACAAAGCCGGATGTAACTCAATGACCATGCAAAGCAACAAGCTGTAATGAAGCAAATATTCACAATAGATGCAACAGTTTTAAGCAAGAATGCAAAGTAAAACTACATTTCATGCAGTTAAAATGCGAAGAATTATTCAATTCTTGCCACGTCTCACACGGAGAAAATACAATACCTGCGCGGTTCATTTGGTCGTACCAACCTCAAATGAACCGTACATATAATATCGTGCCTGCAAAAGAAAGAAACTCAACAAGTACAACATAGTTAGCAACATATGTTCAGAGTGATATCGAATACAGACAAACACGGTGTCAATGGGTGAGTGCCTCGCAATGCGAGAGGAAACGCGCGTGACAACGCAAGTTTAAGCATGGGGGTATGACAATACCCGTGAAATGTGCACAATAGTGCAAGTGGTGTGCATGAGAATGTAGGTGATGTGCACAACAATGTAGAACAAGTGTAAACTCGAATGCATGTTTGTCACAAAATGACGAGCAAAGAAATGCAGGTTTTTTGACGAGGGCGGCTCGATCGCGACCTCTGATTTACCTCCCGGAGGGGTCGCGATGTATTCAAAAAGGATACATCTTGATTTTGATGAGTAACGATGAAGCACACATCGAAAGTTGGAGTTGAAGTTCCCGCGGATAGATTTCGCGATGAAAAGTGCACTTTCTTTGTACTTTCTCGGGTGCCGGGGACTCCAATCATCACCAAAATTTGCAGAGACCTTGGAGACCACCTTGGGAATGCTGCCGACCATGTTTGGTCCAAGGGGGAGGCCACCGGCCAGGTTTTTGAAATGGGGTGGCCGGCCTACCAGAAAAGGTGGCCGGCCGGCCACCTAGCCCAAATCCGGGGCAGTTTGGTCTTTTTGTTCTTATTTCTTTAAATATACAAAACCAAACACTTTATGCTCATAACTCCAAGGCCGAAATCAATCCCTCTACCTTCCTAGAGCATTTTCTCTCTCAGATCTGCACTCTATATGTGTTTTCCAACGCCCCACGCCAAGTTGTTTCGCGAAAACTTTTAGTTTTCTTCACTTTGGACCGATTAAAATTTGGTTTTGGAGCTTCTTTTCTCATTTTCACCACTTGAGGTAAGTTTGTCTCAATATTTGGAAGATTTTCTCGGGAGTTGACTTTTGTTGACTTTTCCATTTCCCAAGAGTTGACTTTTGTTGACTTTTTCCAATTTTGGCTCATTTTGCTCATTTTTGCTCCTTTTTGCAGATTTCTTGAGATGGCGGGTCATTTTCCCCATGGCGGAGGTTCTCCAGGTGCCGGAGGTGATCCGGACATCACGTCTTTACCCCCGAGGGTTCGGCCATTCATCCCCGAGAGGTACAACCCTCCGACACATATCCTCCCTCAGGCGGTTTTTTATCATTTTACTGATTTCGATGATCGAGCGCCTGGGGATCTGCTTTTGCGAGAGCTGGAGTCCCACCTCTCTCATCAGATACGAGAGGTATTTACTTTACTTTTACATTTTCTGCAATGTATTCTGCATTTTCCGTGCATTTCGTGCTTTCGCTATGTTTATCTGCTCACTCAAGCACACAACTTGTTTTGAATGTTTAGTCTATAACACCGTATTCCGTTTGCATCTTGAACACATAGTTCAAATACTCTGACTTTCGGAACACGCAGCCCGTATATTGATTATGAACACACAGCACACACTTGTTGAGAATTGAACACACAACCCAAACTTTGAGATGAACACACAGCCCACTGATTTTTAAATCTGAACACACAGCTCAAATACTTAACGTTGACGTTGAACACATAGCTCGAACTTTGATGATGAACACACAGCCCATTTTTCTGATTGTGAGCACACAGCACGCATTCGTTGAGAGTTGAACATACAGCCCAAACTTTGAGATGAACACACAGCCCATACTTCGAAATCTGAACACACAGCTCAAATACTTGATGTTGAACACACAGCTCGAACTTTGATGATGAACACACAGCCCATTTTTCTGATTGTGAGCACACAGCACGCATTTGTTGAGAGTTGAACATACAGCCCAAACTTTGAGATGAACACACAGCCCATACTTCGAAATCTGAACACACAGCTCAAATACTTGATGTTGAACACACAGCTCGAACTTTGAGATGAACACACAGCCCACATTGATTGAGAGTTGAACACGCAGCCCAAATACTTGATGTCGAACACACAGCTCATTGTTGAGGTGAACACACAGCACACACCGATTGAGGATTGAACACGCAGCCCAAACACTTGATGTTGAACACACAGCTCGTTGTTGAGGTGAACACACAGCACATACTGATTAAGGGTTGAACACGCAGCCCAAACACTTGATGTCGAACACACAGCTCGTTGTTGAGGTGAACCCACAGCACACACTGATTGAGAGTTGAACACGCAGCCCAAACACTTGATGTCGAACACACAGCTTGTACTTTGAATTTTCTGAACACACAGCCCAGATTCTGTATCCGATTTGATTTTGCACACAGCTCATACATTTCATTTGTACACAGCTTATTCATTTCATTTGCACGCAGCTTATACATTTCATTCCGAAACTGAATACATGTGTTCATCCTGAATGCAGGTGACTTCTTGTGCTGCGCGAGGATATGGCTCCATTGTGGCGAGAGTGGTATGCAGAGCTCCCGGAGGCTGTCTGGGATTTGGTTGACGTGGTAGGGTTTGGGCCCTTCTGCACTGGGATATCTCGTTGTCCTGCTAGTAGGACGCTGATGGGTGCTTTGGTAGAGAGATGGTGGGATACCACCAACTCCTTCCATTTCTCTACTACTGGGGACGTGACTATGACCCCGTTTGACTTCGCTGTATTGACCGGCCTTGATGTGGGAGGCTGGTCGATCCCATATGACGAGGACATGGGTCAGTGGGAGGCTGCCTGGATATACTTATTGAGAGCTCGCCCGCCAGTTGACAGATCTTCGGGCAGAGTCCGATATACCTGGTTCTCTTCACATTTCAGGAGGGTGGAGATGGAGCCTGAGACTCCTGAGGAGGTAGCACAGTACACCCACGGATTTCTGATGTTCCTCTTCGGGACCACTCTGTTCGCCGATAGGGGGAACACTGTCGGGCTCTATCTGTTGAGTGCTCTAGTGGACCTATCACAGGTCAGCCGATATGATTGGGGTGGCGCCAGCCTGGCTATCCTCTATTGCTATATGAGCACGACCTCCCACGGACGGGGGAACATAGTCGGCGGCTATTGGAGGGCCTGGGAGGTACTTTCTGCCCTCTTGATTTACATTTCTGCTTCTCATTATTTGTACATTGCACACACGGCGCACTTTACATTTTGTACCTTGCACTTTGCTCTCAGCATTTTGTATTTACATTCTGCGCTCAGCATTCTGTATTCTGATGGTTACTGCTCTGTTTTCCACAGCTATAGATCTACGCGTACTTCCCGACGCTAGCTCCAGAGCTTGAGGTGGAGGTGCCCCTCATGACCCCATATTCACTTGTATTCGAGGGCTAGTACCGGCCGAGACCTCGGGAGTCTTTCCTCTACCAACGGCAGTACTTTGATACAGTGCGGTCGTCAGAGGTATTTCAGAACTTTCAGTTCTTCATGTTTTCATACTCTTGATTTATCTTGCACATTCACAATTTCTGATCAGCTTATGCACCGGTTATCCGCAGATCACATGGCAGCCCTGGGCGCCTTTAGGTAGAGACCTCCGATTTCAATTTGCCGGAGCATGGGGTGCCTCTCGATATAGGATCCTGTTCGAGGGGCCAGTTGGTAGGGCCTGGTTTTTGAGGGGATCACTTTTTGCATCAGGTATGGGGCTACCCTACTCAGGACCTTCCCTCAGTACCCCCAGGCAACATGCAGACCGCTGATAGGCTCCCTCCCCAGGAGGTCGCTAGTGCTATGCTAGGTACTGATGCATTACTACATTTGGAGCAGGGGGATTACGCGACCTACCGTCACACATACTTGATGCCTCTATTGACGGAAGTCCGTACTCCGACGAGGATGTCTGCTGGTATGCCCTCATCGAGCCGGGCTCGGACTGCAGATGTCCCTTCCACCAGCAGGGCTGGCACATCTAGAGATGGGGGTGGATTGGTTCCCCCGATTCCTTCGACTCATTTTCATGCTGGATGGCCAGAGATCCCGACCGAGTTGACGGGATGGAGATATGGGGCTTCATACCCGATCCCGATAGAGCCTCCGCTACCTGATCATCGATTTGTCAGAGACCCCGACTCGCCACCGGTATGCTTTACAGCTTTGATTTATCACTCTGATACTCGGACACTCATTCATTTACTGATGACCTTGCATTTGCATTTGCAGCCTCCCGTCGAGTATATGGATGAGATGCTCGGGTTGGTAGCCTCACTCGAGGGCATGGTCCTGCGGAGAGAGGCGCAGTTGTCCATCATGGGTGTCCAGGTACTCTTTAGTTTTCTTGCATTTATCATACTTCTGATGACATACTGATCTTGAACATCTTACTGCATTGATAGGCTGCCTGTGTAGAGCATATCTGACACACACCACATTCATGTATTATATCTGAATACATCCACTCTGTGTAGTTTGCTTGCATCTGCATCTGATATACATGTTTTAGCTTATGTACTCAAATTGCACTCTTTATTTTTAGATGCCTCCGGTGTATGCTTAGCCACAGGCCGGGCCTTCTAGGCCTTCTCGAGGAGCCGGGCCATCTGGGCCTTCTCGAGGAGCTGGACCATCTATGCCTTCTCGAGGAGTCAGGGGAGGGGGGTCGTCTCGTAGACGCAGAGCACACATTATAGAGGAGGAGGCCAGCGAGGAGGAGGAAGCTGCAGATCGTCAGTCAGAGACATCTGCTGACAGGGAGGAGGGTTTCGACCCTAGTTCCGGAAGTGGAGGTGAGGCCAAGGAGGATCCCGAGGATGACAGCTCCGACTCAGATGGCACTGGTGGTGCAGAGACTGTTCCGCAGAAGAGGACGAAGAGGGCCTCTTATTCCTGCTCTTGAGAGCATCGATGCAATTGTTTCCTACTTTATTTACCTTTTTACTAGTAGTTGTAGCACATTGTACATTGTTAGGCAGTTTTATTTTCTGTAAAACTTGTACCCTTGTCGTAAAAAGTTGTAACAAAGGAAGCATGATGGAATGAAACAGCTTTTGGAAAAAGTGTTGTATTTTATGTTCTTAGCATCGTATCGTATCATTTTGCACAAAAATGAGATTGAATGGAATTGTGCGCTGTGTATTTACCAAGTCAGGTAGTGAACCGACGCAACAAACTAAACAACCTAACTTACTAAGAAATAATAAAACCTTAGCAAGTTTACAACTCGATAAGCAAAACACAACAAAGTTGATAACTCGATAAGCAAGGCACAACAAAATTAATCAAACAAAGAGTAACAACTCAATGCACGAAACTCGACAGCTCGACAAAACTTAACAACTCGATAAACAAGACATCTCAATAAACAAAACAACAACTCGATAAGCAAAGCAACAACTCGATAAGCAAGACTTAACAACAACTCTATAAACAAAGTGTATTTCGGACGATCTGGGTGACGGAACGCATCCAAAACAGAGGGAAATGGAGGCCTTCGACACTCCCAATGCATGCAAATGCTGGGAACTTCCTTCTAGAGGGTAGAACAGGACCAAAAACACATTTTGCAGCATGGCCGACCACCTTTAGGAGCTGGCCAACCAGCTTTTTGCATTTGAGGGGAGAGGGGTGGTCGGCCTACCAGAAAAGGTGGCCGGCCGACCACCTAGCCCAGCAGCCACCAAATTTTTGACACGTGTCCCCCGAACAGTGTCTTATCCTCTTTAAAAGTCCTAGCCTCGTGGTTGATTCATTTCATCTCAGTTTTGCACCAAAATGGAGGCGGTTCTCGTCAAAAATCTCACAGCTTGGATCGCTTCTCTAGACGGCTCGAAAAAGTTGAACTTCCGGGGCTTCGGCTTGAATGCACTATTCACGCTAAGCCGTACTCCGCTGCACCTTCCCTTCCTTCATGCCACGGTGAGGTTTTTTAACCCGGTAACACATGTTGTCAGCTTTGGCGGGCAAGAGGTATGTCCAACTTTCGAAGATTTTCAAGTTTTGATGGAATCTGAACGCCATGAAGAAATTTTGCCCCAGTTTCGCTTCGGCCATGCCCAAGCTTTAGGGCGGCTGTGTGGGCTCATCATGCATGACGCTCGGTCTCTGATCTGCAACGGGGAACTAGACATCCTCGGCTTGATTCATCGCTTTTCTGATGCCGGTGACCGCGGCAACCATCATTGGCAAGGTTTTTGGCAACACGCCCTTTGTTTGTGTATGCTATCTCACCTTTTGCTTGCCCCAAGCTTTAGTGGATCTAGCATTCGTCTGATTGAAGTTGCTCAAGGCTTGAAAGAAGGAAAGAGCTGCATCGCCATGACATTGGCCGAGACACTGACAGGCTTAGATGCTTTCTATCGCCGGGAGACGACCAGGTTTGCGGGGAGTCCACTACTGCTGCAGGTAATGTTTCCCACCCAATCTCACATATATATTGCTCACATCACTCGGCCCTCAGGCTCGTTTTTTTCTCACAAAACCCTTTCCTTACTTTTCTCTCATCGTACATCTCTCTATTCTTTATTCTCTCATTTTTCATCCCTCCCCAGGTATGGTTGATGGATAAATTGCAGGTTGTGGACTCTTGCCCAGCCTACTCGGCTCGCGGCTACTTCTTTCGATAACGCCTAGTCGATGCCCTTGATGAGGGATGGTGGTTTGACAGGATGTGCAATTTGTCTGCAGATCGCATTGCTTGGCGCTGTCCTTGGCTCAATCTCCCGGCAATGAGCTATAGCATGTCCCGGTAGACCGGGATCCAGTTGATTGGTCTGACTCACTGTGTGTTCTACTTTCCGTTCCGGTTCCAGCGCCAGTTTGGTCATGATCAGACTTGCCCGCCAGAGGGGATAGAGTATCCTGCCGCATTCCCGGTTCGAGGCGCACAGCTTGCCCGTTACGCCACAGCATGGAGGACTAGAGAGCTCCTAGCCCCCGCTCCCATTTTCAGTTGCACTTTGTCTGATGAGTGCTTAGATTGGCTCAATGAAGAGGCACAGATTAGGCCCAGCTTGGCATCAGAAGCTTCGACCAGCTCTGGGAGGGGGCGCAAGGACACCTGACTTATCTATACCCCGGGTTTATTGCTTTACTAGTACTTTCAAGTTTTCTTTATGAATGTAATAAAAAGCAACTTCAATTTGTATGCAAGAGCAGGAGAACTTTGTTTTGAAATCAATGAAATTGAAGGTTGTAGGTACTGAAAATTTTCCGCTTTGGTCCAAAAATGGTCTAAGTTGTAAAAACATTAATTTGAACAAAGTCAACTTTTATTAAAACTTTTCAAAACCATTTTCGATATGGATCAGAACTGGACACGCCTAAGATCTGTCACTGAGATGCACAACTTCGGACCCCTGGCGACTGGAAAGTTGCCCCTAGTCTGTATAGTACCGCGGCACTGCACAGCAACGGAAAGTTGCCCCTAGCCTAAATAGCACTGCACTGGAGATTACGATGAATGCTGATAGACAAAGATGACTGAGATGATCAAATGGGCAAAGTTGATCGGGGAAAAGTTTATGGCTGAACTTCAGGATGAAGTTGCCTACGTATCCCAAAGATGGGAATCAAGCCTTATGTAGTTCAGGCCCAGGTTCACTCGGGTATTTTCACTCTCCTTTTACGCTCTAACTTTTGCCAAGGCCGCCCTTTGCGGGTTTTCAACCTTGCGAGCTCAGTTTTTATAATTTCAAAAATTTTTGTGCTTTGAGTTTTGCCTAGGTCGCCCTTTCGGGTTTTCGGCCTAGCGAGCCTCTTAAGGATAATATTTCTTCAACTTATCCATATTGATCGGCTGTGAGAACTCTAGGCCATCTAGATCCATCAGAACCACAGCTCCACCTGACCAGATAGACTTAATGATGTAGGGACCAGTCCAATTGGGTCTGAACTTGCCCCTTGGGTCGTGGATGGGAGCTCGGTTGTCCTTGAGCACCAAATCTCCTTCCTTTAGATTCCTGGACTTAACTTTCTTGTTGAAAGCCCAGGCAATTCTGCGCTGATAACCTTGAACATGGTACAGTGCTTTCAGTCTCCTCTCATCAAAGAGCATGAGTTCCTCAAATCTGCTCTGCTGCCAATCTGCCTCGGCTATTTGACACTTAGCCAACGCTTGCAAAGACGAAACCTCAATTTCGATAGGTAGAACGGCCTCCATCCCATAAACCAATGAATACGGAGTCACCCCAGTGGAAGTTCTGATTGAAGTCCGGTAGCCCCACAGAGCAAATGGCAGCTTATCTGGCCAATCCCGGTAAGTTTCCACCATCTTCTGCAATATGTGTTTGATATTCTTGTTGGCGGCCTCAACCGCTCAATTGGTTTGCAGCCGATAAGTAGATGACTTATGAAAAGCCACGTTGTATTTTTCCAACAAGTCAATCACTTCCTTCTTGAAGTGGGAACCGTTATCTGAAATTATCTCGTTTGGGACTCCGTAACGACAGATGATGTTGTTTCTGATAAACTTCGCAACAAGTGAAGCCTTCAACACCGCATAGGATTGGGCCTCAACCCACTTTGTAAAATAATCTATCGCGACCAGGATGAACTCATGCCCATTCGATCCCTTCAGAGTGACAGCCCCGATCACATCAATTCCCCAGACTGAAAATGGCCATGGCGAAGTCATATTGTACAGCTTCGACGGCGGAATGTTCATGCGATTTGCATGAATTTGACACTTGTGGCATCGCTGGACAAAACCGATATAATCGTCCTCCATGGTGGACCAGTAGTAACCCTGTCTGAGGATCTTTCGTGCTAGCATTACTCCGTTCATGTGCGCACCGCATTCCCCTCCATGGATGGCCTCCATTAGACGCTTTGACTCTTCGGCATCAACACACAGCTTATGCATTCCCAGATGACCTCTCTTATACAGCTTACCCCCACAGATGATGAACTGAACGGCTATTCTTCTGATTGCCCTTTTATTCTTGGCATTTACCCCTGGTGGGTATGCTTCCTTCTCCAAGAAATTCCAAATATCATAATACCAGGGGTTTTCGTCCTGAACCTTATCTATAGCAGCAATCGACTCGTAGGCTGGCGCAAATTTCTGATCAATGATGACTGGACGCATCCGGACTCCGAACGGGATGTCTATCATGGAAGATAGAGTTGCTAAAGAATCTGCGAACCTGTTGTTCTCTCTTAGTAGATGAGCAAAGTTTAGCTTCTCAAACCGAGGAATTAACAAATCCAAGGTCTGGTGATACATCATCATCTTTTCTTCTTTGACTTTCCAGTCTCCTTTTGCTTGAGATACAACAAGGTTCGAGTCCCCGATGACGTCCAACCGTCTTGCCCCTAGTTCCAGGGCTGCTTCTAGACCGGCAATGCATGCCTCATATTCTGCTTCGTTGTTCGAGACTTTGAACCGGAGTTTGAAGGCTAGAGGGATACGGGACTTGTCAGGTGCTATCAGCAACACTCCTATCCCATATCCGTACTAGTTTGACGCTCCGTCAAAGTACATCGTCCAAAATTCGTCGTCGATATGCAAAATGGCCTCATCTGGGAATAAGTACTCAACTGCTTCACCCCCTTCCACTGGATGATCGGCTAAGAATTCTGCTACTGCTCTTCCCTTGACCGACTTGCGCGTCACATATTTCAAATCGAATTCGGAGAGCAACAGCAACCAACGAGCTAGCATACCCGTAAGTGTTGGTTTCTCGAAAAGATATTTGATGGGATCAAGTCGTGAAACCAACATTACGGAGTGAGCTAACAGGTAGTGCCGCAGCTTCCTAGTAGCCCATACCAAAGCTAAGCAAGCCTTCTCCAACGGTGTGTAGCGAGTCTCATACTCTAGCATCTTCTTGCTCAGATAGTAGGTGGCTCTCTCCACTTTGTCCTCCGATTCTTGCACGAGCATGTAGCCCATTGTAGTCTCAGTCACTGAAAGATACAATATCAACGGTTTCCCCGGCTTTGGCGGTGACAACACGGGCGGGTTCTGTAAGTATTCCTTGATCTGTTCAAAAGCAGCTTGGCATCGGCCGTCCCATTGGAATTTCTTGCCTTTCTTCAGGAAACCAAAAAGTGGTTCACAAGTCAAGGTTAATTTTGAGATAAACCGTCTTATGAATTGCACTTTACCCAGAAAGCCTCGCACCTCCTTTTCAGTCATTGGTGGTGGCATTTCTAAGATGGCCTTGATTTTGGAAGGGTCGACTTCGATGCCTATCTGTGTAATCAGAAACTCCAGCATTTTTCCCGCTGTAACACCAAACGTACATTTCTGAGGATTCAGCCACAACCGAAACTCTCTAATCCTTTGAAAGAACTTTTGCAAGGCGGTGTAGTGGCCCTCTCTATCTTTGGACTTGACAATCATGTCGTCCACGTACACCTCAACCTCTTTGTGGATCATGTCATGCAATATTGTGGTCGCGGCCCGTTGATAAGTAGCTCCAGCATTCTTCAGCCCAAACGGTATGACTCTATAGCAGTATGTCCCCCACGGGGTGGTGAATGCAGTCTTTTCCCGGTCTTCAGGTGCCATTATTATCTGATTGTAGCCGGAGAAGCCATCCATGAATGAAAGCAAAGCATGTCCTGCTGTGAAGTCCACTAACTCATCAATATGAGGCAAGGGAAAGTCGTCCTTCGGACTAGCTCTGTTCAAATCCCTGAAATCCACGCATACTCGGATCCTGCCATCCTTCTTCAGCACCGGAACGATGTTGGCCAACCAAGTTGGGTATTTGGATACCAGTAGGAAACTTGCGTCGATTTGCTTGGTGACCTCTTCCTTAATCTTGAGAGCCCAATCCGGGCGGATCCTCCTGAGTTTCTGTTTAACGGGTCGGGCCTCGGGGTCAAGAGGGATCCGATGCTGTACAATCTCAGGATCGATTCCAAGCATGTCTTCGTAGGACTACGCAAAAACATCTTTGAAATCTTTTAATAAAGCGACTAAGCGCTCACGTTCCTCCGAAGACAACGTGGACCCGATCTGGACCAGCCGCGGGTCCTCCTCAGTACCAACATTCACAGTAGTGATTTCATCAACAAACGGTTTAACAAATCTTTCCTGCTCTTGTTCAATTAAGCGTTGCAAAACCGGAGGAATTTCGTCCTCGTCGTTTTCGTCAAAATTTTGAAAGTCTGAGTTAATGCAATAAACCAAGGGCACAGAAAAGTACTCAGAAACCACAGCTACTTGATTCTCATTAAGCACATCCAAATCGTCTGATTCCTCGATTACAATAGACTCAAAGGAGAAAGAAAAAGACGACCTGGACAAGACTGTGGCATCCGGGTTATCATCCCCAAGATTACCAGACTCAGACTCTGTCACGACCCAAACCCGGCCCTATGGGTTTAGCACCGTAACCGGCCAGTAATCCGAGATTACCGAAGGCCTGCTTAACAGTAGTACAGTAAAACAGAGTTCAGGGCCTGGCGGAAGCCAATACAGTAAGTAAATAATGTCCATTGAGCTGTGACAATCTGTATGCCAGAAAGATTTTTCATGCATTCACACATTCAAACAGTACAGTTTATACAAATTTTACAGTCACACAGTAAGGGACCTAATCCCTTGATAACAGTACAGTTAGTAGTTGACAGTCTATACAGTAATCCAAACAGTACGGAGACAGACGGGGAAAAACAAAACACCCCAAAGCCATAACATGGCAACTCGGAACCTCGCAGTGAGGCACATAGGCTGGCTTGACAAAAATGGAGTCTAACCCACGCTCCTAGCTCCGATCTGGTGGCTGAGCACCTACATACATATATAAACAGTGAGCTAAAGCCCAGTGAATAACATAATGCGTAAAGAGGTTAAGAATGAAATGTCCTTACAGTAATGAAAACAGTTCATTAAACAATATTCCAGTCTTTCAGTCAGAACAGTTATTCAGTCATATGTGGTACATCCATTAGCATAGCAATAAACAGTAGGTCTTAAAGACCGGACAGTAATGATGGCCATCAATCAGTAAACAGTAGTGGTTCCACGAGGGAACCGACAGAGATCTCTGTAACAGTAGCAATAACAGTATACAATAGTTGCCAAGGATGCCACAATACATTTCAGAATATAGGACATACATTCAATCAATTAACAATAATTATTTCAGGAAACAGTTCTGTTAAACAGTCAGAAAACATTCTCAATTGAACATATCTTTACACAATTGTTACTCACAGAGTTTGGGCTACGGTATGCTAGAGCGTGTTTCCCCAGTCGCCAACCCTACACAGTTCACAGGTTGAACACGCACTAAGCTACACAGTTGGGAAATATCATAATTTAATCCCTAATTTGCCTTGGTGTGTTCTACATCTATATTCTCATTAAGATGTCTTAAACTAGGCCTAAGAATGCCTAGAATGGGATGAGGATGCAAAAATACACTTAGTAAACATTTTGCAAAGTTTGCTGAAAATAGGAGCCTCGCTCGAGCGAGCCTTCCTTCGCTCGAGCGAGCTTCCAAAATCAAAGGCTTCGCTCGAGCGAGAAATCCTTCGCTCGAGCGAGCTGCTGAAACAGTAAAAGTACTGGATGCTCGAATTTTACGCTCGAGCCACCAATCCCACGCTCGAGCGTAGCTTCGAACAAAGGTTGGTCGCTCGAGCGAAGAAGCCAAATTCTGGAATTTCCAGATTTGTCTCCTAAGCTCAAACCAAGCATTCTTTCATTCAAAACTCGACCTCTTGGGCCCAAATTCTGGAAAACACCTCTAGATTCAATATACAACAAGTTTCAAAGCTCAATTTGTGAATCCAAAGCCCAAGAGTGAGTCAATTAAAACCATTTTTCAAACCCATTTTTCATGAACATGGAGAAATGCAAACATGCATGGATTCAAACCAAATTCAACCTTCAAAGCTTGTCCAAATGGACTCATTTCTTCAAGAACATGATGAATTCATGGACTCACGCCTAATGACGAACATGCATGTACAAATGGGCCATGAAATTAACTCAAGATACACACATGCATGCATGAATTATGCTCTAATTCAACATGTATGAACTAATTCATGACTTAATTTTACAATGATGCATAAACCATGCAAGACTTAGCTCAAAGACAACAATGAAGACTTAAATTTCTTACCTAGGTCTTGTATTCAAGGTTTAAGAGCTCAAGTTTGCCAATTTCCTACAATTCTTCAAGTCTACAAGCCAAATCTCTAGGTGGAAACTCAAATTCTCTTCTTCTCCCTCTCTTGGTCGGTTGGGTGCTCCAAATAGGCTGATGAAATATGTTTTGATTAAGTGTAAACAAGGCCTCAAAGGTGAATAACAAAGGCCCCACTCAATGGCAAGAGTGTAATTACGACAAACTCTTTAATTGGCTTAAATTAATCTAGTTTAATCATTCCTAATCACATTTTAGATAAATATACCATTAAATCCCAAAAATTCTACTGATCACGAAACACTAAACAATTTTCAGTTCGGCCGCCGACAAGGCCTTCAATTTGTAATTTAAACATAAAAACACGAACAGATAATCAAATAATCGAAAAGATAAAAATGCAATACAATAAACATGCTCAGTTAATTCGGTTTCGATTTTCGATCAGTCCGTTCAGTACTCCAGTTAGTTCAATTATCAGTCATAAGCATTCCAGTTTAGCAGTAATCAGTATGTAATTCAGTAAATTCCCGGTAAACAGTATGGGGTTGTTACAGTCTCCCCTCCTTATAAGGAGTTTAGTCCTCTAAACTCGAGTTACCTTCATTCTGGAAGAAGACAGGATTCAGCGGGAACAAATCAGGATATCGCCTAGCCATGTCATCTTCCCTTTCCCAAGTGGCATACACACCACCATGGTTTTGCCAGTCAACCTTCACTAACGGGATCTCTTTGTTTCTCAGTTTCTTGATTCGTCTGTTTACGATCTGTATCGGCCGTTCCTCGTAAGTGTAGTCATCACTTAACACTACCCGAGTAAGCTCAATTACATGAAAGGGATCCCAGAGATAATCTCTCAACATCGAAATGTGGAAGACATTATGCATATGCTCCATTTCAGGAGGGAGCGCAACTTGATACGCCACCGGATTAATTTTCTCAATAATCTCATATGGTCCGACGTATCTCGGCGCTAGCTTGCCTTTGACTCCAAAACGAGTCTGGCCTTTCATTGGTGTCACTTTCACAAAAACGTGATCACCCACTTCATACTCTCTGTCCCGTCTTCTGACATCCGCATAACTTTTCTGTCTACTTTGTGCAGTTTTCAGTCTTTGCTGTATCAGTTTTATCTTTTCAGTCGTTTCATATACAATCTCGGGCCCAAGCAAAGGCCCATCTCCAACTTCTGCCCAGCAAATCGGAGATCTACATTTCCTGCCATACAATGCCTCGAAAGGCGCCATACCAATACTCGAATGGTAGTTGTTGTTGTAGGCGAATTCAGCCAATGGCAAATGACTTTCCCAATTTCCCTGAAAATCAAGGACACACATTCTCAATAGATCCTCCAAAGTCTGGATGGTCCTTTCTGACTGTCCATCAGTCTGAGGATGATAGGCACTACTCAACCTCAATTCAGTACCCAGTGCAGTCTGTAGGCTTTGCCAAAACCTCGATGTAAACTTCGAATCCCTGTCAGAAACAATGGACACAGGCACTCCATGCAGTCTCACAATTTCATCAATATAAATAACAGCCAATTTGTCCGCATTATAGATTGTCTTGACAGGTAAGAAGTGAGCAGATTTGGTTAGTCTATCAACAATAACCCAAATTGAATCCATACCTTTTCTGGAGCGAGGTAACCCAACGATGAAATCCATCGTGATATGCTCCCATTTCCACTCTAGTATGGGTAATGGTTGCAATAATCCGGCAGGTCGTTGATGTTCGGCTTTGACTTGTTGGCAATGAAGACATTTGGATATAAAATCGGCAATTTCCTTCTTCATTCCCGGCGACCAGAAATTCTGTTTCAGATCTTGGTACATTTTCATATTCCCCGGGTGGATAGACAATTTTGAATTGTGGCCCTCTTGCAGAACTCTTCTTTTCAATTCGGTGTCATTCGGCACACACAGTCTTTCTTGGAATTTCAGTACATTGTTCTCAAATTTGAACCCCGGTCTCGGTTTAGACTCTTTTTCTTCGATGATCTTTTTCAGAAAGTCATCCAGTTGCTGTTTCTCTTTAACTTCTTCAATCAAGGCTGGTTGGGCCGAAATAGCAGCTATTGTTCCACCTTGTTCTCTCAAAACAATTTCAATTTCAGATTTTTCAAGATCATGAAGCAATTCTTTCTGCCCGGTAAGCAAACAAGCTAAGTTGGCAATTGACTTTCGGCTCAATGCATCGGCAACAGTGTTGGCTTTTCCCGGATGGTACAGAATCTGTAGGTCATAGTCTTTGATCAGTTCTAGCCATCTGCGTTGTCTCATATTTAATTCTTTCTGTGTGAAGAAATATTTTAAGCTCTTGTGGTCAGTATAAACTTCACATGTCGCCCCATAAAGGTAGTGACGCCAGATTTTCAATGCAAACACCACTGCAGCAAGTTCCAAATCATGGGTCAGGTAGTTCTATTCATGTGGCCTCAATTGTCAGAAAGCATAAGTAATAACTCTCCCATTCTGCATTAAAACACACCCCAAACCCTTATGAGAAGCATCACTAAATACAGTATAACCATCCGTACCTGAAGGTAGAGTAAGGACCGGTGCAGTCACAAGTCAAGTTTTCAACTCTTGAAATGCTGATTCCCTTTGGTCTGTCCAGTCAAATGATGTCCCCTTCTGAGTTAACTGAGTCAATGGTAAGGCAATTTTGGAGAAATCTTTGACAAATCTTCTGTAATATCCAGCCAATCCCAAAAAGCTTCGGACTTCAGTCACATTTGTTGGTCTAGGCCAGTTCACTACAGCTTCAATTTTTTGCGGATCAACAGAAATTCCATCTTTGCTAATAACATGCCCCAAAAACATAACATGATCAAGCCAAAACTCACATTTAGATAGTTTAGCATACAGTTTCTGTTCCCTTAGGGTTTGCAGGGTAAGTCTCAGATGGTGTTCATGTTCTTCTCTACTTTTTGAATAAATCAGTATGTCATCAATAAATACTACAATGAAATCATCAAGGTATGGTTTAAAAATTCTGTTCATAAGGTCCATAAAAGCAGCAGGGGCATTCGTGACTCCGAATGGCATAACTAAAAATTCATAATGGCCATACCTCGTTCTAAAAGCAGTTTTATCAATGTCTTCCGGTTTTACTTTCAGTTGATGATACCCCGATCTAAGATCAATCTTGGAAAACACTTGTGCACCCTGTAACTGATCAAATAAATCATCAATACGTGGCAATGGGTATTTATTTTTCACAGTTACTTTGTTCAATTCACGGTAATCAATGCACAATCTCAGCGAGCCATCTTTCTTCTTCACAAACAAAACAGGTGCGCCCCATGGTGAAGTACTGGGCCTGATAAACTTCTTGTCTAACAGTTCTTGCAATTGCACTTTCAACTCCTTCAGTTCGGTTGGGGCCATTCTGTAAGAAGCTTTAGACACTGGCTGTGTTCCCGGAATCACATCGACGGTAAATTCAATCTCCCTGTCAATCAAATCCCCTAGCAGATCATCTGGAAATACATCTGGGAATTCTCTGACTATAGGAATACAATTCACATCAGTTTTAACACTATCATCAGTAGACACAGTCAGCACAGAACACAGATATCCTTTACACCCCTTTCTAATCAGTTTAATAGCTTTCACAGAAGAAATCAGATACGGAGGAGGTACTACTCCACTCCCATTAAACACAAATTCAAGCAAACCAGGTGGACGGAAAACTACTTGTTTTGTTACACAGTCTATAGTGGCATGATATTTTTGTAGCCAATCCATCCCCAATATTACATCAAAATGATCAATGTTCAATGGCAGTAAATCAATAAACAGATGCATGTCCCCAACAATAATTTCACAAGCAGGATACATATATGCACATGTCATGGATCCCCCAACGGGTGATGATACAGCTAGCAGATAATTCATAGGTTCTAGGGGTCTATTCAATTTCCGTGAAAAAGCATGCGACACATAAGAATGTGTAGACCCCGAATCAATCAATACATATGCATTTTGTGTACAAATCGAGAGGATACTTGACACAACGGTCTCGGTATTTTGCACGTCTCCCGGTACTATGGCAAACACTCGGCCCTGCCTCATAGGCTCTTTCCCGGTAACTTTGGGGTTAGGCTTTGGTGCTACAGTTGATGCTGCTGCGCTTGGTGTAGCTTTGCTACTAGCTTGCGGAGCAGAGGGGCAGTCTCTAACCATGTGGCCCACTTTGCCACATCTGTAACAGGCTCCAGATATTTTGTGACAAACCCCTTTATGCTTGTTGCCACATACAGAGCAGGGTGGAATGAACCCACTCCCTTGGCTGGGGCTAGTTATTGACCCCGTATTCTGTTTCTTGTTGGAAGGGTTGTGCTTGCCTTTCTTGAATTTAAAACCCTGCCTTTTTCCATGCCATTCAGTTGTTGGTGTTTCAGATTGTTTCACAGCTTCGATGTTCGATTCAGCCATCAATGCTTGGTCAAGAACACCCACAAAAGTCGGTAGTTTCAAAACATTTATTCGGTCAAGTATTGCAACATTAAGGCCACCCTCAAATTTCCTGGCCTTCTTGTAGTCAGTGTCCACCATATGTGGTGCATATCTGGCAAGCTCGGTAAATTTCGTTTCATATTCAGCAACAGACATTGTGCCCTGTCTCAGTTGTTCAAATTCAGTCACCTTTCTATCCCTGACACACTGTGGAAAGTACTTTTCAAAGAAGGACTCCTTGAACTGAGCCCAAGTCATAACAGTATTTGTATCACGGATCAACATCCACCACCTTCTGGCTTCTTCTTGTAGGGTGAAGGTAGCTAACAGTACTTTATTCGCTTCTGAGCACGGAAACACTTCAAATAGTTTCTCTGTTTCAAGCACCCAAGCTTCAGCCTTTAGCGGTTCAAGGCCTCCCTGAAAGGATGGCGGTTTCATCTTGCTGAATTTATGGGTGAGAGCAATTATGTTCCCATCATTCACATTTACATTTGGTTCCGGCTGTACCGGAGGAGGAGGAGGTGGGGGCTGTTGGTTCTGTTGTTGCTCAAGTCTAGTGGTTATCAATTCCATCATTCTTTCCATTCTTGCCATTCTTGCCTCAGTAGATGAGGATTCAGGTGCATTTGCATTGTCCATTTCACTATAAACAGTTATAACAGTTATAGCAATTATAACATAACAGTTGCATATTTAGTCAATTATCACATTAGCATGTATTCAGTCATAACATAGCCACACACTTTTCAAGTTCATGAAATGCCCTAATCACTTTTCTAGGACACCCTATAGCTCATTTGGACATGTGCATGGGATATAACTCGTGGTTAAGTATCGCTCTGATACCACTCTGTCACGACCCAAACCCGGCCCTATGGGTTTAGCACCGTAACCGGCCAGTAATCCGAGATTACCGAAGGCCTGCTTAACAGTAGTACAGTAAAACAGAGTTCAGGGCCTGGCGGAAGCCAATACAGTAAGTAAATAATGTCCATTGAGCTGTGACAATCTGTATGCCAGAAAGATTTTTCATGCATTCACACATTCAAACAGTACAGTTTATACAAATTTTACAGTCACACAGTAAGGGACCTAATCCCTTGATAACAGTACAGTTAGTAGCTGACAGTCTATACAGTAATCCAAACAGTACGGAGACAGACGGGGAAAAACAAAACACCCCAAAGCCATAACATGGCAACTCGGAACCTCGCAGTGAGGCACATAGGCTGGCTTGACAAAAATGGAGTCTAACCCACGCTCCTAGCTCCGATCTGGTGGCTGAGCACCTACATACATATATAAACAGTGAGCTAAAGCCCAGTGAATAACATAATGCGTAAAGAGGTTAAGAATGAAATGTCCTTACAGTAATGAAAACAGTTCATTAAACAATATTCCAGTCTTTCAGTCAGAACAGTTATTCAGTCATATGTGGTACATCCATTAGCATAGCAATAAACAGTAGGTCTTAAAGACCGGACAGTAATGATGGCCATCAATCAGTAAACAGTAGTGGTTCCACGAGGGAACCGACAGAGATCTCTGTAACAGTAGCAATAACAGTATACAATAGTTGCCAAGGATGCCACAATACATTTCAGAATATAGGACATACATTCAATCAATTAACAATAATTATTTCAGGAAACAGTTCTGTTAAACAGTCAGAAAACATTCTCAGTTGAACATATCTTTACACAATTGTTACTCACAGAGTTTGGGCTACGGTATGCTAGAGCGTGTTTCCCCAGTCGCCAACCCTACACAGTTCACAGGTTGAACACGCACTAAGCTACACAGTTGGGAAATATCATAATTTAATCCCTAATTTGCCTTGGTGTGTTCTACATCTATATTCTCATTAAGATGTCTTAAACTAGGCCTAAGAATGCCTAGAATGGGATGAGGATGCAAAAATACACTTAGTAAACATTTTGCAAAGTTTGCTGAAAATAGGAGCCTCGCTCGAGCGAGCCTTCCTTCGCTCGAGCGAGCTTCCAAAATCAAAGGCTTCGCTCGAGCGAGAAATCCTTCGCTCGAGCGAGCTGCTGAAACAGTAAAAGTACTGGATGCTCGAATTTTACGCTCGAGCCACCAATCCCACGCTCGAGCGTAGCTTCGAACAAAGGTTGGTCGCTCGAGCGAAGAAGCCAAATTCTGGAATTTCCAGATTTGTCTCCTAAGCTCAAACCAAGCATTCTTTCATTCAAAACTCGACCTCTTGGGCCCAAATTCTGGAAAACACCTCTAGATTCAATATACAACAAGTTTCAAAGCTCAATTTGTGAATCCAAAGCCCAAGAGTGAGTCAATTAAAACCATTTTTCAAACCCATTTTTCATGAACATGGAGAAATGCAAACATGCATGGATTCAAACCAAATTCAACCTTCAAAGCTTGTCCAAATGGACTCATTTCTTCAAGAACATGATGAATTCATGGACTCACGCCTAATGACGAACATGCATGTACAAATGGGCCATGAAATTAACTCAAGATACACACATGCATGCATGAATTATGCTCTAATTCAACATGTATGAACTAATTCATGACTTAATTTTACAATGATGCATAAACCATGCAAGACTTAGCTCAAAGACAACAATGAAGACTTAAATTTCTTACCTAGGTCTTGTATTCAAGGTTTAAGAGCTCAAGTTTGCCAATTTCCTACAATTCTTCAAGTCTACAAGCCAAATCTCTAGGTGGAAACTCAAATTCTCTTCTTCTCCCTCTCTTGGTCGGTTGGGTGCTCCAAATAGGCTGATGAAATATGTTTTGATTAAGTGTAAACAAGGCCTCAAAGGTGAATAACAAAGGCCCCACTCAATGGCAAGAGTGTAATTACGACAAACTCTTTAATTGGCTTAAATTAATCTAGTTTAATCATTCCTAATCACATTTTAGATAAATATACCATTAAATCCCAAAAATTCTACTGATCACGAAACACTAAACAATTTTCAGTTCGGCCGCCGACAAGGCCTTCAATTTGTAATTTAAACATAAAAACACGAACAGATAATCAAATAATCGAAAAGATAAAAATGCAATACAATAAACATGCTCAGTTAATTCGGTTTCGATTTTCGATCAGTCCGTTCAGTACTCCAGTTAGTTCAATTATCAGTCATAAGCATTCCAGTTTAGCAGTAATCAGTATGTAATTCAGTAAATTCCCGGTAAACAGTATGGGGTTGTTACAGACTCAGTCGAGCTGGAACCTGATTCTGACCCACAAGACTCGGTGGAATCAGATTCCGGCTCACTACCTGACCCGGTGTTGCTGGACAAAAATCCCTCTTCATATTGCCAAATGAGAGAGGGTGTGATAGATGCATCCAAAATAGTTGCTGGTAGGCCTGCAGCCGTTTCATTCCCGATCGCGCATACCGAGAAGTTATCCCCCAAGCACTTCTGGTCGATCGGAGGATCTGAAAGTAGACATGCCAGCTCTACCCCCATCTCAAGCTCGGTGTCCTCAGACTGCACTTTCTTGCTCTGCTCAGCCTCCGCCTCAGCCAATGGGTCCGTCTGCTCTTCGGCAACATCCTCCCCGGATAACTGCAGATCAAAGAAGATCTCAAAACCTGGTACGCGCTTTCTCTCCGCGTTCAGCCACGGCTCTGGAAAGCCACAAAACGGAAAGTCCTCCCCCTCCCGGACGAAGCGTCCGTTTAGGGTACCCTGAATGGGCCTATGCATCAGCTCAAAAGGCTTTCCAGCCTGCTTTGCTCTGGCTCTCCCAGCCATTTCCTTCCCCTTCCTTATCCAATCTTCTTTGGTGGGCTGATAACCCAAACCAAAGGTATGGGGGTTGTGTGGCACTTCGGCCAATGCTGCGACGCCATTCCGGCCGCTCTTTCCCAATCCCATCCCGGGGATGTGTTGAAGCTTGTTCATGAGGTATACAGATTGAGCACTGACATACACTCCCTCATTAACAGCCATGATGTTTTGCACAACCCGAGCCTCGACTAAGGTAAAACCTGATATAAACACATCCTCCATGCCGTGCTCAATTTCTAGGACTGGTGTAGATACCTCCGGAGGTGGATGGATCGATGAATTCCCGAAAGCAATGGCTACTCCCTTTCCATAGGGGTATTTCACCATCTGATGCAGAGTGGACGAGACGGCCTTCACCTGGTGCAACCACGGCCGCTCCAAAAGCAGATTGAAGGTTGCCGGAACTTCTAAGACGTGGAAGTCTATCTCATGTTGTCCTGGCCCAACCTTGGTCTGGATTTTTACCGTCCCTATTACTTCCCGGCTCGTGTTGTCATACGCCCGAATCACCTGGGCTGTCGGTACAAAGTCGGCGTTCTTTAAACCGATGGCATAGGCTGTCCTTACCGGGCAGACGTTGATTGCGGACCCTGTGTCCACGAGTACTACGGGTATCCATTTATTTCTACACTCCACAGAGATGTAGAGTGGCCTATTATGGTTCGCACCCTCAGGTGGTAGTTCCTTGTCAGAGAAAGTCATCATCGGGGTAGCTTCTCCCGGAAAGACTAGTCCAACTAGCTGCTCTGGTGTGGTACCTATGGAGAGTTTGGCCTTGTCCATGGCAGATAGAACAGCCTGTCTGTGCACTCGTGATGCCATAAGCAGTCCCCAGATGGAGATGTCTGCTTGTATCTTCTTCAGCTACTTCAGTACAGCTTCTTCTTCGATCTGCTTCTCTTTCTGCTTTTCAGTTTCCTTATCCTTCCCAGATGCCTCTGGTTGGTCCAAGTGCGGGGGCTTGAAATACCGCCCGCTTCTCGTCATATGATCAACCTTACCAATATACTAGGTGTCGTCTGGCTGATGGTTTCCCCAATTTTCATCTGTGTGGGCAAGACATAAATCATCGTCCTCCCACCACATTCCATCGGCAGCTGACAGACACCTGTCCGGCTCCGGTATGATTATAATCGCAGTACCTTCAGCCACCATGCTCGCAGCATATTCTGTTCCCGTACACACAGCACTTCCGGTCCTCACGGGGGCTTTAGCTTTCCTGATCTTCTCAGAATCCCCGGATCTTTCTTGTTCCAACTGCGTCAGTACAGCTGGTTGTCCAATGTTCCCTGCATTCACAATGCCCTGGTCTTGAGCGAAATTCTTCGTACCAGCGCTCTCCGGCAATCCATTCTGACTTCCGGACCTTCCGGCCACAACTGATATCCTCGCCCCTGCCGGGCCCTGTTCTGGTTGGAACTCTTCCACAACGTCCGGTTGATCATCCAGCCACCCGATAGCCTCTGCCGATTCCTCATAATCAAACCAGTTGACTGCCGCATCCCCTGATTCTTGGTCGTTGAAAAACTGGAGGTTGGCAAAGTCCTCTTCCACAGCCGTCAAATCATCTATCCCTTGCTCAAGTCTATCCCCCTGGATCACACACAGCTCTGCCTTTTCTGGCAATTCTATACCTGGCCCAACCTGGCCTGCTGACAGAATGTACTCACTTGGATCATAGGCTTCCCCAGCGAAACTCCCAGACTGCTCAAACCCTGATTCAACAATTCCATCCTCCTTTGAAATCTCCTCTGTCCTGTCTTCGATGGTCACCACTGTTGGCTCTGGTTGGGTCGTGGAGATGTCCAGCATGCACAAAGAATCAGTGCAATCAGGAAGGAGCACCTCCGGCTTAGGTAGGTGGGATGGGGTGATATAGATACTAGGATCGTAAGACACGACCCCAGTCTGGATAAAGTTGATTCTGTTGGGAGGGGGAGCTTGGTTATGCGGTGGGAGAGGGTTTGTTGTGACATTGGGTTTTTCTGGGGGCGCAATCACCTGTTTGTCAATGAGATCTTGAATCTCGTGACGCAATCTAAAACAATGGTCAGTGTCGTGACCATGTTGTTGGTGATATGCGCAGTATTTTGCTGGGTCATGAGAGGGAGGGAGTGGATTTGGTAGTGGCCTCGGCTCCAGGGGCTTCAAATGCCTTTTCCTGATTAATACCCCCAGAGCCTTGGACAGGGGCATATATAAAGGTGTGAAGGTTCTTTGGCCTCTGGGTTGGTATTTGGTGGTCTGCGTGTTGCTTCCGAATGCACCGGAGAAAGACGTGGCTGCCATGGGTCTTGGAAGGGGAGGGGGAATGGTGGTGACCATGCTCACCTCCGAAGCTCTTGCAGTTACAGCGCCACTTGGGCCTGCATTGTTGTTGCGATTAAATGCTCTTCTGCGCTGCTCTCTATCTTGGTCAATCAGACCCTATTTCATTGCATCTTCAATTTGTACCCCTATCTCGTGCAGATCTGAAAAAGTGGGGAAGGGGAGCACAATCATTTTTTGCATCAATTTTGGCTGGAGATTGCGCACAATCATCCGAATCTGGTCCTTATCAGTGGGCCTTAAAGTCATCATTGAGGCCTTCGCCCTCCACCTGGTCACGAAATCCGAGAAACTCTCTTTGGGCTCCTGCCTTGTTGTTTCGAGGTCGCGTGTTGTAATCTCGATTTGGGTGTTGTAAGAGTATTGCGCGACAAAGGCCTCAGCCATCTCATCCCAACTCCGCTTGACGTCATCCTTTAACTTCGCGTACCAGATAGCGGCCACACCCGACAGGGTCCGGCCGAACAGTGAAAGCTTCTGCGGTCTGGTGAGGTCCATTGGCCGTAGTATATCTGAGAAGAGTCGGAGGTGGACCATGGGATCCCCAGATCCGTCGAAGCGATCGATTTGCGGCATCTTGAACCTATCCGGCAGCGGCACAGCCACATCAGTATATCCGTCCTCGATATCCAGAATAGCCTTTAACCCTTGAGACTTTTTGAACAGCTTCTCGAGCTTGCTCAATTTCAGTGCTGTTGGGTCTATTTCGAACTCGAAGGGAGAGTCTGGGTGGTTGATAGGCGTATGTGCCTTGGACAGTTGAGGTGGAAGCGGGGGCGGAGCTGGCCCCGTTGGAAGGTCTGTGTCCTCCTGGATGTTCTGGACATTTGGCAGGGTGTTTTGGATGTTTGGCAGAACATTCTGGACAGTTGGTGTTTGCTCGGGTAACGGGACCCCTGGTGGAGGAGGAGCTGGGTGTGAGGTTGATGTTCCGGCTTGCTGCTGGAGTCTAGTGATGAGCTCAGCCTGCTGGGCCATGATTGTGGCCTGCTGTTTAAAGAACTCCGCTTGGCGAACAGCGTCCTCTTGCATTTGCTTCATACTCTCTTGTAGCTGTCGCATCATTTCTTCCATCCCGGCCATATTCTGCTAATCTTACTGACTGACTGGTATGTGTATCTCTATGGCAGAAACTGAGACCTCAGCCCGACTATTCGCTGCTAGGGTAGACCACTGCTCAGGTAACCTCTGTTCAAGCACACTACGCTTTCTCGGCCTTTGCCTGACAACCGGGGGTAGAGAGTGAAACACTGGCTGTCCGTCAACCAGATCCTCAGATCGATTAAGTCGACGACCTCTTGTCCAGAGTGCTTGGGGAATATCTGCTTGGTCTGAAGCAATTGTGCTAAAACTGCCTTAGCAAAAAGATAAATAAAGCAATAAGGAAATAAATAACCAGCCAAACAGACAGCATAATAGCTTAAAATAAACACACAACACACAGTTGGGCGTAACAACACACAGTCGGTAAGCTGAATACACACTATCCTCCAACACTGATCATTATCCCTGAATCACTGTCCCCGAAAACTGAATTTGATACCCGCAGATAACTGATTCCCAAAATAACTGAACTGATGCCCGCAGGCCTGATGCCCAAACTCGCAAACTGATACATGCATTCCTGTAGAGACGCACTCTAAAAGCACATAACAGATAAGTGAGAGTCAAAACACCCCTATGTTGGGATAGGGTTTCCCTGTCCTATTTTGTCAGGAGTTAGGGTTTCACTACGCATGCAGCGGCTTCAAACAACCTAAAATCGGGTAAGCAACCTGTCCTAGCTTGGAATGGTCACTATGAATTTCGATATGCACTAGGTCGAATGGTCAAAAGGGTGCCCCGGTAAAACCGGGGTTTGTGTTTTCATACTGGCAGAGCCCGTAACCGGTAAGCCTTATGGCACGCAGCCTCTGGCAAACCACTCAAGAATAGCAGATGGCAAACACGGTGTCCTAGGTGCACCAATGCAAATGCAATGCAAAGAGACACATAAGTGTAGTCAAAACAAGATGTCATGAGTTCGAGTCAAGTTCTCTAAATCCCCAGCAGAGTCGCCAGAAACTGTAGACGTCCCCGAACGTCCCGAGAGGATGAGTCCCGTTTTGTTCATTTTGGGCTCACTACAGTTCGGACTCAAATTGTCACGGTTCTTAATCTGAACCAAAGAGTCCAAATCTGACAAATCGTTTTGAGAAAACAGATTTTTAGAAAGAAGTGCCAAACATGGACTGCTTTACTAGATATAGAGTCGCCACCTAAATATTTTATTTTGGGAAATTTAGGAAACCCTGACTCATTGCCTAAGGCCACGTGTCAGTCATCACCAAAGTTGCCTCGGCTCGGGAACTTGGGAACGATTGGGGAAGGTCACTTCGTGAGCACCCCCGCTCGCCCGATCAAAGATCGGCCTCTACTAACCATGATATCTAGTTTTGAAAACATTACGCGTTCTTATTCCGGTTATTAGCCTAGATTTACTATGTGATGCGCACAGCATACAAGTATAGACTGAGTCGCCTGAATTGGAACAAAACATTTCCTGTTTATTTTTTAAAGTGGTTTGCTATTCGCAAGTAGGCTTACAATGCGGATTTTGCCACCCTCAGGTGGACTTTAGAAAAGATGGTTTTGCCACTATCTAGTGGGCTTAAAACTCACAATCAATGAATTGTTCCAACCCAAATAACCCAACCTTCACCCACAGGCATTCAGGCAGTTATATCACATAAGCACATAGCCTCATAATAAGCATGCTATCATGGCAGTCACTCACACGCATGCAAGGATGCTAAAGCATAAAACTTACCGAGTACTCCAAGCCAAAACAGAAGCTATGTTAGAAATCTATGCATGATCCTAACTATACAGAAATGCCTAATGCAACACATGCAAAATGCAACTAAGATAGGCTCGACTATTCTAAAGATGGCATGTGAAATGCTACAACTAACAAGTATTCAACTCGGAATTGAAATACAATGCAGTTAATATGATGCGCCGAGCCCGGTGCATACAAGACAGATGAATGAATGCAAACATGCTATCATACTGTATGCTAATTGAAACATGCCCTAATCTAACCATCATAAGCTGGTAAATAAAAGGGAGAAAGACGTGGGGTTGGAAGACATACATCACACGCACGCACACTTATTACAACATTGCCCTCGCTCGGAGGGTTCGAATAAATAATATACAGTCCCAAATAAATAATACAGTCCGAATAAGTACAAAACCCTAATTAATTAACAAATTAATCTAGGAAAGCAGTAAATTAGCATGTAAGCCTATGGACTGCTTCAGCTCTGTTCCGAATGATGAATGACGCGTGCTTGAGTTGCCTTGCGCGGAAATCCGTTGCGATGCCCCAATTAGCCTCTGTTTACAATTAAGCCCGGAATATTGCACGAAGCTCCAAAAGACTGCCGGTTTCTGATTTGCTGTAACAGAGAGCAGGAGAGGGGCATGGCAATGTATTTTCACATATGTATGCTTGCCTCGATCCTCGTGCCATCAATCACGTATCTCGATGCATGATGGCCGAGGAATCAAATTGCACGACTCAATATGAAATGAATGCACATATAAACATAACAAGAACGAGACTCCATCATGGTTAATCCGGAGTGTCGGTGACTGGGAATTGAGACACGTTCCGTCACTCGGAGTACGAAACGTCCCTCGTTTCCGGTGCTTGGGCTAACTCCTATCCCAAGCATAATGCAATATGCATGACATACATGAATGCAATCCTAACATACAACCTAACATACGCAATGCTATGAGATAGCATACACAATGCACGATGTAGCAAGACATACACAATGCCCTAACATACGACCTAGCATACGCAATGCTATGAATTGAAATGGCATACACAATGCATAATGGACTTACACCAACATGAGTGGACCTCAGCCACTCTCACATCAGTAGCCATTAGATGAAAATGAGACAACCGAAATGCGTGCACACATGCACGCAAATCGAGGACCGATCCTAAGGCACAACATGCGACTCTAACAAGACATGGCAAGGGATGAAAGATGGCATATGAGAATGTAAATTCCAGCACTGAAACATGATTCTAAATGGTCCCGAAACATGGAAATATGGCACCTAATGCATGAAGTAAACCTCGAAACTCAAAACTAGGCACATGTATTGACTTATAGCTATGCAAAGCGAGCATTATTTGAATATGAGGCACAAAGACAGAGCCAAGGCAGTCCCAAAACATGCACATTTCCAGTTTAAAGCATGGCCAAAAAGTGCTAACATGATGGGCTAAAATAGCATGCAATAATGATTAACAAGCATGGTTTACATGGCATGTATGTGAAGCATAAGAGAACTCATCAAACCAGCCAAAATCAGTGAATAAAACATGTCAAAATATGCCCAAATAACTTCTGAAATGCAGCCAACATATGCAAAAATAATGGGTTCCTTTAAAGGGCCATACAAGGGGTTATTAAGCACCTACAAGATAGACACTTAGCAAGACCAAATCAACTCTGGAAATGGGTTATGACAGTCCTAAAACCCACCAAATAGGCCCTGGAATCAGTCTCGGAAACATGCAAAGAAAGGCCTCTTTGAGAGGCCTTGAATGGAATTGCTCTACACATGCATCATAGACATAAAATATGGCCAAGAAGGCCTTGGTCAGAGTCAAGGCAGACCTCAAAACCCTCAGAATAAAACCTAAAAAGTGACTTCAATACATGTAAAATAGGGTCCCTTTGGAAGGCCAAACATGCTAGTAAAGAGAATGAGGGGTGAGAGGGTCACCCCTCTATGATTTCAAAGCTCAAAACCTCATCAAAGCCACTAAAAATCTACTAGATTTTAGTGGCTAAGAGGCCAAAACAAGACTTATGCAAATGCTCAAATGCATGGCTCAAAGCATGTGGAAATGAAGCATGCAAGGAAGGAGATGACTCCAAACAGAAAAGTGGCCTCAAGAAAACTTAAAGAGGAGGTCAAAAAAAGATTCTTTTCAGTTTATACCAAGCCTCGAAAATATTCACAAGTAGGGCTAAAACATGATGCAAAAATAGCCCTAAAAGAGTGATAAAGGACAAGGGGCAGCAGATGGTCTCAAACAGCAAAGAGCCCTTCAACAAAGTTGAAGAGAGGCTCAAAATAAGATACTTTACAGTTTAGCTCGAAGCCCAGAAATGTAAGCAAAAGGGGCTAAGAGATGAAGCAAAATAAGGCTAGAAAAAGGGGAAAAGAGGACTTACCCTTGTAGCACAGCAATGCAGCAGCTTTTGGTCCAAGAAAATGAGCTCCTAACCTCTAAAAATCAGCCTCAAGGTGTTGGAATGGAGGATGGAGGTGGTAGGCTATGAGTTGGTGTGTAAATGGTGCAAGAACAAGGGTGTTTTGAGGCTTGGATGAGAGAGATATGGAGGATTGTATGCAAATGCTCCAGCTGGTTTTTCTAACCCTTAGAAATGAAGCTCAAGTGTTGGCTTTATAGAGGAGAGAAGCCAAAAGAAAAGGGGGGGGAAAAACCAATTCAAATGTCCCTCCAAAAGGACAGACCCTCGGACAAAGGGTCTGGTGCAAAACAGCTGGCACAGCTGTAATGCACCAGAAGGGACAAAAATGGCCGGCCAGGTGCAAAAGGGCCAGGTGGCCTGCCGGCCACCTCCCCTGGTCGGCCGACCAGGGGTCAAAGGGGTCAACAAGAATTGCTGGTCGGCCACCCCAAAAAGGTGGCCTCCTAGATGAGTGCAACACAGCTGCATGGTCAAAACCCAGAAAATGTGAACCAGGAGAGAGAAAAACCAGCTTTTTAGAGAGGTTCAAAAGGGTCAAGAACAATTCCTGGTCGGCCTACCCATATTGGTGGCCTCCCAGGTGTGTACAACACAATGATGTGGTGGAAAATCAGAAAAAGTGGCCCGGGAGTGGAAAAAACCAGCTTCCTAGTGAAAAAAACGGGCGATGAAGAGCGATGAAGAAATAAAACTCATTTTTCAGAAAAATTGCTGGTCTCCCACCCTCCTACAACCTTTCTAACAATGAAAATAAGGTCCCTGCCAAAAATGGACCAAGACGGATGCAAAACGAAGGTTTGGGGGCCGAAACACGTAGTTCGGGGCCCCGAAAACAGGCTGTTAGGCACCGGAAGTGGCGTTCGACCACGGAGTTGGTCTCTTGGGCCACAGTGTCCCTCAAAAGGGAGGAAACAAGGTGTGTGCCAAAAACTGGAGCAAACGGAGGTAGTTAAGCGGTCCCGAACCGAGGCACATGGCCGACGGCTCCAAAAACCGGAGACCGGGCTCCAAACGGGAAAAATGGCCTACCACCATGAAATGTAGCCTACAGCCACCAAGAGATGATCTACGAGACCTCTCCCTCCCTTTGGGAAGAGAAAACAAAGAAAATAGGGCCTGGTTCGCAAACCGAGACAAATCACAAAAGAGTCCGGAAGTCCGGAGGCAAGGCTCGCAGCCGTGACTCCGCGACCTCAGAACGAGCACAATATACAACATCACCAAGCGCTCAATCGGTGATGTCTGAGTCTTAAGGTCGGTCAAAAATGGGGTGTCTACACCATGTTATACTCAGCAAAGACTCATCAACAAGTAAAAACTTGGTACAGTCAGATAGTGAAGAGCAAACCCCAACAGTAGGCATGGACTTGGAAGAAAACATCAGCAACACTCATGACCCCAAGACATCATCCGATCCCTCCACTTGTTGGAAGCTATTCGTTGGAGAGATGTGGAAGCTCTCCATGGATGGAGCATCCAATAGGCACGGTGCAGGACTTGGCATAGTCCTCATCTCACCAAATGGCCTGATAGTGGAACAAGCAGTTAACCTTGGCTTCCCAGCATCAAACAATGAGGCAAAATATGAAGCACTTCTAGCAGGCCTAAAATCAGCACTCTTCATGAAGGCCACCGAGCTAATGGTTTACAGTGACTTCCAGCTGGTAGTAAACCAGATTTCAGGCAACTACGAGGCAAAAGATAAGAGGATCGCTAAGTACCAAAAGTTAGTCAGAAAGGAGATCATGAAGTTCGAAGTAGTGCGAATAGAGCAAATCGGCAGAGACGAAAACAACAGAGCAGACGAACTGGCAAGTTTTGCCTCCATGGCAGACACATCTATCCCACATCCATTACTGATCGACTTCTTACCTAAACCAAGTATTGAAGAACCCGAAGTAACAGAGATATGTTGTGCCGAACTAGGCCCTTCATGGATGGATCCCATTATTGTATTCTTAAAAGACGGCATCTTACCTGAAGAGAAGAAAGATGCCAACAAGATCAGAGCAAAGTCACAGTGATTTTGGCTCTCTCCGTCATTGGCGTAATACAAAAAATCCTTCACAGGACCTTATTTGAAATGTGTCCATCCTAACAAGGTCAAGGCATTCTTGTTCGAGATACACGAAGGCGTATGCGGAAGCCACCAAGGGGGAAGATCATTGGCCTACACAGTAATTTCACAAGGATATTGGTGGCCTTACATACTAGCAAATTCAGAGAAGTATGTCAAGAAGTGCGAGAAATGTCAGAAGTTCGCACACCAAATACATCAACCAGCCAGAGAGCTTCTACTATTAACTAGCCCATGGCCCTTTGCGATGTGGGCTTTGGATATAGTAGGGCCACTTCCAACAGCACCCGATAACAGAAAATTCTTTCTTGTAGCAACGAATTACTTCACGAAGTGGGTAAAGGCTAAACCACTCGCATCAATAAAAGAGAAAGATGTTAAGAAGTTCATCTGGCAGAATATCATAACCCGATTCGGCATACCAGAGGCTCTGATATCCGACAATGGCACTCAGTTCAACGGCAAGATCTTCAGAGGCTTCTGTGAGGAATACAAGATAGAATTCTACAACTCTACACCAGCATACCCTCAAGCAAATGGCCAGGCAGAAGCATCAAACAAAGTTGTCTTGGATGGTTTGAAGAAAAGGTTGGGAAGAGAAAAAGGCAAGTGGCTGAGGAGCTTCCTCATGTTCTATGGGCTTACCGCACCACACCGCGACGGTCAATTGGTGAAACGCCTTTTTCTTTAGCCTATGGCATGGAGGTGGTAATCCCACTAGAAGTAGGCCTCCCCACCATTAGAAGTGAAATTTTTGACCCAGACTTGAATGGAGAGGCCATAACCTTGGAACTTAACCTAGTAGAAGAGAGAAGAGAAAGAGCACTAGTTCACATTGCCTCGTACCAGCAAGAGTTATCCAGAAAATATAACAAGACGATACATTCGAGGCAATTCAAGATTGGAGATTGGGTGCTGCACAAAGTGATGGGAAACACTCTGCTACCCGAAGATGGCAAGTTAGGGCCTAATTGGGAAGGACCATACAAAGTGGTTGGCTTAGCAGGAAAAGGGGCATATCACTTGGAAGATGGAGACTACAAGGTTGTTCCTAAGCTATGGAATACTGTCAATCTCAAGTTATTTTATTTTTAGCTTTTTCCTTAGAATAAGTGTAGTTTTTCCTTTTTTTCAAATAAAACAAGTAGTTTACTTTTTTAGCATAAAGTCTTCTTATTGTAAAAGTTATTCTCAGTCATTGTCAGCTAGGGGCAACAGAAAAGAGGTTGGCAGGAATAACCAACTTTGAGTACTCTTTAACTGGGATAAGGATCTAGGCTGAAGAGAGGTTGGCAAGAATAACCAACTTTGAGTACACTTCAGCCGAGATAAGGAACTAGGCTGAAAAGAGGTTGGTAGGAATAACCAACTTTGAGTACTCTTCAGTCAGGATAAGGATCTAGGCTGAAGAGAGGTTGGCAAGAATAACCAACTTTGAGTACTCTTCAGCCGGGATAAGGATCTAGGCTGAAGAAGGGTTGGCAGGAATAACCAACTTTGAGTACTCTTCAGCCGAGATAAGGATCTAGGCTGAAGAGAGGTTGACTGGAATAACCAACTTTGACTACTCTTCAGTCGAGATAAGGATCTAGGCTGAAGAGAGGTTGGCAGGAATAACCAACTTCGAGTACTCTTTAGCCGAGATAAGGATCTAGGCTGAAAAGAGGTTAGCTGGAAAAACTAACTTTGAGTACTCTTCAGCCGAGATAAAGACCTGGGCTGAAGAAAGGTTGGCTGAAAAAACCAACTTTCAGTTCTCTCCAGCCAAGATAAGGATCTAGGCTGAAGAGACTTGGCAGGTATGACCAAACAGATTACAAGGCTCCATGGCCGAGATAAGTATCTCGGCCAAAAAATGTTAAAAAATTCATACAAATCAGAGTTAAAAAATAAATACAGGTATGAAATAAACCAAACAAAAAGACGGACAAAACAGCGGATTTCATTCGAGATTGGAAACTGCATTACAATAAGGGGCTCCAGTCCGGTTACAAAATACTTTCAGAAATTGATATCAAAAGAAGAAAAATACAAAGTCAGGCAAAAAGATCGTCCAGGTCTGCATCTAGGTCAACTCGAGTTTCATTACTCCGTAGCCCGGTTCCAGCAGGAAGGTCGGTCACATCTTCAACCGTACTGGACACCGGGGGCTCCACCTGAGCTGACTGAGCGATTTGAAAACCAGGATCACTGGTAATAGCCAGGGTGTTGTTGGGCTCTGGGGATGCCTCATCTTCCTCCCATACTTCAAGAAATTTTTGCTGAATAGCATTGGCATACTCCGCCATGTAGCTTGGAATAAAATAGAGAGAAGGCTTCTGAAAGACCTCGATCTCTGGGCCATAACCGAGCTTTGACACAGCTCATTCCATCCACATTTGAAAAATATGTCCTTGGTAGCTTCGCACTGAAGGATGTAGGTGGCCTCCCCTTCCTTGTAGTCGCGGTCTTCCGCATCGTCCGCGCTCTTCTTTAACACGGCGATCTCAACATCTTTCTTTTTTTCAAGCTTGGCCAGCTCGCGCAGATATTTGTCTTTCCACTCGGCCAAAGCCTTCTACTTATCTGCCTCAGCGGAGTTAACCAGCCCAGTGAGCCGGGTAACTTTAGATTTAAGCTCGGCCATTTTCTGCTTGGATTCTTCTAGCTCGGTCGTCTTAGCCTTGGCCTCTGCCACGGCCAGCCCTGTGGTCTTACGCAGCTCTAACACGCGCTTGTGAGCGACATGATTCTTCTGCATAGCCTACAAAAGGAGAGATAGCAATTATGGTTAAAATCGCGCTGACAGATATACAAGTTAGAAAGACAAGAAGAGAAACTTACCAGCACCATCGACTTTGTTGCCAAGCGAATGGCCTTCAGCTCGGTCAGATGATCATGATGCTCCATGTCGGCTGGCAAGCATACGCTTTTAGCGAGGTTGAAGGCAAGCGAGTGGTCTTTTTCACCGACCACTAAATCTGTGTTTGTTATGGCCCAGTTCTTATAGGTCACTCTTGGTGACCACTTTGAAGGGCTAGCCCAGTCAGAACGCACTGGTTCTGGGCTCGGTCGTGTGGACTGTGGGAGTGCGATGTCGTCTTCATCAACAAGACGTGGCTCGGTCGTGGAGGTGTGAGCACGCTTATTGGGCCGAGATGACGAGGCCCGGGCTATTGGAAGCGCTACCATGGCCTCATGTGTTTGGCCAGCTTGTGGTATCACAGTTTGGTCCCCGACAGTTGGTGCAGTTGTTTTGGTGATGAGTGCTTTGACTGCTCTTTTTTTAGCCATCTCTTGTTCCTCTGTTAGTGGGATCAGCCTAATTTGAAGAAGTGTGGGATCTGGTTCGGGTGAAGGATCAAGGAGAAAGTCTAACACCCTGGTCTTCCTCCTTCCGCTATATTTGTAAGTCGGTTCAAAGTTAAGTAGCTCGGCCCAACCTCGGTCGCAATATCGAAGTGCGGCGCGGAGAGCGTCTAAGTTGGGATATTGGTATTGTGACTTTAGTTGGTTCAAGTTTGCACATGGAGAAAGAAAACGGTTAGCACGGTGTAGAAGTTGTAAGCGACAAGAGCAAAAAATCAGACAAGTTAAGTCGAGGTATTCATACCGGCTACTCCTTTATTCCAGTTAATTCCGTATCCCGGTATTGGGGCTTCCTGGTCTTCAAAATTACCAGAAACCCAAAAAAAGTCGTCATCATTCACGTCTTTGTCCAGTGTGTTTTTGATTATTTTCTCTCGGCGTCTTCTTGTTCTTAAATAATATACCAAGCCGTCTTCATTTTGGCCAAGTGAGTATTGGTGAAATAGCTCAGCTAAACCGAGGTTGAGGCCAAGCCGGCGATTTAGCTCGACGATGCCATTTATTATTTTGTAAGAATTGGTGCTGAGTTGGGTTGGGCATATTCTAGTCTGCCTAAGGAATTCACATAATAGTGGCTGAACAAGAAATCGAAGTCCAGCTTCAACAATGGATATCACGGTAAAGGAGATGAAGCCCTCTTTTCCCCAGGGTATTGGGTCTAGCTCTGCTAAAAAAAGGTGAACATCGTTGGGGATGTTGTAATCCTTGCAAAATTCGGCGATGGCCCTAGGGGAGTTTACTAGGAACCGGTATTTACCCATTTATAACTTAAATTGTGTATAACTTAGCCCGGAGTCCTAGTTCGGTGTTGAGATGACATTGAGTATCTCGGTTGAGCATGCAAAAGTGTGTCTGGCCAATCTAGTCAAAGTCTGCAAAGTGAAGATGAAAAGTGTTATGCCCAGATAACTAAACTAGGAATGGCAACGGGGCGGGGCGGGGCCGGGGACCACCCTCCCCGTCCCCGATCCCCGATAGTGAGAAATTCCCCGACCCCGGCCCCGATCCCCGACGGGGACCCTATCGGCCCCCCCACCCCCGCCCCCGATCGGGGTTCGGGTTTCCCCGACCCCGAAAATCCCCGACCTGTTCAAAAAATATTCAATGAATCTGTTGTATACATAAACATATATATACTCAAAAATCTATATATATATAAACATATATATATATATATATGAATCTCTATATACATATTCTTAAATCTGTTGTATATGAATCTATATACTCAAAAATTAAAAAATCTGTTGTATTGAATAGATTCATATATACATATATATGAATCTTTATATATATATGAATCTATCATCATCACCAAACAGCAACTTTAAAAAAAAATAAAAATAAAATCTGAAATTATTCATTACACATATATATGTATCTATCATCATCCACTTAAAAAAAATAAAAAAATCTGCAGATCTGTTCGTCAAGCTGCAGCGGAGGATCGGCGTACCATTTTTGTGCAACTTTCTCCAACAAATTTAATTTGAAATCCAACTTGGAAAAAGAAAAAAAACAAAGAAAAACAAAGAGAGGGTTTACAACTGATATGCAGCCAATAGAAACAAATCTACCGACTTTTTGGAAAGTATGAAGCATTCCAGTGAAAAAAAAAAGAAAAAAAAAATGAGAGAGAGATAGAAGGAGAGGAGTACAGAAATTTTCCTTGCAGATCCCTTCCTTCAGAGCCCTTTAAGCTGCCCAACCAGCCCTGTCAAGGCTGTCCATTCCTCAAATGCAGTTGCCGATGAAACAAAAGCTATTTTAGCTAAGAGGCGGTGTTGCGAAGAGGAAGCCATGGCGACGGAGGCGGTGGTGGTGGAGGATCGGCGGCGGAACTGTTCAGATCTGAGATGAGACTGAGATTTGAGTCATTCAGTGAGGGAGAAAGTGAGAGTAGAAGAGAGAGAGAGAGATAGAAGTGAGGAGAAGAGGCTGCGGTTTGGTTTAAAACCAAACCCTATATTATATATGTTATATATATATAAGGGCAAAACAGTAATTTTCTATCGGGGAAAACGGGGCGGGGATCGGGCCGGGGATCGGGGCCGGGGTCGGGGCGGGTCCGGGGCTGAAATCTGTATCCCCGTCCCCGGCCCGTATATCATCGGGGATGAAATTTTGAATACCGTCCCCGTCCCCACGGGGATATTTTTCGGGGAATCACCACTCAATTCGGGGTCGGGAGGTCGGGTCCCCGTTGGGCCGGGTCCCCATTGCCATCTCTAAACTAAACTGGGCTTAAAAAGAAGGGAAAATAAAGAAACTCTAGATCGGCTAAATGGTTTGTAACGCTTAGCTCGGTCATTACGTGAGTTTTAGCTCGGTTATTAAGCATTCGGGATCTTAGCTCGGTCATTGGGTAAGGTGTGCTAGTTCGGTCGAGTGTGCGCCTATCACAAACTGGCTCCTAGTTCGGTCATGGTGCTATTCTCGATCGAAAGGATCACATTCCAAATTCATTGAAGATTCAACCAAGGTGGTTATGGTTTGGGGGTCTGGTTTTTGAGTTTTCGTGGTTCTTACCCATTTGAGCAAAACTACAAAGTGTGTTTTGGAAAATATATGTGTATATACATCTATACTATACATATTCACGAAATAAACGGAAAAAGTGAGGGATTGAGTCACTTACAGTCTTAAAAGAAGATGATGAAATTCCAAACGGTGAAGATGCCAGACAGGAGCACAAGTTATTTCAGATGCTGTGATTGAGAAATGGGGGCTCAGAAGGCAAGAGAAAAAAGATGAATAGTGAAATGTTTTGATTTGAAAAAATAGGGTTTTTTGTATAAAACCTAGATTTGGACGGGATTGTTCAAAATTCGTGAGGTACGAAGACGGCGTTGACAGCTGAATTCAATCAATTGGGGCCAGCCACGTGTCTATGGGAATAGAAAGCGATTCAAATGTACAGCGTGACTGAAAAGACGTTTTTTGACCGGACAAATCGGTAGCCCGGTAACAGTTTAGCGCGGCTGAAGGTCTGAACTTTTAGCTCGGCTGGTAACAAGTAATCCCAATCATGCTACGCAAATGGAATTAAGGGGCAATTGAGAGAGTAAAAAGTGTAAGTCTAGGCAGAGCTAGGATTGGGAAGAAGCACGCCGAGCTATGGGCTGAGTAGAATGGGCTTCGCCGCTGGGCTCTATTAGCCCGGTCATGGATGACTGAAGTTAGCTCGGTTCTAGTATTCTGAACTAGGGTACAAGGAGTTGCGTTGTGCAAACAAGTTGATACCGAGCTAGGTAAAGCAAGGTAGAACCGAGCTAAGGAGAGTTTGGTGAAACTGGCCACGTCAGCATATGTTAGCCCGGTTGCTTTGTTATTCAACCGTGGTAAAACCATCTCACTTGGTTTAAGCAGTGAGGAGGGTGTGGAAGGATAAGCATTATCTTCCAAGAGTGTGATTCCTAGGAGGACTCTACATTAAGGAGTAAGAGTCCTACTAGGATTATGCCAAGCAAAAACTATAAAAGCTCATAACAGAACCTATGTACAGGTATCACAACTTTGATTCCCGAACACACTAAGCTTTTTGTCTATTTGTCTGTTTTTTTGATTTAGGCATTGGAGAAGTATCCGGCACACACCCTCCGGCTAGCTCATGTTTATGTTTTTAGGGAGTAGAGTGACGACGTTTGGAGGAGCGCAGACTTGATCAACAGGATTATACGAGAACATTATTTCGTGCTCGTACAACCATAATGACATAGATAAGATGGATGTAGACTTTTCTTTGCTATTCATATAATCAAATCTTGATTTGTAACGCCCCGAATTTTACTCTAGGTAAAAGGTTAATGAAACGTCATTTATGAGTTTTTTGGTTAATAATCAAGTGAGAATTCCAAAAAATATCGAAGGAGTCAAAATAGCATCATTTCAAAGCCCAATCTCCTTAGATAATAGAGTTACCATTTTGACAGATCTTTTCAAGGATTAACACAAGAAAAACATAAGTTGACATGGGATATAGGCAGTAGATAAGTTTACACAAGATATAATATATATATATATAAGCAAAAATATTTGATAATTACATTGTCAAGCCTTAGTTACAAAACAAGGAGTTTCAACAATATTACAATCCAAATGAAATTACAAAATAGGCTTGGATCCAAAACAAGTCTTTTAATTCTTTTAAGGAAGCCATACGTCTTCAAAGGTCTCAAATGTGCCATCTTTTGGATATATAGTACTTTTTCATATCTAACATGAAATGTCATGAGTTTGGAATGTCTAGTAAATTGACACATATCCCGTCCATTTTTCACAATCCAATACACAATCATAATTAAGATAAACAACAAGCTAAGATGTCAAGTTTAGAAATAAAATGGATTACAATGTTAAGTGTTAGTAAATTAAAAATCCCCCATAGATATTTTATTCTCCCAACATCAAGAATTGAACTCGGATTATTTGGTACCCCCTCTTTTGTTGGTTTGCAGACCTTGTCACAGATACCTACAATGGTTATTTACCGTGTAGTGTCAATCGAGGATCTCAAAAAAGACGGTTAAACACAGGTCAACACCTAGAACCTTTCCAACCTTATAACACGAAATATTAATGACAACCTAGGATTTGAATACAATTGATCCATTCAAGGTTCCGAAACATGCCACTTGCGCAAGGCTTTATCTCTTAATAGGGAACGCATCCCACCATTTAATACTTGAAATCAACATATTCTAACTCATAAAACTCATTACCATGACTGAAACCCAAATACTACCCTTATTAATTTTCCTGTTAAATTAGGTGCATTATGCTTTGGTTAGATCAAGCTATTGAAAATAACAACCATTATACAAGCATAAGCATATGATGATATAAAATCCAAGAAATACAAGCACAAATATGCATAGATAAAGCTTTGGTTAGATCAAGACTTCATCTCTTAATAGGGAACGCATCCCACCATTTAATACTTGAAATCAACATATTCTAACTCATAAATCTCATTACCATGACTAAAACCCAAATACTGCCCTTATTAATTTTCCTGTTAAATTAGGTGTATTATGCTTTGGTTAGATCAAGCTATTGAAAACAACAACCATTATACAAGCATAAGCATATGATGATATAAAATCCAAGAAATACAAGCACAAATATGCATAGATGATATAACAAGGCTTGTTCATTTAATAAGAGCAACATGAAATCAACTAACAACATAAAAATATCAATTTCAATACATTTCCAGCTTTGATTTGATTTGGAAATACTTATAAAAGGGGCACTTTTAATGGTTCCGAAGATTTGGCCTTTATAAGGATTGTGGAGAACTTTTTCTAGTTTCAAAATCAATTTACAAAAGTAGGATAACCTTTCTAGATTTTTAGATATTAAGAAAATACTGCAGACCTGTCAAAATTCGTTGACTGTTACAAAAATCGGTGTTTTTTTTTTTTCTCAAACTACTCATTCATTTTCATTAAAAAAAAAATGTTATTTGAAAGCTAACGTACTTAAAGAAAGTTTTTGACTAAAAATAGACTTAAGAGGATTTTTCAGCATTTTTTTAGAATTTTTGAAAGATGGCTGTAGTTACTGGTTGTTTGTGCTCATATCTTTAAAATAAAAGGGGTTAGAGGACAAATGCTAACTCTGAGCATTTCTATACTTCTCATACATTAAATGTGCAAAGTAACATCCCATAAACTTAGATTTTCAGATTTGAAGAAATGTTTTGAAGAAAAGGTACTAAAGAGAGTAGATTTGATGAATTACCATAACATGAGTTGAAACCAAGCAAAGACAATCATCAACACTCAATCACATTTATATGAGCACACAAAATCCACAATTTATACACATGAATATATGGATTTAGGAGAGGAAAACAAAAGAATAAGGTGTTGTGTGGCTTATTTCTTTGCTAGGTGTTGTTAGGACTTTGAGCAAGGTCTCCTCATTTTTTTTCCTTTCTCCTCCTAGGTTCATTCTTACTCTTCCTCTTTCCTCTCAAAACCTTGGTCTGTGGCGGTGTGTTTGTAGTGTAAAAAATAAGCTTGAGGGATAGTTCTATTTACAGGCAAAAAGTGGGATGTCTTAATTACTCATGGTTGGAATTGAATGGAATAGATTTGGATTTGGTTGGAATGAAATGGAATGGAAATTGATTAAGAGGTTTAAATATGGTTTAATTATAATATAACCTTTATTTGATTGGAATGGAACTAGATTGATGACACTACGCCAAAATTGGGCTTTAGCGGCGGTTTTTTACCGCCGTTAAAGGCTGTAAAACCGCCGTTAAAGCCATTAACGGCGGTATTAACGGCGGTTTCGTTACCGCCGTTTATGCGCATGTCGGAAAAAGTACAACCGTCATAAAAAGGTAAATTACCGTCGTTAAAAGTTGACCAAAAACGGCGGTAATATAAGACCAAAAACAGCGATTCTTTACCGCCGTAAATAGGTTCAAATTTTTCAAAAAATAATCCTTTCTTCTTGCACTCCCCAAGTCTTCAACCCTCAACCTCTCATCCGCCCACACCAACCACTCCACCACAGCCACTCTTCATGAAATATATTTCCTAAATAGATATTTAAACATTACTTTTACTTTATTGTAGATGGTCATGTTCAACCTTAGCCGCGCGTGGTCACCACTCACCGGAGCTCCGCCGACAAAGACCGCCGTCATTAACGGCGGTAATGAGAGGGCTTTAGCAGCGGTTTCATTACCGCCGTTTAAAAATAGCTTTAGCGGCGGTTTTTTAACGGCAGTTTCATTACCGTCGTTAAAGGGTCATTACCGGCGGTTTTGTTAACGACGGTAACGAAAACCGCCGTTAAAGATACATTAACGGCGGTTTCGTTACCGCCGTTAATAGTATCTTTAAACGGCGGTAACGAAACCGCCGTTAAAAAAATCGCCGTTAATGCCCTGTTTTGGCGTAGTGTGAGTTGGTACTAGACAAATCTCTATAAATTAGGGTTCTTGACTTACTTTTTCTTTGAATTCATGATTTGTGCTCCAAAAGTACACCACAAATTACTCCAAGGGTGGCTTGCCATCATTCTCTTTGACCAAGTGAATTTTCACTTTATTTATTTATTTATTTTATAACAAATATATCCTTAAATATTTTAGATACTTGTGAACAAATGATCTAATAATAGGATGCACAAATATGTATATGAAAGTATTAAAATTAGGGTTAAAATGCAAAAATAATGAAGTATGAGGGTATGGATTAAATTTATTAATTTAAATACTTATTTCAAATATAAAATTAATTAAAATAGAGATAGAAAATATAATAATGCTTTGAAATGAAAGGCAAGCAATTAGGAGAATACGGCAGAAACCGAAAACTGGGGTTTAGTTTGCAAGTAAAAGAGGAACTTAAGACTTTATTATAATAGCTTAAAAGTTAGGGTCTTTAATAGAATTTTATAAAAGTTAGGGGTCTCACATGATTTATGACAGAGAGTATAGAGACATAAATAATACAAATAAAATTCAAACAAATTTTTTACATTGACGTAATTAATTCTTGATTTTATAAGAGAGAGTATAGAGACGTGATGATAAAAATAAGATATAATATTATACATGGAAAAAAATAAGATATAAAAAAAAGATATAATATTGTATGGAAAAAAAATTGATTTTATAAGAGAGAGTGTCGGTTCAGGTCAAGCAAGTGAATTTTTCACAAACCTGGTAACCAACTGGTCAGCCAGAAATTTCATAAACTTACATCTGCAACTAACTTGCTGGTGTTGCAAAACTGTCCATTTTGCCAATTTTCAGATTGGACCAAATGGGTTTGGTCAGTCATTTATGTTTTTGAACACATTTCAATCAATTGCCACCCAAGCAATTTTCTAGGGGTGAAATCGGTGCGGTGCGGTCTGATTTTAAGATATTTTTGCGCCGAACCGCACCCTTCGGTTTTCCATGGATTTGCACTGAATAGACCAAATTACTAGTAAGAACCACACCAAGTGGTTTTACGTTGGGGCGATGCGATTCAGTCGGTACACACCAGTTCTTTGATCTTCATCAAAATCTTTGCTTCAAAGTGAAAGACCATTGGTGAACACATGAAGAAGATGAAGATAAAAAATGGAAGATGGAAGAAGATGAGAGGGTTTTGAGTGAGAGAGAGAGAGAGATCCAACCTTCACATGAAGACGATGAAGATGGAAGATGGAAGACCCACAAAATATTTCGTAGGAAGAAGATGAAGCATATAAACCTTCCATTGGTGAACACACACAAAAAGATAGAGAGAAAGAGAGAAGAGACAGAGCATTTGTTTTGTAGAAAGTTGTAATCACTCTCAGAAACATCGAAGACCTTGAGATTCATTCTTGAGCAGTGTGATAATTAGATAGAGAGAGAAAGTTTTTTTATTTTTTTATTTTGAGCAATGTGAAACATTGGGCAATGTGAAAGTGTGTTTGATTATTGGAATTGAGATAGATAGATGACCTGCACGAAAAGAATAATAAAAAATAGATGGACAATAAATAATAGTAATAAAAAAAAGAGGGAGTATGGCCTGGTTTAGGAAGACTAAATAAGTCCATACTTTTTATCTTTTTATCTTTTTATCTTTTTTGGGTCACATCAATCAACATCTTCTCTTTACTTTTCTACACATCTTTTTATAAAAAGTCAAAAAGTGCACTTATTTAGAACATTCCAAACAACCTCTATATCGGTGCGGTTCGGTGTATACGGTTTTCAAATTATGATTACTGAAAACCGAACTGAATTTTGATTTTTTGTTTCAAAATAACCGAACAGACCGAAATAATAAAAAAAACAAACCAAAACCGGCCTGTTCAGTCCAATTCAGTCGGTTCAATCGGTTTACCAGTTTTTTCTTTCACCTCTACAATTTTCTTTTTATTCACATGTAAGCAATTTTGTAGGGCTCCCCTTATTTCTTCAAGTTATGTATCAAAACCCCCTCTTCTTTCCCATAAAAGTCTGAGATCCCCCCAGTTATTAGTAATTTTATTTTGATAAATTATATATAGAGTTGAGTTATTAAATGAATTAACCTATTCAAATTCAATTTGTTAAAAGTTCGTTTAAGATTAATTTTATTAATAAATAAATCAAGCTTGAACATTTTTTAAAGTTTATTAAGTTTTCAAATTAAGTTTAAACAACCAATTACTCAACTCGATAATATACATTATAAAAATCAAACTACTAAAGCTTGATATGCATTTAACTTATTAAAAACTTGTCTGAAATTGACTTTTTATGTAAATAAACTAACATCGTCGAATTCTTCAGCCAAGTTTAAACAACTTAATATTCGGCTCGACTCTGTTCGTTTATAACCCTAATTACAAATTTAATTCTTATAGTTTGACCCAATCTTATTTTGGTGTCTATTATTTTAAATTGAACAATTTAACCTTTATAGTTTAATCATTTTGTTCAAGTTTAAAATTAAAATTAATATGATTTTGAGACATTTATACAGAAAAATAATTAATAAAAATTTGAATGGAAAATATGAATTAAGGAGTGTTTTGGCAATATGTTATTTTAATTAAAAATTAAAAAGTCACTATAAAAAGAAAAATGTTATAGATCTCAAAATTTTTACAAAATATTTGACCAAATATCTTACATGAGAATGGGTTTTAAAACCATGTTAATCTCACATCTATATGAGACATTTAATTAAACATTTAATAAAAATTTTAATATTAACTCTTCTCGTTAAGTTTTACACGTCTTTTCATTAAAATTTACAACCAATTAAAATAGTTACTTCTTAAAATAATTCTAAAATTGAGTTAAAAGTGAAATTTAAGGATTGTTTGGGAAAAATCTATTTTAGCATGCTTATTGTTTTTTCGTCTTATTTAAACTACATTATCTCTCTATTTTTTACGCATTTTTTGTGAAAAATAAAAATTTAAATAGTCTATTCAAACACAACTCTTTAGATTAAATTATAAAGATTAAAAATAGAGTAAGGCTATGAACCCCAAATAATCTATCAAACCTGTCAGATGGGTGTGGGACCCATACACGCCCATATGAGAGGTTTGTTAGAAAATTTGATAGATTATTTGGGATTCATAGCATTTTCCTTAAAAATATAATTTACAATTTGGGTCCAGCTTCTCTCATGTTTGAGATTAAGGCTGGACCGTCTAATCCAGCCAATGGACCCATTTTTGGATTCCGTTTTAATAACTCAAACGGTTAAATGTGTAGAACTCGTCAAATATTATATCCCTATGAAAAATCATGTTGATCAGATATCGATACTATTTGGTCAGATTAGATTTATATAAAATAAATAGATGGTGAAAAAATAAACGATTGACGGAAATCTGATCCGATCAAATAGCTATCGATATCTGATCAATATGATTTTTTACAAAGATATAATACTCGACGAGTTACACATATTAACGATTATGATTATCGAAATAGAGCCTAAAAATGAACTCATAAACCAGGTTAGACAGTTAAATCTCGATTCAAACATGAGACAAGTTGGATGCTTACAATTTTACTTTCCTCTAAAAACTCACTTTTTTGAAAAATTATCGATTTAATCTTCGCACCACGTAATCATATCTTATACCAAATCATCTAATATAAATTCATAACTCCTATTATTTTTACCAATCACAATACACCTGTCACCACAGGACCGTGCCCAATACCAGCCAATAACTTCTCCTGTTTTCGGACTTCTAAAATGTGCATTCCAGAGTGACATAGGGAGAGAGAGAGAAAAAGGGGAGCGTGTATGAATGGCCGGAACGGCGTTAACTTATACGGCGGCGGCTACCGGTATTGATAATGCCGCAGGCTCTGCGCTGACTCCGTCGTTCGTGAACTCGTTTCGCATCGCCACCGTAGCTGAGCGCCTAGCTTTGCACCTTCGCAATCCCTCCAAAAACGATACCATGGAGTTCTTCAACCTATGCCTGTCCCTTGCCAGGTCTTCCTTCTTCAATTCCTCATATATTCATACACAAATCTCTACATTTATTCCATTTTTAAATATATATATATATTTGATTAGCTTTGAACATCTTTGATGATGGGTTGAGTCTATATTTTAGGTATAGTTGCGTTGTTCAGTGGGACTGTTTATTATGAAACTAGACGGTGTGTATGAAATTCAAGGAGAAAGAAAACTGAAGAAGTTATCAATTTTTGAAATTTAAGATCAAAATCTGAAAATCGTGTGGTCCACACACTTGTGTTTATATATATATATAGAGAGAGAGAGAGGACATCATTGGTAGGTGTAGGCCAAGGTCATATTTTTTTAGATGTAGATCCAATTACTGCCATCATTTATCGATTAGCTATGCATGTTCTTGTTGCGCGAGAAATCGATGCCCCTTTTTTTTGCAATCGATGCCTTCACCTTGCCAGGTTCTAGATCAAACAGAGAGAGAGAGAGAGGGAGAGAGAGAGATGACATCATTGGTAGGTGTAGGCCAAGGTCATGTTTTTTTTAGATGTAGATCCAATTACTGCCATCATTTATCGATTAGCTATGCATGTTCTTGTTGCGCGAGAAATCGATGTCCCTGTTTTTTGCAATTGATGCCTTCACCTTGCCAGGTTCTAGATCAAACACAGAGAGAGAGAGAGAGAGAGAGAGAGGACATCATTGGTAGGTGTTGGTGATAATTACAAATAAAATACCAGAAAATACAAAAAATAAAGTTACAATAATTTTTGAAAGGGCTGAGGCACGGGAAATTCGCTCTCTTTAAGGAGATTCAAGCCCTCTGCGGTTAGACAAAGCCTCACACCGGTGCAGCAGAAAAACCTTGACTTGTCCCCCCAGGATACAGCCGCCCGACTAAGTCGTATGGTTCACCAATACTGCACAATTGGTTAAACCCAAAGTTTTATCACACACACCCTTTTTATTTGCCTGATAATCTCACTCAAGACATAACAAAACAACAAACTTCTTCACTCATGTTTACCCAATATAGGACATAAGTTCAAATTATATATAAGAGTCTATCTTGGTGGCTAAGTAAAGATGGACTTGGAATGGATAAGTCTTGGTGGACCAAGACCAAGACTTGGCAAAGACTTGGAGATTGTCTTGGTGGATAAGGAACGGATGACTTGGAGAAGACTTGGATAGATAAGCATGGTGGACTTGAAAACTTGGAGGGAAAGAAAAGAAAAGCCAACGATAACACATTAACACATTATAATATTAAAATACCTGTTAACATTCCCCCACCTATTTTAATATTATAGGTAACAAAAATTGAGATTATTAGGCAAATAAGGATATTATGCATCATGGTAGGTGTGCTCTGCATTGAACCTCCATTAGTGAAACAATAATATTTATTCCAGAGCCAATAGTATGCTCAGCATTGAACTATGACTACTTAAGGGAAATAAATAATTATTGCACACACATAATATTCCAGGTGTTCACAAAAGCTTTAAAAGCCAGCACATTACGGTCTTGTGCGATCCCAGGATTCATGAGTGTGTTTGAGAATTAACCCAAATCTCATAGGTAGCGGCCCCACTACCACACTCACATAGGTGAATTCTGTCAAGGGTGCTCCTGTAACTATGACACCCCACTCAATAAGAGCTACAGAAATTCATTAAGAGTTCTTTTAATAACTCAACCTCTACAACGTTACAGGATAAATGCACTTACATCATAGGGATGGGTAAAAAGTAAGTTAGTGCATTTCTCACGGCCATCATATGATCGTTTTTCTCATTGAACCCAGTTACAGGATCTCTGGTCCCTGGGTTGAGTATCCTCATACATGGCTCCTGCTATATTCAATGGGCTTCAACCCCATCCCCCTAGATGTATTCCAGACTCTATCTCTTGCTAAGGCCTTAGTTAATGGATCTGCAAAATTATCACCAGATTTAATATAATCTACATTTATGATGCCATTATTCATATAAGATCTCACAGTACTGTGTTTTCTTCTGATAGGTCTGGATTTACCGTTATAATAACGGTTATTAACTCGACCAATTGCTGCGGTGCTATCACAATGAATCAATATAGGTGGAATCGGTTTTTCCCAACAAGAGATTTCATTTAACAAATCTCTTAACCAATTTGCTTCTTCACTGGCTGTAGCTAAAGCAATAAGCTCAGCCTCCATTGTTGAATTAACAATAATGGTTTGTTTTTTTGATTTCCAACTTATAGCACCACCGCCCAATGTAAATAAGTAACCAGTGGTTGATAATGAATCACCTGACAAGGTATTCCAATCGGCATCACTGTAACCTTCAAGTACTCCAAGAAACTTATTATAAAACAAGCCATATTTTATGGTACCAGATAAATATTTCATAATACGCTCAATGGTTAGCCAGTGATCACTGCCAAGCTTGCTAGTAAACCTGCAAAGTACTCCAACTGCATAGGCAATGTCAGGTCTAGTACAGTCAGTCGCATAACGCAAGCTACCAATCATACTAGCATATTCCTTTTGATTAATTACATCCTCATCATTTTCAACAGGAAATAAACGCACATGAGGATCAAAAGGAGTAAGTACATGCTTGCACTTATAAAAATTATATTTTCTCAAAAGTTTCTCAACATAATGCGACTGATCAAAAAATATACCATCACAGGTTTTGGTAATTTTCATTCCCAAAATATAATTAGCCTCACCAAGATCTTTCATATCAAAATGGCTACTGAGCATATTTTTAGTTTCCACGATGATATGCAAATTAGAGCCAAATATAAGTAAATCATCTACATAGAGGCTAATAATGACATGTGAATTCTCTTCAGATTTATAGTAAATACATTTATCACATTCATTCGTTTTATAGCCATTCTCAATCATGCAGGAATCAAATTTCTTATGCCACTGTTTAGGGGCCTGTTTTAAGCCATAGAAGGATTTAACTAGCTTGCACACTTTGCTTTCTTGACCGGGTTCCACCAAGACAATCTCCAAGTCTTTGCCAAGTCTTGGTCTTGGTCCACCAAGACTTATCCATTCCAAGTCCATCTTTACTTAGCTACCAAGATAGACTCTTATATATAATTTGAACTTATGTCCTATCTTGGGTAAACAATGTTAGCAGGTATTTTAATATTATAATGTGTTAATGTGTTATCGTTGGCTTTTCTTTTCTATCCCTCTAAGTTTTCAAGTCCACCATGCTTATCTATCCAAGTCTTCTCCAAGTCATCATTTCCTTAAAATTGTTGGTAATAATTACAAATAAAACACCAGAAAATACAAAAAATAAAGTTAAAATAATTATTGAAAGGGCTGAGGCGCGGGAAATTCGCTCAATTTTAAGGAGATTCAAGTAGCAAAAATCCATAGAGCCAGTACTGGAGAAACTCAACGAGAACACCGGCGATCTCAATAAGCCCTTCCGGTTCAAGGGAGCTCATTTCAAGAGATGGAAAGGCAAGGTGCTTTTCTACCTCAGTCTCCTCAAGGTGGCTTATATCCTGACCGAGAAAAATCCGAACAAAGTCCCCACCGAAGAGATGACCGACGAGGAGTATGCTATCTTGAAAAACTCGAAAAGTACAACACAGATGAGTATAAATGTCGATACTATCTTTTGAATTGTCTTTCAGATCAATTTTATGATTATTATGATACTACTTACACCACTGCCAAGAAAATTTGGAAAGCCTTGCAGAACAAATATGACACTGAAGAGGCAGGCGCTAAAAAATATGCTGCAAGCCGTTTTTTCCGCTATCAGATGATAGATGGAAAATCAGTGGTGGAGCAAGTACAAGATTTTCAGATGCTAGTGGCTGAAGTTAGATCCGAAGGCATCAAAATTGGAGACAATCTTATGGTAGCAGGTATTGTTGACAAACTTCTATCATCTTGGAGGGAGTTCCAAAAGTCGATGCGTCACAAGCAAAAAGAGACGTCCTTGGAGACTCTAATCACACGGATTCGGGTGGAGGAGGAAGCACGAGGACAAGATGCGCTTATGACACAAGAGCATTCTACTGTAAAGGTAAATTTAACTTCTGGAAATACTTTACCTAAAGGTCGATTTCATAAAAATAGTCACTTGAAGCTAGTTAAGAAAATCTGGAAAAATACTGGAAGGCCACAAAATAAAAATTACCCGAGGCAAAAGAAATGTAACCAAGAACCCCCTTCACAAGATTTGACAAATGTGACATGTTTTGTGTGTGGCAAAAGTGGGCATATTGCTCGAACTTGCAAATTTCGGAAACAACAGTCTCGACCACAGGCGAATGTTACCGAGGAACCATTTGTGGCTATGATCATAGATATTTTTATGGTTCAATCTGTAGAAGGGTGGTGGGCAGACTCTGGTGCCAATAGGCATGTCTACTATGATAAAGATTGGTTCAAAAATTTCACTCCTTTTAATGAGGAGCAGACTATCATGCTTGGTGACTCTAGTTTAACCAAGGTGCTCGGGTATGGGGATGTTGAGCTGAATTTTACCTCTGGACGTGTGATTGTTTTAAAAGATGTGTTGTACCCACCGTCTATGAGGAAAAATTTGATGTCGAGTTATTTGCTCAACAAAGCTGGTTTCAAGCAGACTATTGAATCTGACCAATATGTAATCACTAAAAAAGGTATATTTGTGGGGAAAGGATATGCCTGTGATGGAATGTTTAAATTAAATATTGAGAATAAGAAAGCACATGTTTCTGTTTACATGCTGTCTTCTATGAATTTTTTGCATGCTCGTCTATGTCATATTAATAGCTGATATGTGGGAGTCATGAGTAGTTTAGGATTAATTCCCAGACTAACAAATAAGTTTGAGAAATGTGAAATTTGCAGTCAAGCAAAAATAACTAAAATGCCTCATAAAAGTGTGGTGAGAAATACTGAATTGTTAGAATTAATTCACACTGACTTATGTGAATTTGAAGGAATTTTAACACGTGGTGGAAATAGATATTTTATCACTTTTATTGATGATTTTTCAGAAAACACGAGTGAAGAAGTTTGTTGTTTTGTTATGTCTTGAGTGAGATTATCAGGCAAATAAAAAGGGTGTGTGTGATAAAGCTTTGGGTTTAACCAATTGTGCAGTATTGGTGAACCATACGACTTAGTCGGGCTGTTGTATCCTGGGGGGAACAAGTCAAGGTTTTTCTGCTGCACCGGTATGAGGCTTTGCCTAACCGCAGAGGGCTTGAATCTCCTTAAAGAGAGCGAATTTCCTGCGCCTCAGCCCTTTCAATAATTATTGTAACTTTATTTTTTGTATTTTCTGGTGTTTTATTTGTAATTGTCACCAACAATAAGAAAAGAAAAGCCAACGATAACACATTAATACATTATAATATTAAAATACCTGCTAACATTCCCCCACCTATTTTAATATTATAGGTAACAAAAACTGAGATTATTAGGCAAATAAGGATATTATACATCATGGTAGGTATGCTCTGCATTGAACCTCCATTAGTGAAACAATAATATTTACTCCAGAGCCAATAGTATGCTCAGCATTGAACTATGACTACTTAAGGGAAATAAATAATTATTGCACACACATAATATTCCAAGTGTTCACAAAAGCTTTAAAAGCTAGCACATTACGGCCTTGTGCGATTCCAGGATTCATGTGTGTTTGAGAATTAGCCTAAATCTCATAGGTAGCGGCCCCATTACCACACTCACATAGGTGAATTCTGTCAAGGGTGCTCCTGTAACTATGACATCCCCCTCAATAAGAGCTACAGAAATTCATTAAGAGTTCTTTTAATAACTCAACCTCTACAACGTTACAGAATAAATGCACTTACATCATAGGGATGGGTAAAAAGTAAGTTAGTGCATTTCTTACGGCCATCATATGATCGTTTTTCTCATTGAACCCAGTTACAGGATCTCTGGTCCTTGGGTTGAATATCCTCATACATGGCTCCTGCTATATTCAATGGGCTTCAACCCCATCCCTCTCGATGTATTGCAGACTCTATCTCTTGCTAAGGCCTTAGTTAATGGATCTGCAAGATTATCACCAGATTTAATATAATCCACATTTATGATGCCATTATTCATATAAGATCTCACAGTACTGTGTTTTCTTCTGATAGGTCTGGATTTACCGTTATAATAACGGTTATTAACTCGACCAATTGCTGCAGTGCTATCACAATGAATCAATATAGGTGGAATCGGTTTTTCCCAACAAGAGATTTGATTTTTTCCCGCGCCTCAGCCCTTTCAATAATTATTGTAACTTTATTTTTTGTATTTTCTAGTGTTTTATTTGTAATTATTACCACCAATTTTAAGGAGATTCAAGCCCTCTGCGGTTAGGCAAAACCTCACACCGGTGCAGCAGAAAAACCTTGACTTGTCTCTCCCAGGATACAACAGCCCAACTAAGTCATATGGTTTACCAATACTGCACAATTGGTTAAACCCAAAGCTTTATCACACATACCCTTTTTATTTGCCTGATAATATCACTCAAGACATAACAAAACAACAAACTTCTTCACTCGCGTTTACCCAAGATAGGACATAAGTTCAAATTATATATAAGAGTCTATCTTGGTAGCTAAGTAAAGATGAACTTGGAATGGATAAGTCTTGGTGGACCAAGACCAAGACTAAGACTTGGCAAAGACTTGGAGATTGTCTTGGTGGATAAGGAACGGATGACTTGGAGAAGACTTGAATAGATAAGCATGGTGGACTTGAAAACTTGGAGGGAAAGAAAAGAAAAGCCAACGATAACACATTAACACATTATAATATTAAAATACCTGCTAACAGTAGGTGTAGGCCAAGGTTATATTTTTTTAGATGTAGATCCAATTATTGCCATCATTTATCGATTAGCTGTGTATGTTCTTGTTGCGCGAGAAATCGATGCCCCTGTTTTTTGCAATCGATGCCTTCACCTTGCCAGGTTCTAGATCAAACTTTACATATGTATATTTTTTTTTTTGTATAGAATCATGATTGAAGTGGTTTCTCTCTTACCCCTTGTTTAGGTTTGGAATTTGAATTTAACCAAATATTTGTTAAGATGTTATGACTTGGTTAACTTATTTGATAGATTGAAAATGTGAATGATGCGTAAAAAATTTCTTGATGGAGTTGCAAATTGTTGGCATGTTAGTGAATTTAATAATAAATTTGGAATTACTTATTGGAGCATGAATGGGTCTTGATTGTGTAAGATGTTGTGGTTTTGTGTTTTTCTCAATGTTATAATTGGGAGGGATAATATTTTCGTTTCTCATTTATAGTATGCAGATGATACAATCTTCTTCTCGTCTGGTGGTGAGGATAAATTGGTTAATTTGCTTTCTATATTGAGAATTTTTGAAATGGTTTCTTGTCTCAAGGTAAATTTGAATAAGAGCGTTGTGGAGGGAGTCAATTGCGAACATAAGAGATTGAGCCAGATTGCTAGGATTTTAGATTGTGCCATTGAATGTCTACCATTGAATTATTTTGGTCTTTCTTTAGGAAGTAATTGCAGGAGTATTAGTTTTTGAGATCCAGTAATTGAAAAGATTGGAAAAGATATGGAAAATGGCCTTGATTTCTAAAAGGGGTAGATACACTTGAGTCCAATTGGTCTTATCCTATGTACCAATGTACCTACTTACTATTTATCTTTGTTCAAAATTCTGGTGGGGTTGTTGGCCAATAAAATTGAAAAGATGATGAATGATTTTTCTATGGGAAGGTTTGGATGAGGGGAAGAAAAACCATTTGATTAATTGGGAAGTGGTTTGTCTCCCCAAGTGGAAACGGGGCGATGCAGAATATAAAAAGTTAAAGGAAGGCTAAATTCAAAGAAGCGATGATATTTGGACATTAGCATGATTTCAAAGAGAAACTGATAGGAATCTTATATAATTATGTTTCTAATATTATTAAAATCTTATTTTATGATTATTTTTATATTTTCTCGGATTTTTAGGTTGGGGGTATTTTGGTAATTTTTATATTTGCTGAAATGGGCTATAGGGGTCACCCATGGGTTGTCTTGTGGGTGAAGTTTATTTAATTGGTTTTATTTATGTTTCTTATTTGGTCTTAAATTGATTTTGAAAGTCAAAGTAGTTTTAGTAGTTTCCTTTCTTTTTTTTTATTTTAGTTAGTTTAGGATGTCTCTTAGTTTTATATAAAGCTATGTAATGCTTATAATATAATAGAGTTGATATTTTATAAAATTTTCAGAGCTTTGAAGCCTCTTTTGAGTTTGTGTGATGCAACCTTACCCTAGGTGGGATGCCTAAGGCCTCTAGGAGTTATTCTTAGAACTATCTTCTTTTCTTTTCTTAAATTTCAGCACTTTCACAGCCCAAATACTGTTCACGAATGTTCTCAGCCTAATAACAACCCCTAAAACAGTGCCACAATTCATCTCTTTATACTCAAACTCTTACCCCTTTATGACCCTAAACAAACCCTTTAAACCCCTACACGACTATCATTGCAATTTCAGCCATAAAACCAAATTAAAGTCAGCCCCAAAAGCACACTGTTGCTACTGTCCTTACTCATCCTACATCAGGGGATCTTGCCTTAGGAAATATTGTTTCAAAGAATAATGCATTGTTAGGTAAATGGTTTTGGAGATAAATTTTGATATAGGTTGTGTGGGTCACCTATGAGTTGTCTTGTCTTGTAAGTCAAGTTATTAAATTAATTTAATTTTTGGTTTTATTTGGTCTTAGATAGGTTTTGAAAGACAAAAGGTTAGTAATTTTCTATTTTGAAGTCCTAGTTAGTTAAGTCAGACTCTAAAATCTATATAAAGTCATGTAATACTTTTAATTCAATAGAGTTGATATTTCATAAACTTTTTAGAGCTTTGAAGCCTCTCTTGGGTTTGTGTGATGCAACTCTAATTCTAGGTGTGATGCGTAGACTTTTTCTTCTTCTTCTTTCTTTCTTAAATTTCAGCGCTTTAACAGCCAAAACATTTTCACAGTACCCAGAACAGCCCAAAGATCAATCTTCCTTCTTGTTACATTAAGCCTTGACCCTAATTCATTCATACACTAGTAGAAGCCCTAAATTTTCCATTACCTTTCAGCTTGAAACCACAATAAAAACCCATAGAAATTCAGCGTTGCAGTTCTCACAGTGCTGTCCTGCATCACTTCATGGCATGCAATCATATTAAAAGTAAATATGGAGTTCAAGCTAATGGGTGGGATTATCATGTGGTTACTAGGTGGAATTCTTGATTAATGTGGAAATTCATTTCTCATAGTATTCATTTGTTTTCTTGGTCCATCTGATTTAAGGTAGGGAATGGGAGAGAATTTGGTTTTGAGTGCATATTCCCTCATTTGTATCGTCTTTCTTGATCCCACAATGTTTCTGTAACTTCTATGGCGTTTTCTGATGTGACTCTGACCTCTTGGAATTTTAATTTATTTCGGAATCTTAATAATTGTGAAATAAATGATTTGACTTCTTTAGGGAGCCTATTTGAATCTTGATTCTGTGGATTGTAGATCATCGTTTATTAATTCATCAGCAGTGTTTTCTTTGTAAGTCTTACTTTGATATGATTATTGATGATTTTAATGTTTCTTTTTTTCCCTCTCATTTGATGATATGAAATGCATGTGTGCCCCTAAGAGTTAAAATCTACTTATGGTCTTTGGCTCATAGGAAGCTCACTGCCAATGAAATGTTTTAAAAGAGATCTAATTGCTACTTGCATCCACAATGGTGTATAAGATATTAATATGTAAGGAGCTCAGAATGTATTGATCATTTATTTTTACATTGTCTTGTGGCTTTGACATTATGGTTTTTTCATTTTTAAGTTGTGTGAAGAATTAAAAACTTCATGGCTGGTTTGTTACACTCCGCAACTACATCAACGCTACTCTTAACGTTGCGGTAGCCACCACTGTTACTTAAAACCTTGGGAATAGTATGATTTGTGCCTTGCTTTGGGTTATTCGGAGTGCGATAATGTTTTTTGATGATAGGGTTGAAGATGTTGAAGATTTAAGGGAGAAGATATTGTTATCTGTCATTTGTTTGGGTCTCAGTTGCATCTCTTTTCAAAGATGTGCCTTTATTTTTAATTTCTAGAGATTGGAGGGTTGTTTCTTTGTTTTTTTTTTAGTTTTTTTTTTTTATATTTTTTCAAAATTTTCTTCCTTTGGAGGATTTCTTGTCTTCCCTTAAGCATTTTGTATATTTTTCTCTTCATTTTTTTAATAAATTTTATATATTGTTGATAAAAAGTTTTCTTTAACCCCAAGGGGTTGGCCTAGTGGCAAGGCTTTGGGTCTTGGGGGTGTGCTCCCTCCAAGGTTCAGGGATCAAAACATCTTAGGTGCTAACAATTCTTTGGGGCCATCGGACTTCGGGAAAACCCTTGAATTAACCGTGGACCGTGGTGCACTTGCAGAAAACTCTTTGCTGAGGGCCCGTGCATTCCTAGGGATTAGTCCGGCTTTGATCTGGACACCCCGGTGCCAATCTAAAAAAAAAAAAAATTAATATTTTTTTTTATTAAATCCTTACTACTTGGATAAGTTACATGGAGTGTCTAATATTTAAATGCTAGTGCAAGAAGAGATGAATTCCATGAAAACTTGACTTTGAGAACAACAAGGTTTTGTGTCATTTTTTGTTTTGTTTTGTTTTGTTTTGTCTGTAGAAGAGGCCCTTTAGTTATCTAAAACCATTTTAGAATCTCTGGGCATATTTGATTAGTGTAATTCCCCAGAGTATGGTGTGACCTGTTAAATCTTCATTTCAACACAGAAGGAATGTGCATTCTCCTATTTCCTGCTTCTTCTGGTGGTTGGGCTCATTCGTTTTAATACCTGGTTTGTCATCATTGATTGTTTCGATCTGCTTTTAGATTAGTTTCTTTTGTCGTTGTACTTGTGCCTTGTATTATCTTATTGCAAGGTGGTTATCTTATTTTGACTAGTTCTTTGTTCTTGTACGTGTTACCTTATCCCATGTTTCTGATCCTATAGGGCCATAAATTGAACTGATTGTATTTTTTTTTTTTGTATACATATTCTCTTTAGTTGACTAGATGTACTTTTACAAATGCAGAGGTATTGACTATGCCGTTACAAACAATGAGGTTCCAAGCAGAGCTCAAGATTTACCTATGTTGTTAAGACTGGTGAGCTGTGACATATGTTGTGTGTACTAAATCTTGGATTCTTTTTAGCTTCTAGTTGCACCACTCTCCTATAAAAGGTTATGATTTGGCTACAGTGTTTTGTCTACATTACGTAATAAAATTATGGAAAAATAGGCTCCTTTTATTTATTTTTTTATTTTTATTTTTTTGCATTTAAATATTTGCATTATGCATCTACCCTGAAACAGCTTTCCGCCATTACTGGTGCATGTAAGCTTGTCTGATTGCAAGATTCTTATCTTAGTTTGACTGGCAAATCTATGATGAATCGTTTTATTGGTTTTGCATAACTTATGTGTTAGTATGTCCTTTTGGGTTAAAAATGTTAAATTTGTTATCTTAATTTTTTTTTTCTCCCCCCAACATAACACTGCTAACTTTGGTAATGTGATTTGCTAATGCAGTAGTAAATGTTATTAGAATCAATTGACTTCAAGTAACCTGCTGTCATGGCCCTCAAGTTGTGCCCCAAATACTTCATATTAATCTTATTTTATATCTTAGCATCCTTTATTATTTTTGCCGTTTTTAGTTGGAATATTTTGATATTTGATCTTCTTGTGATTTGTTGGAGCTTGCTTAATTTTGTTTGGTTTGTGCTCCCTTTCTATATTAACAAGCATGTTTGGATATATTGTATTGTTCGGGAAACATCCTGTCACCTTGAAAATAAATTTGACAGAGTTCATTTAGTTTCCTCAAAGGGTTAGGGTTTTTCTTTAAGAGATTTAATGTGTTTTCTGGCTTTTGCATATGAAATTTGTTAATTATTTGGCAAGAGGATGACCAAAATATATATATATATATATTTTTTCTTTCTTTCTTTCTTGAAGAGTGGCACTTGAAGTATCTCATCTGTGATTCATTGTAGCAAAACTACGATAAAGAAGAGATAGGTTGCTTACTATGTTACACGGACGCAGGTACGGGTACGGGTATCGGGTGCGGGTGCGGGTGCGGGTGCGTATCTAGGGGTCGGACACTTCAAAATTAAAAATTAAGGATACGTGGATATGTATCCAAATTTAGATACGTGTATGGGATACGTTAAATATATATATATATTTTTTAAATATAGTTATTAAGATGAGTTATATTATATAAATAACAAATAATTATTTTACATATATGTGTTTATTTATTTTTATTAATATATATAAGTATATATTATCTTATAAATATATTATATGTTATACAATAATTATTGTATAATATATAATAATAATTTTATTATTATAGTTATTATAATAATAGTTATTAACTATTATTATTTTATATAGATATATACAAATGGATATAGATGTGAATCAAGAGACAGGGATGTCAATCAGTAAAGTCAAGGATAAAACGAGAGAGAGAGAGAGAGAGGGAGAGAAGCGAAGCGATCGATCGATCGATCGCGATTGCGATCGCGAGGGAGAGAGAAAGCGAGAGAGAGAGAGAAAGAGAAAGCGAGAGAGAGAGAGAGAGAGTCATCGGGGGGTGTTCGACTGTTCAATCGACTGATGGAGCTTCGATCTTCGACTGGATCAACCGGATGGAGCTTCGACTGGAGGTCGTCAATCTTCGACTTCCACTGGATCGATTTCAACCAGGTTCTCTCTTGCTCTCTCCTCTTTCATTTCTTTTGCTGTCTGTAAAGAGCCGTGTCCGAGAGAGAACAGTCGAATCCGACACAGATCCCACACCCGCACCCGTGTCGTGTCGACATGGGTACTTCGCCCCAAAGTGCCGAGTCCATGTAACACAGGTTGCTTAAATGGATGCTTCTTGTGACTTTTTTTCTTTAGCTTTTTCCATTTCATTAGATTTCTTTTAATTTTTTTGCTCTAATTGAGGCAAAAAAAGGAAAGGAAAAAAGAAGCTCCTTATCATGAAATGTGCCAAGAGTATATAGCAGTTGTCTGTGGCAACTGCAAAATCTAGCTGTTGTCCTGCAAACCATTGTTCCCTTCAGTTTTGGAAAAGGTCTCATTATTGGTTCAACTTTAACATCATTAGAAGTCATATCCAATGTATAAGGCTCGTTCTTAAAGAAGGGTCTGCGAGAGTAGTAGGTAAGCAACCTTCCCCACCCTTTTTTTTTTTTTTTGTGGTGGAAAGGCTGATTCTTGTGACTCGAAACTGGGAACATATAGCACTAGTTATCACTCTGGGTCACAATCTGTATCAACTTTAACGTCATTAACTTAAATAAATTTTGAGTTACATCCCTTTTTTGAAAATCATGTGGTTAGAAACCTTCCACATATTATGATCTAGATAACAGTGCTAAAACGAATGGGTACCAGATAATGGGATCCATTCCTGTTTGGATGCGGATATGGCAGGATTCTGGAAGTCACTTGTCCATAGTGGGGCTACTTGTGATGGGATTTAGATGTTGGCAAATGCGACTTGTTTATCCTAAGGATCTTGTCTCATTGTGTTGAATGTTCCCATTTACAAGCAAACATGTTATAACTATGCTTGGGTGGACTGTATTGAGAACTCAAGTTTGTTTTGTTTCTTTTTGTGGTTACAAATTTATAAGATTGTTATCATGATAAGTGGACAAATTGGTGTCAACAAGTCTAGTTGTGTTGCTTTTTGCTTTTTCTTAAAGTGAATCCTGTTTGGTGGAGGATTGTCGTATTCAAATTTACAGCCATCTCTGCTACTCACTGTATAATTGAGTTTTCTGTAGGCATTGCAATTCTAGAGGAGCTCCTTCCTACCTATGCGGTAATCGCTAACAGCAGTGGGGTCTTTTTGTTAAATTCTTTCTCTGAATTTGCAGTGCAGATTGAAGTGTTAACTGAGTTAAACTAGTATGAATTTGCTTTAATGGGCCCGTATAATGAAAATAGTGCTGCATAGTTGGCATTGGGATGCTGGTTTTGGGAAATATAAGAGCCTTTTTGTCTAGTTTATATGGTTGGTATTCCAGGATGGTTAATCTGCTATCAAACATGGGTACTTTGAAAATATTGCCAGACGAGTACTAGGTACTTACTCGGTAAGGGTACGCATATTGGTCTGGCTGCACACGTACTAGGTACACGAAGTACATATCCGGTACTCAAAAATATTTGTTACAGCATGGGTACGGGGATGGGTGCATTTCAGGTATGGAATGAGTACTTTTGTGGGTTCGTTGGGCTATTCATGTATTTGTTTTAAATATAAGGATGCTGAAATATATATTGTGTATGTTTTTATAAATTTTAAAAATGTATGGTATTTTTTTACAATTATAAAAAATAATAAGGGTTATTTTTTTAACCGTTACAAATTAATTTAATTTAATTTAATTTTTTTTTTTTTTTTGCATTTGATTTTTAATTGTTATATATTATGTATTATTTACAAATTAGAAAATATATTTTCTTATGGACGTACCTAGCTGTACTTGTATCATACTTTTTTTCGGTTTTTTTTGTATTGACATGCTCATACTGGCATCTATACCCGCATCCGTGCGTCCTAGTTAATCCATTTTTGGTCCTATTTTTCAATTTTGTAGAGGTTTTGGAATAGGTTCGTCTTTTATGGATAGAGGATGTAGGTCGTCCTTTGTATTCAAGTTGTGCACCCCATCCCTTGGTGCCTTTGCTTCTGTTTACAACTTATTAGACAGAAATAGCTTAAATTAGTTTTAAAAAAATGATTATGTGGAAGTCCGGGGATGGGTGCTTTTATGCTTTGTGATTATCAACTTTTATCAACTTAAGTTGCACCAAATAGGCCCTTGCACCTGAGTGATTCGGAGAGAAAAGAAAAAAATTCAAATTCTCTTATTCTTAATCACTTGTTTGGATTACTAAACATGAAAGAAATGGAGAGAAATATATCTCTCATAAGTCACCTTTTGATTCTCTCCAAAATTGGAGAGATTGGGAGAGAAAAGAAATGGAAAGTTCATTAATTTTGTATATTACCAAAATTGCCATCTACCTACAAAAGAAATAAAAACATGAAAGGTTATTTTGGTAAAATAACCTATATGAGTTTATTTTCTTTTCTTTTATGTAATCTATCCAAACAAGATTGGAGAGAAATCACTGTCTTTTCTTTTCTTTCCAACTTAACCAAACAAGAGAGAGAGAAATCACAATCATTTCTTTTATTTTCTTTTGTCTCCTAACTTAACAAATCATTCTTTTTTCTTTTTTTTTTCTTTTTTTTCCTCTCTCCCCTAAATATCCAAACATAGTGTTAGTTGGGGAAGAAGTTTGTCATTGTAAGAGACACATTTAAAAATGTGAAATTCTAGTAGTAGTAATGATGAAAAATATGGGTGTGTTTGGTTTGTGTTTTGAAACATATTTTTGGAAGAAAATTTCTAAAAACATGTTTGGTTACAAATTTTCTCAGAAAAATTCCAAAATTACTTCTCTCTCTATTACACATCAATCAATCACTTTTTCTCTCTCATCTCTCATTCTCTCAATCATTTTTTCTCTCACACATATTTACTCAACTACAACAAAATATCAAATCATCCCAAACTCTCAAATTCCAAAACTATTTTCAAAATATACAACCAAACAAACCAAAAAAATTTCTAGACTCTCTTCTCAAATTTTTTTTAAAAAATTTATCACAAAACACAAACCAAACACACCTATACTGACTGAACCATTTTTGTTGTATCATCTCCTCCCTATCTCTCCTCTTCTCCTATGTAGTTTGATATTCGAATAAATTCAATACTTTTCTTTATTGTCACATTTTTCTTGACAAAAAGAGGCAAATAGATATGAGCATAGCTAAATATTCTTGATAGTTGTCAAAACAAGTCATTGGTTCAGTATATTTCAATGGAAACAATGAAATTTTGGTATTTCCCACATGTTTCATATTGGTTCCTTGGGAAATGGAAATATTTTGGCCGTTTTGATGGAAAAGAGACGAAATTTTATTACTCTTCTCTAGTATTGCTACTAGGCATAAATAACTTCTTGTGGAATGACAAATCTAGGTTGCAACTTCTGAAGTTCATTTGACCAGAAAGTTCTGTTCCTCACTTTGCATTGGTAGCTAGCTATGAAGCATAGGCACGGACACGAGACACGGATACGACACGACATGTACATGTTGACTCTTCAAATTCGAAAAAGGGCATGGATAGGATTAATTTTTTATTTTTTATTTTTATAGTTATATATGTGCATAATATATGCAAAATTAAATTACTTTATACTAATCTATACATTTTTGGACACTAAATAACATGGTCACGTAACAAAGTACATTTCTTGCCCAAGTTGACCTCCTCCTCTTCTCTATTTTTACTTTTTTACTATTGTGTCAAACACCTGTGGTGCATACGATGTCTAAATTAATGACATCTGAACACCATGGAAATGGCGTTTGGATAAGTTAGGGATGGATTATTCACTTATTAAACAAAGTAAAACTTACTTGATACTTGGTTCGATCAACTAGGCATATAGTTATTAGCCACTAATGATGGTGGGACATGTGAAAAACTGTGGCAAACATATATAATTGTAATATTTCCCTCATCCTCCTAAGTCCTCTGCTAAAATTTATGTATCTTTTTCACTTTTTATTCAAGTCTTTGTGAAACTTCTATAGAATTATTCTTCATAATTATACATTTTTAAGAGTATAAGGGTTGTTTTGGGAACTAGCTATTTTAGTTTACTTTTTGATTTTTTACGAAAAGACGTGCAGAAAAGTAGAGAGAAGAGGTGACTTTTAGGTAGGGACTTTTTGACTATTTTAGGTGGTTCCCAAACTTAGCCTAAGATATTTATGTCAAATTCTCAAGCTTTGAAAATCATGTGTTTAGCAAATGTGCCTGTTTGGTAACCATTTCATTTTCAGTTTTCACTTTATATTTACAAAAATTTTAAAAACTGTCATAAAAACTTGTTTGATAATTTTTTTGGTTTATAAATAGTTGTCTCAGTTTGTAAATTTGAGGAAAAAACGTAAACTCAAAAAATGAGTTTACGTTGATTTTTAAACAAAAATTTAAAAATATGACTAACAATTTTTTTTTTCAATTATTAATTTTTTCAAATAATTTTTTCAATTATAATGTGTATGATCCCATTGTCATAAATAATAAAAAAATAAATATAAATATTTTAGGCTTGAACGAACATATTTTTTAGTTCATATTTTTAAAATTTTCAAACATTTTGTTCAAACCAAACGCGTTTGTAGTTTATGTTTTTCTAAAAATAAACAAAAATCAGTTTACAAAATTTTTGTAAACATAAACTAAAAACGTAAACGTTACCAAACGCTAAGTGTTGGTCTTGTGTTTATATTTTAGTGATAGACATGGCTAAGAAGTAACAGAACGTCGCAAAATGAGTGTTGGACACATGTCCAATATTATGATTTTTATTTTTAATTATGGACAAAAAAATAGTATTGGACATGTGCCCGACACTGTCCGAGGAGTGTTGGCATCTGACACGGACACGTCACCTTCGTAGAAGTGTCCATGCCTTTTAGTTCGCTAGATGGATGAATTTCTAAGGAAGAAGTTATGGGCACAAACTATTGACTTAGCTCTTACACATCTTCTTAGCTGTCATGGTACCCCTATCAGTCTGTGTTAGGGCAGGGGAATCGCTGAAATATTTTCTGATCCTTGTATTTTCCTTTTGGCCATTTGTTGATACATAGAGGGGAAAGCCAATGTGGTGAACATGATTGTGTGCACACTTTTCCCCTTCTTTGATTGCAACCCTTATTATTGTTTACTTTTTGTTAATCTTCAAAATGCTTATTTACTCTTTGAGCATATTTATTTGTACCCCAAGTTATTAGGATTGCAATACATGAATTTCTTTCCTTTAATCAGCTGTATTTTGGTTGATCTTTTGTAAATCATTTTAATAATTTTATCCACATAGCCTTGATGCACATTCTACATTTTTCACCTCCTTTTTTTTTTGGGCACCCTTAAAACTTGAAGCTACTCACTTCTTCTTAGCCACAGTTTAGTCATAGTTGCACATGACCACTCTATGTTAGACAGTTTCCCCTGTCTTCAATGTGTGGCATCTTAAACTTATGAATGCACTCATTTTCTGTTATTTTCTTATTTGTTACCCGTTCATCTTAACATCCTGATTTTGATGGAAGCCATTTGTTGAGTCTGATGTTTCATAACTGCCAACATTGGTATGATAGAGCATACCTGGCATTGTAATGGTCTTGAAAATCTCTCTTTTACAATCACAAAGTGATCCAGCAGCAGCAGTGTTCCTTTTTGTCCCTATTGGTGTAATCTACCTGCAGTGTTATCAGTTTTCTTGTTCTTCTAGATAGTGCATTCAGTATTGTACGAGTTGTTGCTTTTGGTTATCTGTGTCTTCAATTTTCACTCCATTGCTTTGTAGATTTCTGTTGCTACAGTGTATTGTCTCTCTGCAAAAGTGCTTTGGGCCCTGCATTCCTTTTTATGCATTATATGCCATCTATTCTCAAATGAGGACTCCTTTTCTTAATACATAGTTCTATACTTCTGTCTGAAATGTTCATACCTCTGTTATTATGTATTCTGTGCGTTACTTCATAGGATTTTGTTCACAACCTAGATCAATATGTTCACTTTTTAATGGAGATGTTATCTGTAGCTCCCAATCATTATACTGCAATATGGTTTGCAGGTATGTCAACGCAAAAATGATTCCTTACTACAGGCAGCTATTATGGTGGTGATGATATCCGTGAAGGTATTTGCAGTGTACTGCCTTTTCCCATCACCATTGTTTCCAATGAAGTGAATTTATCTACTGCTTGTAAATATTATTTTTAAAATTGTTGTTTGATGGTTCATGCTTTTGCTTTTGTTTTTTATGCCACGGTGATGTCAGTTTGGATGCAGGTTAATTTGCTGGCAAGAATTATGCTGCTTCCGTTCTTTTTTTAGACATACTAGTTATTGGGCAAGTGTGACGCATTACTTAAAAAATGGAGAAATAACTATGAAAAACCAACGCGGACATGTTTGTGCATAGATGGGGTGAATATGCAACTCTTAAAACTAATTAAAGAAAAAAATTACCAAGACATGAATTAATCAATTCAATTTTTCAACCCATTATATCAATCATGCATATTCCATTCACACAAAATTGCAGTAATACATTAATTAAACGAGTACCCACTAGACCAAAGGGAAAGTTCTATAGAACGGCTATTAGACCAACAATGTTGTATGGGACGGAATGTTGGGTAACTAAGAAACAACATGTAGATAAGATGAGTGTTGTTGAGATGAGGATACTAAGGTGAATGTATGGTAATATTAGAAAAGACAGAATTAGGAATGAGTATATTCGAGAATGGGTAGGAGTAGTACTGATAGAAGATAAGTTGAGTGAGAATATATTGAAATGGTTTGGTCATATACAATGGAGACCAACAGAGGCAGTAGTGAATAGATGCAATACAGTGACGGTAGATGGAAGTGTTGGGGGAAGGGCAGACCTAGATTGAAGTGGGTTAGTGTAGTAAATAGAGATATGAATCTCCTTAATTTGACTAACGATATGGCCTTGGATAGAGTCAAATGGAGAAGAATGATTCATGTAGTCGACTCCATTTGATGGGATTTAAGGCTTGGGTTTGGTTTGGTTTGGTTTGGTTTGATTTAAGAGACACAACGATATATGTGGAAAAGTCTTGGGAACATATGCTGTGTATGCCCACTATTTTAGCAAAACAATTCATGATTCCATTTGCAATTTGACAACAATGCTTGGGAACAACAATCCCTATGGGTTGAAAAATCACATGCACTCCTACTGTTAAATCTACTAGCTCAAGAGTTTAATACAAGTAGACGATTTACGATCCAACTGGAGGTGTGTTGGCCATGACATCTGCACCTCCAAGCCCGTAAGCTTGAACTCCATTCGCAAACGGCACTAACTTTGTTGTCAGCCTCTGTTATCTAGAATATCCTTCGCAACTCAAATAGCAATTGGCTAGATGACTTGAATAATCAATGGCCTGTGAGTTGTTAAAGGGCATGTAATTTTTATCAAAACACTCAGAGAAGGTTTGCAGAAATTAAAGTTCATCGAACCAAGATTTTTCTATGAAGATATGTAGGCAATGTCTCATAGGTATCAAGGGCTTTAAGTAGGTTAGGGCTAGAATATTAATGTCTTCGTGTTTAGCTGACCGAGAAGCTAATGGAAGTGTTTAGCTGACCGAGAAGCTAATGGGAATGGGTTTTCCATTACTCTAAAAGGAGGAGTAGAAGCCTGAGTGTGTCTGACTAACAAGCAAAGTAGGAATGGGTTTTTGCACTACACTAGGAGGAGGAGGAGATGAAGAAGTTTTGACCTGTGCCTTCGACAAAAACAGGCTTAGGTTTACTAGTTGTAGCCTTATTCTTCTCAAAATGTAGACCTTGTGCAGATACGGACATGCGTTAGACATGCGGTGGACACGTGTCGGACACTTTACCTAACGTGTCCCCTTTTTTTTTTCTTTTTTTTTTTTTTTTTTGCAGTCGGACACTCTTGGACACTTTATGGACACATTGGAGACAGAAACCATACCCTATCGCAAAACCCCTACCCCATGGGACACGTTGGATTCTGGTAAGTCTAGCAACTTGCTAGACTCTGATGTGAGCTTGACATTAGGATCCATATGAGTAAAAGCAGGTTTACATCCTAACATATCAGAAGGTCAAGAGTGTACTTTCTCTGAGATAAGGAAATTCCTTGCCGTAAGCGAGCTACCTCAATTCCAAGAAAATACTTGAGACTCTCCAAATCCTTAATATCAAAGGTGTATCTCAAATCCCTTTTTACTTTATCAATGCCTACAGAATCATCACCTATGAAAATATTATCATCCACATAAACCAACAAGACTATACACTGACTGGCTGAATTACGACGGATGAAGCAAGTATGGTCTGAGTGGCACTGAACAAACCCCATGGAGATGATGACAGAACTGAAATGACCAAACCAAACTCGCGGAGACTATTTCAAGCTAGGAAGCATAGATACGGATATGACACGATACAGATACGGATACGGCGATACAACAAAACCTAAAAAAATAGGATACCGGTGCGGTTAGAATAAGTTTGTGAAAAATATTTTTTTTTTAATTATTAATAGTAAGTTACGCATAATCACAATGTAATTTTATAATGCAAAATATTAACCTTTAAGAATTATGTATTAATTTAAGCTAGTAGCTTGTTTACTTTTTAAATTTTTAATAGGTCTTGCAAATATTTCATTTCAATATCAAGTTTGATATGTTTATATTACAATAATAGAACAATTCACAACTTGTCCATATGCGTTTTCCTTTTACACTTGTGAAAAATATTATATTCAAGTTTACTTGCTTATTTATTTATTGATATTTAATTTTACGATTGCTATATTCTCTTGTTAATTCTTACTTTTTATGTAGTTATAGGGGACATGCATGAAATAATTAGGATACATCAATTTGAAAAATTCTATTATTTAACTCACTATGCTCTTCTTATCGAAAAACTTAACAAAGTATTAGGAAAATATTCTTATATTTATCCTTACAATTATATTATATTATATTAATATGCAAGAAATGTTATAATTCTAATTTCATAAAACAAGTAAACATGACTTGGAGTATTCGATACTTCAAAATTAAGTATCTGATACTCCAAAATTAATGAAAAAATAATTAAGAAGTGTATGATACTTTTAATAAATATCCGATACATATTCGCGAGTATCCAAGGAGTATCGGTATCCAATACGGATACGATACATATACGTCACCTTATTTGAAATATCCGTGCTTCATAGGTTTCAAGTGATATAAAGACCTGCGCAATCGACACACTTTCCCTGAATACTCCCCCTCAGCTCGAAAACTAGGAGGAGGTGTCATATAAATCATCTTAAGAAGATCCCTATGAAGAAAGACATTCTTGACATCAAGCTGATGAAGAGGCTAATAATGGGATGCGGCAAGAGAGATGAGAAGATGAACCGAGGTAAGCTTGGCAACAAGTGCAAAAATGACTCCAAAATTCTTGCTAGGAACTTGGGTGAAGCCCTTGGCCACTAAGCAGGCTTTGTAATGGTCAATGGAGCCATCGACTAGATACTTAATAGTGAATACCCATTTGCAACCCACAGGACTCTCGCCAAAAGGTAAAGGAACCAGATCCCAAGTATAATTTTGTTCTAAAGTTGTTATCTTAGTCTGCATAATCTCTACCTATTTTGGATTCTAAAGGGCCTCTAGCACAGAATGAGGAATGGCCTCTGATTCAAGCTTGCTAAGAAAAGAGCGATAGATGGGGGAGACCCTATCATATGAAAGATACTGGAAAATGGGATGATTAGTACTACTCAAATAACTCCTACGATTTGGAGGATGTCGATCCTGAGGGGGATTATGACGAGGAGGTGGAGGGGATATATGTAAAGGAGAAGAAGTACTTGACCTAAAGACCGAAGAGGCGGCAGGGGGGAACTGAGAGCGAGGGCGACGAGAGTATACTTGCAATTGGGGGAGGGGGGTGTGAAGGAGGTGGAGGTGAAGAATGAGAAGGGGGGACAACCTCATCCGTAACCTCGTTCAAAATAGGAATAGGGAAGCCTACAAAGGCGTGTTAGTACCAAAAAATAGGGGATCCTCACAAATTTGTAACATCCAAAGTGTGGTGGAAGTGACGAAACACAGGATCAAAACACCTATACCCTTTTAACATAGAAGAATACCCCAAAAAGACACAACGAATAGACGTTTCATCTAACTTTGTATGAGCGGGACTCCGATCCTGAACAAAACAGGTACACCCACAAACACGGGGTAGGAGAGGAAATAGAGTAGTGTGGGGCATAAGAATATGAAACGGGGAAAGACCTTGCAACACACGACTAGGGGTCCTATTAATAAGATAGACAGCGGTGAGGACAACCATATGCCAATAGGACTTAGGGACACTCATACCACGAAGGAGACACCACATAACAGACATAATATGACGGTTTTTACATTCAACAACTCTATTTTGCTCAGGAGTCCGTGGACACGTAAGTTGTTGAAGAATACCAATCTGATTAAGATGAAAACGAAAAGCATTGGAAATATATTCTCCACCATTATCAGAATAGATATTCCTAACAATTGTACGAAATTGAGTCTTAACCATTTGCAAAATCTGAACAAAAATAGGAAACACATTAGACTTGCGACAGAGCAAATATACCCAAGTGCATCTAGTGTGGTCATCAATAAAGGTGACATAATATCTATGGCCAGAAAAAGCAGGAATAAGAGATGGACTCCAAATATTGGAATGTATAAGGTCAAAAGCGTTAGGAGCACCAGTCATATGAGGTATGTAACCGGTACGAGTATGTTTAGATAATTTGCAAACCACACAATGAAACTTAGAATCTTTGCAAGTTTTATTTAATAAAGGAAAAAGTTGACATAAGTATTGAAAATTGACATGACCCATATGCGCATATCACAATTCTAAAGTTTGAAGATTAAAAACACAAGATGTAGAAGTAGGCAAAACAGACGCTTGAAAACTAGTTAAAGTAGAAGGAGCTTGGTCCGATGGATCCCCAAAGTAGTAAAGTCCATTGCACTCATATCCCCTGCCAAAAATTCTCTTCAAACTCAGGTCCTGTAACAGACACGAAGAAGGTAAGAAAATAACAGCACAATTGAAGGACTTGGCAAGCCGACTAACGGATAGTAGGTTATATACGAAATTAGGAATATGCAAAACAAAGGATAGAGTAATATCAGGAGATAAAGACACTTGACCCTTATAATGAACTAAGGATAAAAAGACCCATCAGCAAGACGAACAGATTGGTCTATTGTAGTAGGACTGGAGATGAAAGAAGGGAAAACTCACCCGTCATATGATCACTAGTCCCAGAATCCAAAACCCATGAGTGACCAGCAAATCGAACATGAAAAGCAGTAGAAGTACTTGTAGTGAGAGTAGCATTAATGGAGGATGATGGGCCAGAAGAACTAGTGGTCAAAGTCCCCAGCTGAGTTTGAAACTAGCCAATCTGAGTTTGTAACTGCTGTAAAAGAGGAATACTCGGAGACCTAGAAGCATGAGAGGCTTCCACTAAAGCAGTAGTGTGAGGTGTGCTAGAACCACGAGGGCGAGAAGATCATTGCCTTAACTCAAGATGAAATTTGAAGTAGCGACCCTTGATATGACTAGGAGCCCCACAATGATGACAAGTAATTGAACTAGTAGAACCCCGAGAACTAGAGTTTGCGGCAAGGGCCATCTGGTTAGATAAGACGAGTCACTGGAGTAGTGGTGGACTGAACCAAATGCCGACGATGCTCATCACTATCAATGGTGGCGAAGGCCTCATAGAGGGATGGCATGGGCGATGTGTATAAAATCTGAGTTCGAAGAAATTCAAATTTAGAGTTTAAACCCAGCAGAAACTAGTAAGTGTGCTGGCGGACAAGGCGGCTGGACACAAGAGCGGCAGAGTCTACTGGTAACTCAGTTGAGGGCTCATATTGAGCCAATGCCTCTTAACGGGCCTGAAGGTATCCAAAGAACTCTGACACATAGAGACCTAAAGCAGACTGGGAGGCACTAACAATGTCCTGATAGAGCTCAAAGATGTGAGCATCATTATGAACATGGATATACATTTGAGACAAACAACGCCAAAGATTCGAAATCGTGTCGCAATAAAAACACATGGTAAATATGGTCCTCCTTGGAGTTGAACATGCATCCTAGAATAGTGCAATTATTTATATCCCACTGGGCACGTGTAGGATCAGTCGCTGCAGGTTGAATAGAAGATGAGAGCCAATGGGCCTTTTCCATTCTCCCTAAATAGAGTTTAAGGGAGCGGCCTTAAGCAGCAAAACTTTTCCCATTCAACACCACACTTGTAATGCGGTGAACAGGAGTGTAATGAGAAAGAGAAAAATCATAAGTCACCGGGACAGGTTGGTGGGCATTTCGGAAGCAACAAGAAGGGATGAGTTAGTCATGGTGGATTAATAAGGGCTGGAAAACACAAAATCATAGCAACACAATCCAGAAAAATACGAGAAACCGAAAAAAACTCAACGGCTTCCAAATAAATGCTATTAAACAAATCTGATAGTCCACTAAATAAAAAAAAGGCCAAAAAAGTGCTTAACACATCAGCACCACACTCTAGAAAGGGAAAAATAGGGACTGAATTGTCCTAGAAGAGCTGCCGAAACATCTATGGCCAGAAAACACCCTGGTCGGCAGCCAACAAGACCTTCGGCAGCACTAGGGGACAGCCTGCCGAGGGGTGTAGAGGGATGGATAGGTGGTTTCGAGGGATCTAGGTTGGCTAGGTGGGGCTATCGCGTGAAGTAGAGGGTTAAGGGGACTGTTGGCACTCAAGGAGGAAGGAAGAAGATGAAACAGTGGTTGGCAATGCAACAGAGGTGTCGACAGTGGCTGGGCAAAGGATTAGGGTTTTTGCACTTTGGCTCTGATACCAAAAAGGATGAAAAGAATGATTTGGCTTACCAATGAATAAGGTAGAGGCCATGTATATATAATAGATTCATGATTCAATTTAAGAAATGATATAAACAAGGCACTAAATCAGTGATTGACACAATCACAAATTATATACATAATACTAAAAATAAAAAGATTCTGTATACTCTAATTCCTATATTCAATAGTAACCTTAAGAATGTCCCAAGCTTCATGAGCAATTTAACAATTAGAGTTCCTTCTAAACTCACTACGTGTGATGGCACAAAAGTTGCATTCAATTCCTTCCAATTAGAATTATTAATGTTAGTTTTATCCTGTTCATTAGCAGTTTTTGGTTTTTGTTCACCACTAAGGTTTGACACTATTGGTCTATATCCATTTTCAACAGATAACCAAACATGAGCGTTAATAGACTTCAATAAGGGGCTCTTATGTGAACTTTCCAACAAATATAATTGTAACCATGAGACAAAGTCACCTTCTCTAGGCATATCTGTCTCCATAAACATGGTTAACAGGATCTATTCAGGTTTTACACCAAACAGGCCAAGAAGCTCTGTTACCAAATGAGAAGGCTGAGGCAGGTACGTTTGTGCTGAACTCGGCTTGTGAACTAAGTACTAATTGAAAATTTCAAACCGTGGATTAATCAATTCAATTATTTTTCTTGAAACCAAGCATATTTCCTCCACACAAAATCACAGTAATAAATAAATCAAGAATAAGAGACAAAATGATTGATGTGGAAAACTCATGGGAATAATAATCCATCCCATGGGGTGAACAATCAGAATGATTTCTGCCCTTCAAAATCCACTAGATCAAGAATTTAATATAAAGATCCAAAGTAACAACTTATGACCCAACTCTGAATGCGTTAGCCTTGCCATCTTCACCTTCAAGCTTGCTAGCTCAAACCCCACTGGCAAGTTGCAAGTGACTCCGACTTCGCTGGTAGTCTTCTTTTGTCTAGATCTCCACTACTAGTGGCTCCATCTTAATTGGTCATATGGTAGGAATAACCAATGCGCAATGAGCGATGAAGTGCATATGTGGTTTTTTATCAAAACAGTTAAGAAGATTTCACAAATCAAAGTCCATCAACACAATATTCTTCTCTAAAAATATGCAGGCAAAGTCTTCTTTCTACGGATTCAAGGGCTCTAGGGAGGCTAGGGCTAAATTATAAATCTGTGTGTTTTTTGTGTGTATCAAATTGAAAAGCAAATAAATACCCTATTTATATTTTCCAGACCAGGTCGTGTAATGATTTTGAAATTTTCTGGCCCACTTAAGTTTACTTCGGGTGAAGCTCTCAGGATCTCTCTCTGCATCGCTGAATCGTTGCCCGCCTTGCTCGAGCATGCATTGCCCAAACAATAAGTGTTTTCTTTAGTGGCATTTGATATATAGAGAAGAAAAAGGCTTTCATTTTAGTGTTTCTTTTTTTTTTTCCCCCTCCCTTTGAAGATTATGAATTAATTAGTTGTTAATTATATACAATAAATTAGGACATGTTTTGGATGCTGATCATGGCAACATCTCCTGTTCAATGCCACTATTGATGCTTAGGGGCAGGTCTGAAGTCCGAACTTGTCATGCTATGTATAGCATGCATGGAGACCTCTCCTCAATTTTTTATTTTTATTTTTATTTATCTATCTATTTATTTAACTTGAAAGTTTTGATATCCTGATTTCATTAGCTTGTGCATGTGTTTTATTGTGTTTATGCCCTTTAAATCTCTCTTTCATTCTATATCTCTAACAATGCCCATAGTTACGTACTTACCTAGTCTTTTATTTGGCAGAATGCTTGTAAGAATGGATGGTTTGCCGACAAGGATTCCGAAGAACTTCTTACTCTTGCAGATGAGGTTTTGCAGTTTACTGAGTCTGCTTGACTTTTTTGTGCAATTCTTTTCCTACTTATATCTTATAAGTTTTCTTTCTGCATATTTAGATAGGGAGCAGCTTCTGCAGTGTAAGAGATATGAACACTGAAGTGAACAATTATCTCCAAACTATCTCAACAATTATGTCAAGGTAGAAACTTTTTTGTCCTCTGCCTCCCATCCCCTTCGTCTTTGGGTGTAAGTTATATTCTGTTGTACATATATCTTTTATTTTAGTTTAACTAATATGAGATTAATAGAATACTAATTTTCTTTTAGTTCAATTTTTCCTTGCAATACTGTGTGTATCATAGTGGTTACTGAAATTACATGTTTTATTACAGTCTACCTACATTGATGGTTGGAAAAGTCTCTCATGGGCTTGGTTATTTCAATCAGACATTTCTTCTTAATCTTCCTAGTTTTTTAAAAGCCAATTATAGGCGGAGTCTTGCGCAAGGCTGTATATGTACCAAAGTTGACTGCTATTATAGGGGATCAATTATCTTTCTTTGGTTATTTTTATCCATTGTATGAGCTAGGTCGGTGGAAGACAAGATGTATGCTGCATCTCCTGACTAGTTCACCTTTTTCTAGTTGCAAGGATGCAATGTTTAACCATGTCATGTTCATGAAATATGAATATTTGTCTTCCAATGTTCGAAACACCAGCATGATAGGCCTAGTAATGTGAATCTCTTATTCCACTTCACCCCTTTTGGACCAGGGGTGCAACCTGTGTGATGGCAGGCCTCTTTTTCCCCCAAAATTGATCAGAAAAATTTGTAGTTGAGGCCATATTATTGGAAAGGCCAAGGGTATTGTGCAGACATACAAAATCATATACCTACCCAATCTAAAAAAACCAAGCTTCTGACCTGCATAGCCTATTTATGTCGATGTAAGCAAACTTAGTGTTCAATGACACTCGTCTTGTTTGAGTTCTGTGTCTCTTCTGTAATATATTAGTTTCCATAGTGGTCAAAAGTTGACCAATTGTCAGATCGAGTTTCTGTATTATGTTGTTATGCATTGTACAAAGACCAACTTATGTGAACTAAGGGAGGGGATAAATTTGTTGCATTTTATTTTATTTTTTTACTTTTTTACAAATAACATTTTATGATAGCCTTTGTTAGTTAGTGAGCAATTATTATGTTTATTTTGGCATTTTTCTTGGTCAGTTTGGTGACTGTTTATCAGGCAGTGTGATTAAAATGGTTCGAAAGCACGGACACTTCTAAGAAGGTGACGTATCCGTGTCGTGTCCGTGTCGGACACTGACAGTCTTTGGACACTCTTAGGACACGTGTCCGACACTCTTCAAAACGTGTCCTATTTTTAAATTTTTTTTAAAAATTCAGACACTCTTTGGACACTCGGAGGACACATGTGTAAATCGCTTAAACACGTGTCTATCGATTAGACACATGTGAAACTAATTATAAATTTGAACAAAACAACTTAAGATACAATTATAAAACAAAACCTATATAAATTTATAAGAATTAGTGTCATATTGCATTTTTTATTATCTTTGAATGATATATTTATGTATATAATATATAATAAATAAATAAAATTATATATTTCATGCGTGTCCCCCATGTGTCGTGTCCTGCATTTTTTGAAAATTAATGTCTCGGCGTGTCCGTGTCGTATCCGTATCCGTATCGTGTCACGTGTCCGTATCCGTGCTTCTTAGGTTCGAAGTAATCGAGTTTACAACTAGGCGTCTAATTAAACCTGGTTTTGTAGCTTATTGAGTTTTCTTTTACACAATATGCTTTAAGAATATTTCCACATGGACAGATGTTAAATCGTTGGCCAATGATTAATTACATTCATTACTGAATTATATGCTTAGAATTGTCTCTCTGCGCGCAGATTCTATCCACGAATGAAAATGGGCCAGATACTTGCTTTTCTTGAAGTTAAGGTTGTTTTTCCTTTTCCTCTCATACCTAATTATTCATTTACTTTGAAGAACAGAAGTTGGTAATAATTCTGTTCTATATTGTAGCCTGGCTATGGGACATTTGCATATGATTTCCATATTTTGAAGAATGCAAAACCTTCTGCAGAAGATAAAGTAGTAAGTATTGTTTAAACCATTTTGGATAACACAAATAAAGTTCTATATGCTCAGGCAAAGTCTTTGTGATTTATGAGATATATTTGATTTCAGTGGAAATGTTTTACCAAGGTTCCTATATTTATAATCCTCTTTGCTCGACCTAATTTAATTGGGAAACATTCTGCTATGTGACAAACCCACCAAACTTGTGTTGCTGAAATGCATGCTACTACTTTCTCGAAATTATTTAAAATAAGGCCATCATGTAGCTGTCGTCCCATGTATTTGAGGTATTGGAAGGGCTGAGGGTTATAATGGATGTGGAACTAGCTTAAATCGTGTGAAATTGCTGACATGCTTGACAGTTTGAACTTTTACTTCTGCACCAAACAGTGGCTCTATCTTTCAAGAAGTTATAAATATTCTCTTCTTAAGCTACTTCTTAATTAATATTATGTACCTTTCCTTGAAAGTCCACTCCATTTGACTTTTAGGATCACTGTCCAGCTTTCCTTCCACGCCACTTTTTATTGCCTAGCTTAATTCATGGGACCATTTTTGTTAAAAATAATTATCCAAGTTCAGTTTTCTTTTTCACCTGATTTGTAGCTTTTCTTCGTACCTCGATGTATTAATGTAATTAATTTAATATATATGTCATAAGTCTTGCTTATGTTCCAAGAAGCAATCTGTAGATTGGAGCAATATTTGTTTTTTTACTAGCAATCAGGGCTATCAAGAATTTTCTCAGTTTTTGTTTATTTATTTATTTTTCCTATGGCATTGTCATGAACACTGTTGTGCAAATAATCGGTATGATCAGATGAATTGAGACCATAATACCTGTCCATTGTGGGTGGTAAGGGGATCAGTAGGCTGTGGAGCCCTCTGGGAAGTGACAGGGATATATCAGTGTTTTCTGATTCAATTTTTTTGATTCCTCATCTTGTTATTTTTCCTATTTATTAAATGGTAAAAAATATTTATTGAAAGCACTCAGTGGGTTGCTTGCTTAGTTAGTTTGCCTTTGTTTTTCCTGCAGCGGTTATTTGTGGCTCAAACAGATAATATTGAGACATCTTCATGTATCACAACACCCCCACAAGTGAAGTATGACCTTTTTCTCCCTTGTTTTTGGCTAAGTTGAATTATTACATTTTCATTCTGACCAGCTTTTTGTTGTTTAACTTCTGTAGCTTTCTGTTAAATGGAAAAGGAGTGGATAAAAGGACTAATGTGTTCATGGTTTGTGCTTGTTTAGTTTTGGGGAAGTTATTTTATGTGACAACATTATGCACAATGAATGCAAATTGTAACAAACATTTTGTGTTTTCCCCCACCCCCATTAGGACACTGGTCCACAGCTTCCAACTGTCGTGATGCATATGCTTAAATATGGAACAAATCTTCTTCAAGTTGTGGGTCAGTTTAGTGGTATGCTTGAACATAGGTTTTCTCTTACTTTCTTGTTTTTGTTGCTTGCAATTCATCTGCCCTCTGACCCAGTCTATTGTCTTTGTAAAGGAAACTATATCATAGTGGTTGCCTATATGGGCGTGATTTCAAACCTTGATCGTCCTGTCCTACAAGATTGTGTTCAGCCTGCTGTTGCTGCACTGGATTCAGGTATGCTCATGGAAAGGAACGAGAACAAAAAAATAAATTATGCCAAGTGATTTTGTTTTGGTTTTTTGGTGATTATATATCTTTGTGATGCTTTGAATAACTATTGTTTTTTTCTCTCTCTTTATCATATTAGATTCTGAGATTATTGAAGGGCCATCACGAATTTCACTAAATTGTCCAATAAGGTATGCCATTATATGTGTTGCCGACAAACTTTTCTGTTCATTTATCTTCCGAGGTTGACTGTAAATTGCTCCTTACTTCCCCTCCCTAGTTGTATTAATCTTACATGCAGTTTTTTGTAACGCCACTTTAGCATATTGCTATGTCATTATTAAGTTCAGGTCATGTGCGGATGACACCCTTGTCATCTCGAAATAACCACATAACTCCTATGTGGTTTATGGACTAAAATGCACTGTTAGAGTTTCTGTCTAAATTAACCAGAGGTGTACTTCACACACCTCTGTTGTGACTGAACCATGTTTTTGAAACTGAAATACCCTCATAAACCTTCAAAATTACAAACTACCATCATCTTGTTCCTCCTACCTCCTTTACCTGTAACCCAGCTTCCCTCATTTTCACTACACCATACAAACTCACGGCAACCACCATTCCCACCTCCAACATTCTTCAGGCATCATGCCGCACAAACTCATAACAACCAACACAACATCCTCTACAACTCACCCTTTCAATCTCGCCCAAAAATACACACACACACGCACATATTATATATAACACATACACATACTTTGTCCAACACACTCTTACAACCAACAATGGCCACTGATCCAGCACACCCACAATGCCATGACTCAGCACACCTACATTGCTCATCAAATTGAAGCACTTCATGATGGTAGTTAACTTGTTTACCACCCCGATCTTTCTTTCCCTTGAGGTCATTGGTCTCAATTTGGTGAAGATATTTATAAGCACATTTATATTGTATGACAGTGGCAACATAATAGCAATAGTTGCAATAACATGCCGTGGATGAGCAGGACTTGTTTTCGTTTTCATTTTTTTTTTTTTTTTTTTTTTTTTTTTTTTTTTTTTTAATCTTTGTTACAAGCGAGGTGGATGGGAATGGCTATCGGAAGCTGTTGGGGGAGGTGAAAAGAGGCAGGGAGAGGTGGCAGGGTGGTTAGTGGTTTCTGGTAGAGTGTGGTTGGTGGACTTTCCGTGGAGAAGATGAAGAGGAAGTGCAGTGTATATATGTGTGGGGGTCTTATATACTTTTTGTAACTGCTGTTAACAGAGTTAGATGTGCATTGTGGTCCACAAACCATATGGGGGTTGTGTGGTTATTTTCAAATGACAAGGGGATCATCAACACTGGACCAAACCACAAGGGAGTAAACAGAAATTTGACCTATTTTATATAACACAGCCCTCTTGTGCATGTGTGTGTGTGTGCACGCGTGTCCCAAGACTGATTAAACAATGTGATTTTGAATTTACACATGACCCCTCCACCACAGCTTGATTACTTAACAATGTAGTTTTGTTATGTTTTCTTCTCTCTCTGATTGGCTTTTATCTAGAAGCTTTTAAATCTTTGAAGTATCTCTTATGATCAAATTGCAAATATCCTCCCTTTTATAATATGATCTACATAGTCTTTTCTATCCTTTTCAATCTGTCTTCTCTGTGAGAGTTTGATAGTACATTGTTGGTTCATTACCCTAATAACTTAAGTTATTGGAGCAATTGGTTGTCTGACACGGTTTTAGAGCTTTGGTTTTTGGAAGTCACGAGTTCAAGTATTGTCATATTTTATTCTCCCATTATGTTTGTTAATCTGCACCTTTTGTGTGCATTTGTGCACACCATATTCAGCTCAGTTTGTTGGTGTAGTATATTTCTCTGCATCTCATCGAGGAGGATGTGAGATATTGATATAAATTGTTGGGCACTTCCTATTAGCTTGGTTGTCTAACATACTTCATTTGGAAACATCAGTTTGATTGCTTCCTTGAGTGCTATTTTTATCCTGCAAATCTCTCCGAGTGGAAGTTCTTGGAGGCCCGCTTCTCACTGAGAAATCTCCTTTGTTAACACTCTAGTTGATATACTTCAACAAGATTGTGATGTAGTTAGAATTAGTACGGTTTTTATGTTTTAGTACTATAAGAGTTGTGTCTTTTATTCTATAAATAGGTGGTTAGGCCCGCTAGTATTCAGCTTAGGATATGTTGATATTAGCTTGAGAGCTCTTGTATCCCAATTTGGGAGTTATCTAATGAAATCTCTTTTTTGATTTGGCCCCATCAGATTGTGTCACCTATTATGTTTTTCTTCGTTATTTTACAATACCAATTAGCAACATCAATCTACTTCTTCATCCAAATATTGAACTGCTCTTTGAGTCCTCCAATTAGGTTGGATCTGATTTCAGTGACAATATTTTGACGCAGCCATTACCCAGTCCAAGTCGAAGAGCCTTTCTTCCACAGTTCTAAGAGAGAGAAAACCTAGTCATGAGTAAATCAATTGATGTTTCATTGTGGATGCTGAGCCAGTTATCTGGGTGGGTCGTTTACATTGTCAACCTCAGCTGACTTGGTCACTGTAGTGATAGAATAGGTAGGCAGCAGTAGGCTAGAGGCTAAAAAGCATAGACTCTTCTAAGGAGGTGGTGTGTCGTGTCGTGTTGGACTCCAGGTTGGATACTGACATGACATGACAAGACACTTGTTGGACAACTCCCAACACTAGTCGGACAAATGTCCAAACATGTCCTATTTATAAAAAAAATTCTAGACTAGAACACGCTTCAGACATTTGGAAAACATGTGTGTATTGCATTGACACACATGAAACACATTATAAGCTTGAATAAAATAGCTTATAATCTAATGATAAATGAAAAACAAAGTAAATTTATTCCTATTCTTCTCGTTTAGATATATATATTTTTTGGAATTATTTATATTTATATGTGCCATATAGTAAATATATGAAAATATATATTTTGTATGTATCCCCCACATATCTTGTTCTACATTTTTTAAAATTTTGGTGTCAGCATGCCCATGCCCGTGCTTCTTAGGCTAGAGATAACGGAGCTATCTCTGGGCTTGTTGCAACTAAGAAATGACCTTTGCTACATACATTCCTATACAATTATTTGAAATCAAAGGAATTTGGTGTATGTAATTCCCGTACTACTTTTTCGTAGGGTTCAAGATTTCATGGAATAGTTTGAAACACATGAATGAAATGGTAATTGCCATATATGACAACCTCAAAAACAATGTAGGCACTTCTTTTTTTTTTCTTTTATGGGTCTAGGAAATATTGATGATTGGTTTTGGAGTCAACCATTGGCATTTTCTATGCAAGATGTTGAATTTTTTCCTGGTTTGCTTTATCATTTTTTTCCCAATGAATAACTTGATACATAATTATAATCAAATAATTATTTCATTTATCCTGTTACAAAATTGAATCATGTTAATATTCTCTTGATTATTATTATTTATTTGTTTATTTATTTTCTATCTCAAACAGTTTCAGGCGTATTAAGACTCCTGTCAAAGGACATTCGTGCAAACATCTTCAGGTGAGTGCTCTGTGCTATCAACCAACATAGAAAATTGTGATTCGTTTCACAGATACTAGGATCTTTGAGTTTATAGCTTATGCTATGCCCTGCACAGAAGTACGTTAGAATTAAAAGTGCTCTGATATGGTACAAATAAGCATGTTCATTCTGAATTGTCTGTTCGATTAGTTGCTGAGTCCCATCTGTGCTCAGGGAAGTGGCCATTAAGGGTTGTGCCTCTGTTGTCACATTAATGCAATATTGTGAACCCTTGGATCTGCAGTTGGTATGATTTGTTGCCCAATAATTTCTATGAGGTTCATCTTATATGATGATTGGCCATGTCTCTCTGTGCATTATTACTTTGCTGCCTTGCTGCCAGTAACACTATATCCTTGCTGTCAGATAATTATTTCGGTTTAATTTTCAGTTCCAAAAAAATGGGGAGGAATAGTAACATATGCAGAGTTTTCTGTATGACATGCATTAATTTTTCAATTTTCAGTAATTTGATTTAATATTAGCCTGCTCAAAGTCGGGAAAAAATCCCTTAAAAATCTATGCATTTTTCTTGAAAGAACCCAAAATCAGTGCTGCTTTTTCTGCCCTCTTTATACATACATATATATATATATTTTTTTTCTTTCTGCACAGCTAGTGCTCTTCTCATTTTAAATTGCTCTCCCTTCTAATTCTTAAGTTTCAATTTCAATCTTTTGGTTTTAGTGTTTTGATTTTGACAACTTTGTGGACATAAACTCAAGAAGGCCATCATGGCGCTGCCCGCATTGTAACCAGTGTGTCTGCTACGTTGACATCCGTGTCGATCAAAATATGGTTAAGGCAAGTCGCTTTCTGTTTGCTTTTTTGCATGGATTATTTTACTTATTTGCTTTGTTAAAACCTATTGCTACTTATTACAGGTCTTAAAAGAGGTTGGTGAAAATGTTGCTGATGTGATTATCTCAGCAGATGGATCATGGAAGGCTGTTGAGGAAAGCAATGACAATAAAGACCAGCCACATGATAAGATGTCCAATTGCCAGCAAGATGGGTTGGTTCAGCAAAAAGCTAGTAGCTCCTCAAATACTCCTCCAGATATCTTGGACCTCACTGAGGGGTATGATGAGATGGATGTGGAGCATACATGTGTAACTCAAGACAAAAAACCTGTTCTCGGTAATCTCCAAAGCCAATCTATTCCCCAAAGTATGACCAATACAAGCGACCAAAATGCTGCTCACATAGAGGATGACTTTTGGTCAGGCATTTTCTTGCCCACATATGGAACTGGAACATCAAGTGGTGGATCAGATGCCCAAATGGTTGGTGGTGTTTCTGTATCTTCTCCCTCCAATTATATGCTGTCTCCTGTGTTAACTGATGCTGTTTCTCCTGCTCTTAATCGAGAACCTGAGGCTTTTCATGGGTCTGCTCTTGTTGCAACCTCTGTACCACAAAGTCAAATTTCTGGTCCCAGTAATATGCAGTTACAACAATCACAATTTGGGAATTCTATTGTCAGCAATGAATATGGGAGGGCCCCATCTATACCAAGACATATAAACAGAACACCAATTGCAGTCCAGGCCCTTCCAGCTCAGACTTTGACATCAGGTCCGCAACAAAGATCAAGAAATAGTTTTAACAACTTAATTCCCCAAGGGCCTTCCCTTGCTTCTCAGACTTCTGTCCGGCCATCTATTTCAGATGGCTTCAATACAGTCTCCAGTACATTGGAAAGGCAACAGCAATTTTCTAGATCACATTTGAATCCACTTCATGTATCTCAGATAACCTCCTCTTCATTGCAGCAGCAGCAATCAACAGCACAGGTTAGGTTCACTTTCATTGTCACCTAAACTCCGTCTTTGAGTGAGTTTGACATTAGCTTTTCTAGTGGCTTTTTGAGAAGCTAAAAGACTAATGCTTTTGAGAAGTTGCTAAAAAAAGCGTGTTTGTTTTTTTAGGTGAGTGAAAATGTTGAGTTGTTTTTGACTTTTTTTGCCAAGGGTTTTCATTGGAAAATCCCAGGAGGGATAAAAAAGGATATTGGGATTCATATTTGTCCAACTATATTGTGCTTGGACTTGGTTGTCTATACTAAACGGTTTCTTGTTCTGCATACTTTGGTAGGCTTTTAATGTTGTCATTTCTTGTTACCCAAAATTTTCGTTGCAGAACTGGGATCATCAAAATCGTTCATTCATTTCAAGTCAACCAGCTCAACAGATAGTTGGTCTTGCAGCTCCAAGTCAACTCGCCAGTGCACGCCAGCAGCAACCTTTGAACCTTAGGGTCCCCCAGCACATGAGTCAGTCTCCAAGCCTGATTCGGTCCCCTGCTCAGACATCTTCTCATTTTGTTCGGAATCAAAGTGGGGTTGGTCAGACATCACTACCTGGAAGTAGCCAACGGCCTATGGCTTCTGCTCTGCGAGCAGCCCAGATGGCAAGACAGCCACCATCGGTGCCAGTTCACATTCCAACAACCAGAGCATCATCATCATTCCCTACAAATGCTGATGGGTTTAGAGCATCAGTTGGAGATCAGAGAGGAAATACAGGAGCAACGTTGCAACAACCAACCACAAGGACTGATGGTTTGGCAGATTTGCCTTCAGAGCAGAACTGGCGGCCCACAGGCCGAATGCGTGGAAGTCTGTCGGGGCGAGCTTATTCTGATGCTCTTAACCAGTTCATTATTCAGCCAACCCAACCCGTTCAAGCTTCTATTAGGCCGCCACTGAGTATGACCTCGCCCCCACCTGGCATGCCAACCCCACTGCAAGTGCTCATGCAAAATAGCAGGAATGCCTATGCTCCTCCTCAAGTGGTGAATCATCCAACAGATCAACCCAGTATGGCGGGAAGCTCAGGTGTTGTACCTGAGCAGTCTTCGGGGATGCACTAATGTAAACAGGAAGGGACGTGGATGGGGCTGTATATGGTATGGTGTGACCAATTTTGTACTCCATGGTCAGCCGTAAAGTTCCTGTAGATTGTTTTCATAGTGCAGTTAGTGATTATAGTTTTAAGTTTATCGCATAATTGGTTATATGGGGATTGTTCTTTTGGGATTTGAATTGCTATGGTTTTTTTTTTTTTTGGATTTGAATTGCTATAATTAATACCTTGGATCTTATAATGACCTGTTAATATATGGATATAGACAACCTTGCTTTTGGATTTTGGATTGTATATTTTGATGACGTGTGAGTTTTTGGTTTTCGGGTTCTGTATTTGTAATGCTTCTGTTCTGAATGCAATTGTGCATGCAGCAGCTAGGATGTACAGAGTCGTCTTCGGGAGCGTCTATTTGCACACACTCATTCTCCTCTTTACGCATCTTTTTCAATAAATAATTGGTTCAGAAGTAGATTTTCGAAAATAAACAATTGGTTCAGAAGTAGCATTCCGAAAAGAAATAACTTGTTCGGAAGTAGAGTTCCGAAATTTTTTTATTTTTTCGACATCCAACTTCCGAATGTGTTTATTTAATATCCATAATAGTAATTTCACCTAAAAATAAAATTATAATAAAAATAATTTTTATTAAGCGTGTGTAAAGAGAGGAATAGGAATGTGCAAATAGAAGCTCTCGTCGTCTTCTGCCTAAAAGACTTGCACATAAGCACAATCCAGATGTGCCCATTGAATCCAGAAAACCTTTTCATATTTTAAAAATAGAGAACATTTTTTGCTCAAATAAGTATGTTTTTCATAAACTATAAAAAAATATTTTCTATTGATTTTTATTTTGTACCAAATATCCAAAAATAAAATAAAAAATTAAAAAATACGGAAAACGTAGCAGGTTGAGATCATTAGCATATTAAAGTTTCCTAAAATTCCAAGCTGATTGTATTATTGCACCAATAATACTGCAAAAGATAAGATAAAATGAACCATCATTCTCATGAAAATCCTAGTGATCTAATCATATCCTCTCTTTAATGTTTGAAAAATCAGTTCCTTGACATTCAATATATAATCTGAGCTCAAGTCTAACAATCAACAATTAATAATTATAATTATTCATACATAAAAAGGCACTGTGTATACACTATCAAGATAACAATACAAAACAAACAGATTTCAGGTCATGTAAATGATAGTATTGATTTATCAGTGATACGGTTAACTATTGGACAGTATATGTAGATATATCAATAAATAACCGTATCAAATGTCCGAAAATACTAAATAATTACTGGTGAAACTATATCTTATTTTTTGGGTGAGTAAAAACTCTCTCATTCGGTCAGCAATGCTAGGAAAGGTCATGGGACGGGACACTACTCTCACAAATCACCATTGTAGGCTTCTTGTAGACCAAAGGTCAGTCTATCCAGTTCATCAAAGCCCATGAGAAAGTCATCATTCAATATCATATCATATATGTCAAGTCCGTTGTGCTCGTCTTCTTCTTCTTCTTCTTCTCTGTTCTCTTTCTTGAGGATCCTTTGTCGTGACAACTCTTCTTCCATGGTTGCCAATGCCAATGAAGGGCTCGGTGGAGATGGCATGTTGTGATTGGCAGCAGCGGTGGTTGAGGAGATTTTAGGGGTAGAGGTAGAGAACTTGTGGCGGGTAGTGCCTGCAAGGGAATTCCTGCGAGTTGGGTGGTCGTGGCAGTGCTCAGCAGTGTAGGTTATTACAAACATTTCTGGATCCGAGAGGCTCCGTTCGACTTGCTTCCTTGCTAGACATCCCTTTGAGCTGCTGCATCTGTAATAGCTCCTGCTCTTTCACCAACCATTTGTAAGTGACTGAACCAACATGTACATACATATCATTGGAATTTTTTTTTTAATCATTTTATATCATCAGAACTCATGACAATCTGCATTCAGGCATTGGATATCCCCTGTCTCAATTTCTTTTTACAAAAATGCTAGTGACCTCAAAAATTCTATCAAAAGTTCTACACACTCATGTGAGAATGACAGAATTTTTAAAGTCTCTAGCATTACTCTTCTTTTTATCTTACTGTCAAAGGACACTAATCAATTATTGAATCATTTTTGAGATTCTCACATCTTTAAATTGTTTCAATGATTGAGAATGTGTATTGAGACAAAAGATGAAAAAATATATATATCAGAAGACAGAAGAACTTTAGCATCACATTCATTATTTTCTTAATAATTATATTGAAAAAAAAAAAAAAAAACAATGATATGTAACATTATATATGTGTAAGAGAGAGAGAGATGAACCTTGGATAGGGAGATCCTTTGATGGGTTTCTGACCATATTTACGCCAAGCCCACGTATCAGAGGAAACACCTTCTGTAACTTGGAGTACCACTCTTTTATGCTGATTCTTCCTGATAACAAACAAGTAAAAATTGTCACTAAAAGTATAAATTTTAGCAAACCTTATAGTTAGTACTGCAAATACTTCAAAAAACAGGAAGCCCTTTGAACCAGCTAACCTCCTTTTATATTTAACCTCGTGATGAGCAGTGGTAGCAGCGGCAACAACACGAGGAGACCGAGTGAAAGCCTCCTTTTCTTGCTCTGTCTCTCCTTTGGAAAAAGAAATGGATGATGATGATGATGATGATGAGAGGATGGTTTGTTGGGCCAGGGGATTGAACATGGGGTAGAAAAGTTGATCTAATTCATCTAAAACTGTTGGTGTTTCAAACAAATCAGGAAAAGTATTCAAAAGAAAGTCATGATCTTGTTGTATAGTCGTAGGAGCCAAGTATGCTTGTGGGTTATTGTCCGTGAAGGTAGTAGCAGAAAAGGCATTGGTGCAACTTCTAGCTACAGCTTGCGAATCCCAGTCAGCGATCCCAGTGAAGTACTCACTCATTGAGAAATGATTGTCAAGCAGAGGATTAGAGATTTGGACAGGAAGAGAAGACATGGAAAAGGAGCTTTGTGATCAATTAACTGCAAGGCAAGCTCGTTCATATATATTAGAGAGAGAGAGAGAGAGAGAGAGAGAGAGAGAGAGAACAGATGGGTTGAGAGATCCTCTAGCTAGCAGCCTCCCTGAGTAGAACCAGATTTGCATTTTCCATTGGATTGAGTTGACTAGTGTGAAAATGTCAACAGGGGACAAAATGGGAAAAGCCAACACGTTACACGCATTCAATAAACTATGGATTGAACGAACTCGCTTCTCATTTGTTGACAAAAGGCTTTTTTGAACCAAGAAAAAAGAACAGAGTTTTGGTTGAGTCGGTGTGTCCTTTTAGCAAAATTCATTGGCAATTTGGATTCAACAATAAATACCCTATTCCAATTTATAAAAAAATGTTACTGTCTCTAAATTTACATGTTGAATTTTAAATACTGTTTGATGCCTAATCAATATATTCAGTTAGAAGTAGTGTTAAATTAAATTGGATTTATCATATCATAATTATAAATGTTGAATAGGTCTCACAACCATTGAGTGGTTGGTATTCAGATTTTCTCGTTTAATGTTTGGTTTTGAGTTATCATAGTTGTTTGATGGGGTTAAACTTACTCTTCAACACTCAAAGCTTGTGATGGGACCATAACTTCGTCCACAACATAGGTGTTGTGAGGTGTATTACACATTGCTGTGTGGGATTAAGAGACAATACTCTCTAGTAAGTAGGTGAAGTAATCTATCTGCATATTTTATTATTTTATCAAAAAATAAATAAATAAATAATATGTCTCACCACTCATACCATTCATGTCTGTTATCAATATATTGATAACACATCATATGATAACTAAAATTGATATATAAACATGACCATTGTAAAAATTATTGGGCAAATTACACAAATAGTCCCTATAGTTTGGGACTTGTGTCGCTTTGGTCCCTGACTTTTCAATTGTGATACATTTGACCCTGAATTTTGAATCTTGTTCCAAATAAGGACAATTGAAGATATCATTAGATTTTTCAAGGGTAAAATCGTCAATTTGATAAAATATAAACTAATTTGACAAAAATAAATGTCAAACAAATATTTTTGAATTTTTTAAAATTATTTCTACCCACTAAAAATAAAATTATATAAAATTGATAAATCTTTTAGACATTTATTTATTTTTTTTACCGAATTAATTTTTATTATGTGTTTGGATGATGATAATGTAAAATTAATTTTAAAAAATTAATCATGTAATTTTTATTAATTTTACATAATTTTATCATTGGTGGATAAAAATATTTTTTTTTAAATTAAAAATATTTTTTTGACATTTATTTTTGTCAAATTAGTTTATATTTCATTAAATTGACGATTTTACCCTTGAAAAATCTAATGATATTTTCAATTGTCCTTATTTGGAACAAGATTCAAAATTCAGGGTCAAATGTGTTACAATTGAAAAGTCAGGGACCAAATTGATACAAGTCCCAGACTATAGGGACTATTAGTGTAATTCACCCAAAATTATTTGAATGAATTACTATATTTCACATTTCATGTCTGTTTTATATATCACTGGCACTGCATTGATGATGTATGAGATTAGATTATGGTTTCAAACTTGCCTGTATACTAGCTTTTGGTATTCCTCCTGTTTCGTTTTTTGGTGCTACATGTGGTTATATAATATTTTATGTTTTAAAATTAAAATATAAATTTGTTAACGTGATTGTTTGAGTTTTGACAACCATGCTTGCAAGTTGCACTTGTGGGGTTAGCCCCATTTCCAGTGATTTTACAGTTTGAAAATAGAAACATAGCAATACCCATGAAAATGCTGGAAATCACGACCATTGAAAAATGATGAAGAAGAACATGGCATCTTGTGAACAAATATATAGGGAACTAGGCCTAGCTACTACCTGCCTACATAGGGAATGGACTTTTGGAAGGAGCAAGGATCCCTCCTCCTCTCCTACTTAATTTCTTGCCTGATGGCCATTGGGTCGACTTTTGGGTCTAATTTTAATTATTCGAACAGTTCACATTTTAAAATTTGTCATGTATATCATATCTACAAAAAATCAAGTTGATCGGATATCAAAAATCACGTGAACTAAAATTTTTATTAAACAGTAAAATTGTTTATTAAATATCATCACCATATACATATATAAGTATATATAGACTAGTGATTGGCCTGTGTAATTTAAATAAATAAAAATAAATAAAATATTAATTATATATTATATATTACTTAAGTATTAAAAGCGTTTTTAATTGATTCTAGGATCTTATGTTGAAATTTCACTCTCTTCTTTATTTAATTAATTTTTTATTTTTGAATAGAGAAATTAACATTTCACATAGAGAGAGAGAAAATGGTTTCAAGACATTAAAAAATCTATTCACTTTATATAATATAATATAGTACAGATATGGTCACTTCCATACCCTAATTATATATACTTTTCTTTTAATTTGTTTGGTGCACCTTTTTATTAATTAAAAATTAATAATTAGAAAATAAAAACTAATATATATATATATTTTAACTTTGTTAATACTATTTTTGCTTAATAGATTGTAAGTTATACCAAATAATTTAGGACTAAAAAGAAAAAAAAAATTAAATCACTATAAACATGTCATATAAGATATACCACACAAATTATTATTTTTTTAATCTCCATTAAATCATTACCTTCGTGCTCTTGCCCCATTACACTATTCAACTGGCTAGAAAAGAAAAGTGGTGTTTCAGTTATGATTTATGTGATTTTGGTTATGGGAGAAAATAATATTTAAATGACATGAAAGTAAAAATAGGGTAAATTATGAATACACTTCTTAAGATTTTCTTAAATTATAGATTGATTTCTATAATTCGAAAAATTACAAATATTTTTTTATTAAAATTTTTTATTTAATAGAATTAACTAAAAAAGTAAAATTTATAATTGTTCTTCTCTATGTGAATAAAATTATCTAAATTATTAATTGAAACATATTTTTAATATTATTAAAAATTATTAATTGACTTGATGATGGAGCGATTTGTTATAAAATTAGAAATCTCAGAGAGTAAAATGTAATTTCTAAAATCACATGAGATAATTTGTATTTTAATCAAATCTCAAAGAGTGTATTTGTAATTTATTCATAAAAATAATTGTGGAAATAATAGTATAATGTAACAGATAAAAAATTTATAAATCAGTGAAAAACTTTATACACTTTAATAATTAAAATGTTATATTTTTTTATTATTTTATAATTTTTTTTTTTATTATCATAACTGTACTGTTATTCTCCCAAAATAATTTTGGTTACATTTTTCGTCTTTTCCGTATTTGGGGGCTGTTTTCCGGATTCCGGTACTAGTGGTGGTTGCTAAGGGCAACTCTTATGGTTTGACTCTGCACTCATTATCTTCTTTTTAATTTTTTTTATTTTACAATATTGCGGTTAGTGTGTTAAAGGTGGACACACAAACAATTGGATTTTTTTTTAGATGGTCACAAACAATTGGATTTGAAATAATTAGATGCAATTTAAAGTGTTACATTTTTTTTTTGAAGCAGGAGTGATCATGAATTAGTCTAATTCGCTCAATATGACCGATTCAATCTAATCTGATTGATTTTAGATGGATGTATGTTTTTTGACGGACAGATACAGATAAAATATTTCAAAATCTACGATTCAGATGGCGGATCACTTATCTCGTACCCTCATAAATATTAGATGAAATACAAAACAAAAATAAAAAAAGAATTGATAACAAGTAACAATATAGAGTAGGAATAATAAAATATACATTTTTATGAAAATAGAAAATAATACTTTAAAAATATGCATGTGGTGCCATGGCCTATTATAGAGAAATAATAAATATTGTTTCAAATTATTAGTTATTGGAGATTGTAAAAGTAATGAATTATAATTCAAAAAAAAATTCAAAATTTGTAATGTTTAAACCGTGAAACCAATCGCATCCATCCGCTAATTTGCACGGCCTGTTTAATCCGCATCTACCAAATCAGTGGACGGATGCGGATTATTTTTTTCAATCCGCCTAATTTTAGACAGATGACAGATGGAATACCACCCGACCCTACCCTATCCACGATCACCCCCATTTGGAAATATCTTTTTATCATTTCGACTGGTTTTGGATAATTTAAATAAATGTGCTTTTTAACTTTTTATGAAACGATGTGCAGAAAAATAGAGAGATAATTTAACCTAAAAAAGATAAAAAGTGTGCTTATATACCACATTACAAAGATCTTTCTTATGACTCATAATAACATGATAGGTTATAGATCAAGTTTTGTTTATCACAATGCCCTTATTATGGGCTCATTCGGTAAGCTTATTAAAAGTCAGATTTTAGCTTTTAACTCATTTTTTATTACATCACCTCTTATATTTTTTATACACAAAAATAAAAATAAATAAAAAACTTGACTTTTAACTCACTTCCCAAAACACCCCTACGTCATTCTAGACGAATTTAGCAGGGATAGCAATTTTGCTCTGCCTCGCTACCTCATTCATCGCCTCGGTTCGTGTGCCCTATCCCCAACAAGAAAATGTTATCTACTCCTTTCGTCCCAAAATAATGGTCCCTTTTGGGGAATCCAACTTTTTTTGGTAGTATAATTATTACATTTGAAAAAAGTTGATTTTCCAAAATTATCCTTTTGATAGTACATTTTTTGGGAATATCAATGTCATAATTGTACTTTTTATATTGTTTATTAATTTAAAAGAAGGGCAAAATAGGAAATTTATATTATTTTTGTACTTGATTTTTGAAGAGGGACTAATATTTTGGGACAATAAAAAATGGAATAAGGGACTAATATTTTGGGACGGGGAGTACTTTTTTCGTTCCGTTTTTCTCATCCCTATCCCGATTATATTAAAGAACTTTTATATATATAGAAAAATTCTATAATACATGCCTTGAAAAATATGTGTATCATATATCTTTTGTAATATTTAATTATAACATATTATTATATTGATTGTGATTTGATTATAACTAATTATGACATATTATGTGATTGTCGTTTTGATTTAGTTATATCTCAAGTGATATTCGGTTATAATTATTGGTTATAATTTAATTATGACATTGTGATTTTCATTTTAATTATAATCAAAGAGATATTTTGTTATACCTCAAAAGTGTCCTATTATGATCTATTAAGTTATAGGAAGTGATTTGGTTATGAACACCACAAAATGTTATAATTTACATATAATGCATCACTTTTTAAGAAGATACATATCTTTTTCTAGTGACTATTCGGTAGTTTGATAATACAAGCATGTGATATTTCATGATTGTATGATTAGTAAAAAATATATATATATTAATTATTTGTATTAGATGATTAATGAACATAAAATGGCATAATAAATAATAATTAATGAGTACAATCACGTAATATTCTAAAACTATTATATGATTTTTTTCCCTTTTTAAAGTGTGTGTATTGCAGCATTATCCTAATATAAAAGGTCACAGCTATTGCCTAATCATGGCTAATTTGTTTTGTAGTCGTCAAGGCTTGATTTGATAGACTATGGGTATGGGTTCGAGTCTCACCGGTTTGTGACTCTTTGCCTATTAAATATGGGATAAATTATAATTATATTTTTTAAGATTTGTTTAAAATATGATTTACATTTTTAGTTTTTAAAATTACATCATGTCTTTTGAAATTTTTAATTTCATAATACATTGTCCATTTTATTAAATTATCAAGTTAATTAACAATTTTTAATTATGTCAAAAATTTATTTCAATTAATAATTTAAGTAATTTTATCGTTGTATAAGACAGCGGTTAATAATTTTATTTTTTCAATTAATTATGTTAAATAAAAAGAAGCTCTGGCAATGAAGTATTTGTAATTTTCTAAAGGAATTAACTATTTCCAATTCGTTATCAGATTGGAGGGCACTATTCAGTTGTTGTGGGCTTTGATCTAGGCCCATCTTTATAATACAAACCGTTAAATCTATAAAGCTCATCGAGTACATTATCCCTTAAAAAAATCACGTTGATCGGATATCGATAGACATTTTATTAGATCACATTTTCGTCAATGGGGTGCATAATTTTCAAAATAAATTGTGATAGAAATATGATCTAATTAAGTGACTATCGATATTTGATCACCGTAATTTTTTACAGGAATGATGTAATCAATGGGCTCTACAAATTCAATGGTTTGAATTATCAAAATAGGCCCAAATTAGGGCCCAAAATGACCCAACAGTACCTTCCAGTCTAATAACAGCCGGGAGAGGAGCCAACTCCTTTTCAAAATCATAAAAGATAATTTATATTTTAAACAAATATTGATGAATATATTTATAATTTATCCTACCAATTTCTGTTGCTTGGTTACAATTATTGGTCTAGTAACTGTGCCTTGATTTTAACTTGTGCTCTGGTGGCCAAGGTTTGGTTTGATGAAGTTAGAGAATCTGAGTTTGAGTCTCACCTCTACTTGTTAGCGATGGTATTACATATATTAATTAGTGTACTAATATTAGTTATGATATTATTATTGATCTCACTTATTAATCATATTATAAATATCAAAATTTTCTTAAATTATGTCACATCATCAATTGGTATATTAATTTGTATACTAATTGATACATATAACATTATTCAGTTGTTAAAGATGAGAGGCTCATGTTCATTAAATATGGACCATTAATCCTTGTCATCATGCACGTGATAAAATAAGATTTAAAATTCGGTAGTGTTGCATGTATCAATTAATATATACATTACTGTATTAATTAGTATTATACCATTATTACTGACTCCACCTATTATACAAATTACAAATGCCGAAAACTTCTAAAATTATGTCACATTATTTGTTAATACACTAGTTAGTACATTAATTTGTACATATAACATTATTCTTCAAAATTTAACTCAATTTGTTTTGAGAGAAAATCTATAATCTATATTGTTTGGCAAACTTGGCTTTTTGGCTTTTTTTGACTTTTTTAACCTGGGAATTTTTCGTTCGTTTGGTTTTCTTATTTGGCTTTTTTGACTTTTTTGTATTGAAATGACAAAATTGCCCTCCACTTTAAATGATGCTTTTTTGACTTTTTGTTTGTATATGAATCGATTTGGTAATTTTGCATCAAAAGTTAAGTGTTTTGTGATTTTGTGACTTTTTTCTGTCCTTATGTGCTCATTTAATCCCAATTCAAAAATCAAACCAAGGCTAAATTTCTATAATCTCTCTATAATTACAAGTTTGTCCAAGGTCTCTTTTGGAGACAGTCTAAATTACTTATTGGCTTATTTCTATAACATTACATTTTTACTTTTTTACACATCATTTCATAATAAATAAATAAATAAAGTCAAAAAATAAACCATACCTAAAACAATCTTAAGAAACTCTTATTATGTTGCTTCTAGCATATAAAGGCATTTAACATGACATTTAAAAATGAAGAAAGAAAGAAAGAAAGAAATTACAACACAGTGATTATTTTGAAAAATAAATACAAATTCATGGCAAACATTATGAGTTTAATTATTAATATACATAAACTTTACCATTAATTTAAAATTATCTTTAAAAATATACACTGAATAGTAATTGTTCCAAAAAAAAAAAAACCCATTGAAGAAGGATTATTACCAGTTCTTAGCCCCTACACCCTTTTCTTGTGGGATGCAAATTTTCTTCAGTGAGCTTGTCAGTTGGATTGTGTTGTGGGTCTTGATGAACCCACTACGAAACTTGTCACAATAATTCTAACGGTTGCTGTTCAATCATATAATTATGATTGAACAATCATATCATTATGATTGAACAATCATAATTATATTATTAGATTGTACTTATTTTTGAAATAATGACGGATACATTTTGAAAATCATACTCGTTATTTAATTTTTTAATAAGACCATCTCCAACGCTTCATCAAATCTGTCATTAAATTTGAAATTTGGTGAAAAAAAACTGTTTGGAGCTCCAACGGTTTCACCAAATTGATATCAAATCGAGAATTCACCAAACGTTTCACCAAAGTGAAGACAGGCTCCACATTTCACCAAAATACTGTGTATGACCGTTGGGGGAGACGAACCGATCGACCAGCCGGTTGACCAACCGGTCGACCACCAAAAGGTTCAAACAGTTCCAAAAAAAAGTTCAAATAGTTTAAAAAAAAAAAAAAAAATTCCTTACCGGTCGACCACCACAGGGTTCAAACAGTTCAAAAAAATTGGTTCAAACAGTTTAAAAAAAAAAAAAAAAAAATCCTCTTACCAGTCGACCAACCGATTGTCCCCAGAGCAAATTTGATAAAAAGTGAAGCGTTGGAGCCAGTGGTATCAAATTGAGAAAAGCATCCTTTTTTTATCAAATTTGATGACAAAAGAAGTTCAGAGTTGGAGATGCTCTAACAAACTTAATATGATAACGTGGCTAAATTCTTGTAATTTATTTGACATTTTACATATTAGATCTACTAAAAAAATAAAACTCTATAATTATATAAAGTACACAAGGCAATCCTGTCCCTTTTTTACGGAGCCAAAAAAAAAAAACAAGACTTTGTTCAATGGGTAAATTACAAATACACTTCTTGAGATTTGCTTAAAATATAAATTATCCCTTGTGGTTTGGAAAATTATAAATACCTTCCTGTTATAATTTTTTATTTAACAGAATTAATTAAAAAATTAAAATTTCTAACTGTTCACCTATACAATAATAAAATTATCTAAATTATTAATTGAAATAAAATTTTAACATTATTAAAAATTGTTAATTAACTTGATGATTTATTAATAAAAGAACCTATTTGTTATGAAATTAGAAATCTTAGGAGGGATAATGTAATTTCTAAAACCACAGGGAATAATTTGTAATTTAAGTAAATCTCAAGGAATGTGTTTGTAATTTATCCTTGTTTAATTTAATTTTTCAAAAATTATTTTTAAATGAGTTTTCATTTGTTTTTACTAATTTTTCCCCCCCATATTTTAGCTATTTTTGTTTTGGAATTTTTCTTTTAAAATCCTTGATATTAAAATTTTTTAAGATAAAGAAAATACATATTTTCATAGTAGTTAAGGCCCTTTAATATTTTCACAAAGAAAATTCTATTCAAAGAAATTCCGGCCCCTATATAGAGAAATTTCTTTGGTATGATCACAGAGAAATTTTATTGAAGGAGCTTAACTAATAAAAAAAAATATCTTGGACATCTCCTATTACATAAAGTTAGAGAAAGATGTTTCACTAATTTTTTTTATTTTTTTATTTTTTAGCTATATCAAGATTAGATGCATCTAAAAAATAAAAAATTCAAACTAAAATATAAAAAATATATAAAAAAAAAATTCACTAAAAATAAACAAAAATTTAAATAAAAATGCACAGAGATTTTTATTTAAATTTTCATTTGTTTTAAATACATCTTGATTAAGTACATTTAAAAAGTACAAAAAAAATTATGAAAATATTAAAAAAAATTATAAAAATAAATTATCTAAAAATAATTTTTAAAAAATCAAACCAAACAGATAATCATCTCTTGGAAGTTCAAATAATTTGGTGGGGGCGCCAATGACTAGTAATGAGTCAGTTGAGTGCTTTCTGAACTGCACACAGTAACAGCAAACAAAAACAAACTAAACAATAATGGAAGATCTGAGCAAATCCTCATTGATGTTCTTCTCAGATCAGCACCTCTGCTATGCCGATATTCTTCCTCCTCCTCAGGTAAACACACCTATATATATATATATTATATGTGAGTATCAATGCTTGAAATTGAATTTCTTCTGTTGAGGTCCGAGCAAGAATCGAAGTAGCCGTCCTCAACTTCCTCAAGATCTTGAACTCTCCCACTCCGGCAATCTCTGATCTCTCTCTGGTTTGCAAATTTTGCTTCAAATCTCTACTCGAATTGTGTATATATGTGCATGTGTTTAGCCTCGAGTCATTGTTGATTTTAATAAGTAGATGAATTTGGGGAATTTTGAGAGTGTTACATACAGATCGATAGAAGATGGAGTAATAGCAGAGTGAGTAGGGGTTTGTTGACTGATGTTTCGTGGATTTTTCTCTCTCACTCGTTTTGCACGAGGTCTTTGATGAGAGTTAACACTGCTCAAGCCTTCATCAGAGGTAATAGTACGATCATCATCATCATCTCTTTGTCATGGAAAATTCTCCGGTGTGTAATGCACACAGTATACAATCTTACTACAAAATTACACAAGTTGAACACAAATTCACGTAAGCCATAAATTTCCACCAACTTACATGAATTTGTATATGTAAATTCGTGAAAACTTACATTATTTTGTGGAAGGGTTGCATTGAACACCGGAGCATTTCCCCTTTCTCATTTCTTATCTTTGTTAAAAATTTGCAACAGATACAGATGTGGATTGAGCTGCTTAAATTGACTGATTCGCAAATTAAGTTGTTAGATGTGATTTGTTCAAAATATGAACACCTCAAAAATATGTAAATTTACTTTCTTTGCAAATAAATAGAAGAAAAAAAAAAATCTTCAAAACACAGTTTCCTAATCTAAATTTGGGAGTTTGTTTGTTTGCTTATTTATTTATTTATTTATACATTTTTTAAGGTTCACAGAAATTTTGTTAATTATTATTGGGGAAAGGCTACCATGGTATGCATCCTAGGAAGCACGGATACGGATACGGGATACGGATACGATACGATACGGATACGGCGATACGACAAAATTTGAAAAACTAGGATACGGGTACAGCGGGGATACGTTCGTAAAAAATATTATTTTAACAATTTTTAGTAATGCAGTATGCATAAAAATAAAACCTAAAGCAAAAGACAACTTGATAAAGAAGAAAGATTCCTATAAAACTAAGAGTCTTCAAGGTCAATAGCTTCAACTTGTTTCCGTTCATCAGTGAATATCACAAGACCTTAGCTAAAGCCAAAAAAACCATTCTTAAATAAAAATTTCAGCAAATATACTTTTTTAAGTCATCAATGATAGCCTAGGAAGCACGGATACAAATATGGTGATATGGGGATGTGGATATGGCGATATGTCAAAATTTGAAAAAGTATGATACGGGTACAGCGGGGATACATTCATAATTTTTTTTTTTTTTATAATTTTAATAATGTAATATGCATGAAAATAAAACTTAAAGTAAATTAATAAATAAAGAGAGGGATTCCTATTAACCTAAAAGTGCTCAAACATTCATAAAACATCCAAAACTAAAAGTAAAAGCAAATGCAAATTAAACATCATCCTTACATGCCAACACCAAAAAAAGAATGAGAGCAGAGAGAAGAAACGTGAGAGAGTGAGAAAGCGAGAGAGAAGTGAGAGAGGCAACAAGGATACATCAATTTGACAAATTCTATTACTTTAACTCTCACTATATTCCTCTTATCAAAGAACTAAACAAAATATTATAAGTAATATGTAACTTCGAGTATCCGATACTTCAAAATTAATAAAAAATTAATTAAGAAGTATCCGATACTTTTAAGAAGTATCCGATACGTATCCGCAAGTATCCGAGGAGTATCGGTATCCGATAAGTATCCGATACGGATACGTCGCCCTTTTTGAAGTATCCGTCCTTCATAGTATGCATCTTATACCAAAAGTATAGCCTTTTCCTCGTCATAAAAATATAACTTCTATCACAAAAAACATAACTTTACGATTATTAACTTCAAGAATTTACACTATAACTTCGACATTCATAACTTTCACCACAAAAATCATAAATTTTTCTTGCAATGTGCACCTTTTTATGGGTGCACATTGTAGCATTTCTCTTATTATAAATGAGAATATTCAATTGGTATAACAAAATGGGCCTATATGCATGCATGTATGTAGCATCTTCTCTGGCCCCTCACTCTTCTTCTATTTGTCTCTTCCACAATACAGTTTGGAAGGTGATGGAGATGTGCTACCAGGTTCTGGTTCAGGAAAAGAGACTGACTCAGAGGGAGCTATTCTACAAATTGCTTTGTGATTCACCAGACTATTTCACTTCCCAATTACAGGTCAACAGGACAATCCAAGGTTACATACAGCATACTCCCTTTGTTTCTTAGACATTTACATCATACCAAGATAGTGAGATGTCTAATCTTTGAAGCACCTAATCTATGATAATTAACTCTATGATACCCTAAACAGATGTGGTGGCATTGCTTCGTTGCAGCCGTTACAGTCTTGGAATCATGGCATCTAGTAGAGGAGCCATTGCTGGCCGCCTGTTGCTGCAGGTATACCTTCTTTATTCTTAGCTCTATCTGAATGCAAATGGAGATGATATGGACGAGTATGAGAAATTGAGTGGATCAGTATATGATACACCTACATTATTAATCTTAGGACTTTGTACTCTTAATCAAATCAATCTGCATTTCTCAATCTGAATCAAAATAGACAAGGAATTGGCCTCAATGATAATGACTAGATTGGTTAGTCTTCTGTAATCATGCTAGCTCCATAAAATCAGAAGTGGTTCTCAATTTGATGATGTTCTGTCTCACTAGCTTCTGCTTTCTACTTTTAGTCAAGCCAAATGATTCATGAGTTTTGAAGTTTCACTTCACTGAACCAGAAGATGCTCTCATGTTCCTGAGATTAGACATCAATTGCACTCAATTGATCTTCCATGCACTAACTACTCTACTTCCATATTATCAAACAGGAACCAAACCAAGAGGTTGTGGACTGTTCTGCTTGTGGAACTTCTGGTTATGCTATTTCTGGTGACCTGAATTTGTTAGAGAAATTGGTCATGAAGACTGATGCCCGTTACATTATTGTGGTAGAGAAGGTAATCTGCTTCTTTGAATTCCCCGTGAAAAACTTAAGAAGGTTTTGCCAGTATTGATGTAAAATGTGTGGGAAAACATTGGATTTGTTCAGCATGCCATATTCCAGCGGCTAGCTGAGGACTGTGTTTATAATCAAATTCCAAGCATTCTCATCACTGCCAAAGGATACCCAGATATTGCCACAAGGTAACTTTTGAGTTGTTCACACCTCAAAACTTTTGCTCTGATGCTCACTCAAAGCATCTTGCATCTTTCCCTTCAACTTTTTGGTCCTTCATAGTCCTTCATTTGCATGAGATAATTATGACCATGACCATAACCCAAGTTCTGAATTACAAACAGGTTTCTCCTTCATCGAATAAGCAAAACTTTTCCTGATTTGCCTATATTCGGCCTGGTTGACTGGTATGGATGGCCTTCACATTGTCTCCAGAATAGATTTACTGTATCACATTCATTTTTTTTCTTTTCTTTTTTACACTATGGAATTTTTCAAGGAACCCAGCAGGCTTAGCTATACTGTGCACCTTCAAGTTTGGAAGCATAGGGATGGGGCTTGAGGCATACAGATATGGTGCTTTCTTCCACCATGATAAAGAATTCTACCCTTATTTCCTTTTCTTCTTCAAGTGAGAATGAAATCTATCCAATACCTTTTTATGTTTTTTGTTGCCATATCTAGCTTGCAATGTCAAGTGGCTGGGACTGCGAAGAGATGATCTAGAACTCATACCTGAACAATCTTTCATGCCATTGAAACCAAAGGACGTTCAAATAGCCAAAAGCTTGGCATCCTCAGAAATTTTACAGGTAAATTGGCCAAGCACCAAAGAAATCTATTGCGTCTCTGAAAACCTTGAATTCAAATGAAAAAGTGCAACTCAGTGCACGAGATTCTCACTAAAGGGGAGCGCAAGATAGAAGATTTAATGCCGTACTTTCATTTTACCTGTAAACTAATAATTAAATCTAATTGCATTGTGTGTTTGATAGGACAATTACGAGGAAGAGTTGGCTGTGATGGTGCAGAGTGGTAAGAGAGCAGAGATTGAAGCACTCTACTTCCATGGATACGACTTCTTAGGGAAGTGCTTAGCAAAGAAAATTGTACAAGCGAATTACATATAGGGAAAAAAAAATAAAATAAAGGAAATAAAATTGCCTTGTGACAGATATTATGTGAGCCTGGTTGTGGGAAGAAAAATATATGCCAACTTCGTTATATTCACTAGTCAGTGGCACTAGCTTCTCATATTAAGCAGTTCTTTACACTCCTGTAGTAATCTTACATTTTTAAATCATCAAAAAGTAAAAGTAAAAATAAAAATAATAAATGGACCCTAATATTTAATTTTATCATTTTCCTATAGATAATTCTTTAACTGAACCGAAAATGACTTTGACATTGTACTATAGTATTAAAAATTTTCAAATACAGATTTGAAGCTTGCTAACCAGCCATGCAAAAATCTCCAAGCTCCTTTACAATATAGGAGAGCTTCCACTCCAGAAATGTAATTTAACTCTTTTGCCCACTTAAAATCTAAGTGCCACACCCTCAACAAAAGAATGGATTAAGGTGATAAGAGTGTTATAGAATTGAAAAGACTGCACTTTTATTCCATCAGCTGATTTCACTCATCAAATCTTGTTCGATCTGCCACTGTTAGAACAGGGTGCTTGTGTTGTGGCTTTGAGTTCCTTGGCTTGTGTGCTAATAGTATCCACAGGAAGAATGCAGGTGGGTATTTTTACATTGTTATTTTAAAACCATCATAACAACTCTCAAATTCAATCTTGAAATCTACATCCAAACTATCGACTATAAACTTGATCTCTTCGCCTAGAATAAATAAAAAGTCAAATCCTTTCATTTCAAATCCATAAATCAAAACATAATACAATCCAAACACAACATTGAAAAAGCACCTCTTAAACATGTCTTAAGAGACCTAATGACCCATTCATCCCATCTCATATATTACTGTAATGAAAAAGACCTATCACAAGTACAGCCACCAGCAATACAATCCCCACATCCAAACAACTCTATATTCCATACCCATTAATTTATTTCGTCCCGCTTAACTGCACCAGATTCAAAAATTGGCTGAACCAAATGAATCAGAAGTGAAATGCATGCTTCTAACCTCTTCAAGAAACCCAATTAAAAATAAATAAAAGCCGAATTTAACTAGTCTCAGCTGCAATGTACAGACCGTTACAGGCATCTAAAAATCCTAGCAAAAAACCTAATTGCCTCTCTTTGATGAAAGACAAACTCTCTTTCCCTCCACAGAAAACTTGTCACTGCCTTCTAGCTGCAAAAACAAACAAAACAAGTCATGACCGACTAGAATAGGAAAAAGAAATCAACAAAGCTGAATATTCATGAAATAAAAACCACAAAACGGTGACCAAAACCATTTGGCATAAGCCCAAAAAATTGCTCCGCAGTAACCATGATCATACCTTTCTTTTCAAGAATGCGAGAGCATCTCTTTTGGAGGAGAAATTGGAAAAAACAGAAAAGTGTTCATCAATGAGAACTTTGAGCTGTTTAAGCTTTAATGACTCACCAGGTACCTGTGACAAAATGTCAATATCAGTGGCAAGAATATTATTGCAAATAAACTTGCAACTCAAGAAGACGCACCTGACGAAGAAGCTTCCTACACAGCTTTTTTAGCTTAACCTTTGATTCATCATTGTTTTCCATCCCTGAAATGTCACCATATTTTTGTTTCTTTGAAGAATCTGCAGAACCCTCATCAGCACTGTCATCAAATGATGTCTTTTTCCCCTGATAGTGGCAACCAGCTATTTTCCTTGGCCGGTCCTTTATGCCAAGTCCTTGTTTTCCAGATGTTGCTTTATCCTGCAGATAAAGACTTGCATCAATATGTTGTCTTGAAATAGCACAAACCTTATTATGTGTATTTTAATTTATTTCATTACGGACTACCAAAAATTTTCTTATGGATGATTAATAATAATGTGGGTGATCATTTGACGAACAACAAAACAGGGAAAAGAAGAATTTAAAAAACCACTAGGATAGTTCACAAACAGTAAATAAACAATAAGGATACATACTTGGACGAGTTTGTAAAGATTTTCTTGATCTTCTTCGTGAAAAGCAACCCTCTTCCAATTTTGACCATTTTCAGTTGGGAGGGATTTCTTTCTCCTGGATTCAGCTCCAAGATAACCTCCTGACACAAACCCAGATTTATAGCCCCACCAGTTCGGTGAAACATCTTTACTTTCATTTCCTGCCACATTGATCAGGTAGGTATTCATTGAAAAAACAATATATATATACACGTGATCTCCACGTAGCAACTAGAGATGGCAACATCATGTGTATTCGTTGTGAAAATCAAGTTGTGATGAATAGGTATTGTGGTCGGGTATGATAAAGAGAATAGATATGCATGGCAAGGAGCACTATAAAATCAGAACATCAAAGGTTTCTTCTACCTTCAGAAACACAAAAACCAAATCATAGTTGACATAAAGCTGTTCAAGAAAGGTATCAACTTTGTATTTTTAACATAAAACATCACAAGAATAAATGCAGTTTGCTCATTTCATACTGGGCCCGAGAATAACACCTTTATGAACAATAAAATAAATAAATTAAGGGTCCTGTTAAGAAGTGACCTAAGGGCACTTGATAACAGGCTTGAAATGGTTGTACATTCTTTGTAAGGAGCGGAGAACTCATTGACATGGAACATGATTTTAGGAGTCCTCTTTGTGACTGGAACATTGATTGAACATTTTAGGTCTTCCATAGAGTGGAGAATGGGAAAGAAGGGGAGGATCAAATTATGCTCAGGTGTGAAAGGATCGGGCTGCCTCTAAATCCAGGATATTTGAGGTTAAATCATATTGCAAGCAACTTATAGGGGAGAATGAAATGGCGTTCTCATGGAAGAGTAATTGAAAGACGAAAGCATCTTCAAAGGTGCCTGCCTTCGCGTGGCTGACCATGAGAATGAGCCTCCTTACAACTGACATGCTTGTGGGGAGAAAGAATGTGTTTGACGGAGTCGACTTTAAGTGCATATAGCGCAGAAAATTTTTACATCTCTTGCCTAGTTGGGTATAGATGGCGTGAAACACATCTTTTGATTCTTTTCTTTTTCTTTTTTTTGGATTTTGTGAACTCCATAGTCATGAGGTGATATAAAGGTCATTCTATTCTCTTTTATATTCATTTCTATGTTTCATATATGAGATTGGGCAGTGTGGAACCTTTTTGAATAAAATATTTTTGCTTATAAATTTCTTTACCCAAAAAAAAGAAAGGGAAGAAAGAAAAATTATCTTTCACTCTTTCCCATAAAATCCGGATACCAAAAAAGTTTGCAGGATAAAACATGATTAGAGTACTATCCTTTGCTCCATCAAATGATAGTAAGTGCAATTCACATATTACAAAATAAGTGTTGCTTTTAATGAATTTCTAGCTTTCAAATGCCAAACAAAAGAAAAATGCCTAAGTGCAAAGCATAGAAAGAACACTTGGAAAAAAAAGCAAATACAGGAAGGGAAAAAAAGATACATATAACACTGCAAACCGGCATTGATATCAGGAGTAGCATAAAGTTGAAGACTTGAGCAAGCTTTAGCAAGAACGTATATATAGATGTCATCCAACAAAAAACATAGTAAAAAATCTCACCCATAATTTCATTTTGAGAAGAAAAGTACTGCATTCCATCTAGTTGCATTCTGAAGTTTTGTTATCAAAATCTTACGATTCACGAATTGATTTGTGATCCATGCATAGATAGGAATCTATGGATGAATCTATTTTGGGTGAACGATTCATGATTCGATTTGCATTTTAATAATTTATGAAATTCTTGAAAATATGACGCCCAACATATTTCACCCCTCTTCTACTGAAAATGACATAATACAACTCCTAAGAGTGTTTAGTATAAAAATAATCACCACCTATGCATGATTTGTTAGTATTTTGGTGATTAGAGGGTCTTTAATAGGATCCAATTGGATCCAGTCAAACCCAACATGTATTTTTAAGGTTATAATATCCTGGCTTTTCCTAATCCTTTGAAATCCCATACTAAAGCTATTCTTTTATTTTACTTCAAAGTAGACAAGTTCATAGATCTTGTACCTATGAATTATCTGTTGTCATATTAGTTAAATAAATATGGTTTAATATTACATCGGTCGTATTAGTCAGACCCAATAGTTTCATAACTTTCTTTTGTTTGACTTGTTTTGAACAATTGCATACACATCTTTTAAAATATTTTAGGTTTTAAAATAAAGGATTTCACTCTATATAGGGTTCCTAGGTATATTTTTTAAATGTCCAAGGAGATTATACTATTGTTTTTTAATAATTTTATGGTTGGTGAAATTTGGACTCACATCTCTTGCTATGAAAACAATGTCTTCCCAATTAGACGGTGTAATTATGTTCACATATAAATACTATTTTATAACATGTTCCGAAATCAATTTATTCCCTCTCTTCTTTTTTCCATATATACCGATTCTTCAACATCATTTTTTATAGTTTGTATTAAATCTTAACGATTCTCGATTCATGATACGATTCTCTATTTGGCAACTATGTCCAGAAGTTACCTTCACCATCAAAAACATGATTTGCAAGTTCTTCCTTCCAACATGAAACAGGGTAAAAAAATCCCATCCGCGATTTCATTTTAAGAATAGTGCCTTCCATCTAGTTGTATTCCAGAAGTTACCTTCAACATCAAATACGTGATTTGCAGATTCTTCCACCAACTCCAATACACTGTCCTGATTATAGTTTGTCTGTGGGCATTCCTCGACTTTTTTGACCTACAGTACGTAATGCCAGGAGAAAATAAGCAATGAACAATCAAAATAAAAAGAGAGAAGGGGGGGGGGGGGGGGGGGGGGGCTGAATAATAATTCCACAAGAATGTGCCAATTATAGCACCCATAAATAAGCAATTCATCTAATAGGATTTATGGTTGCATTGCAAGAGGTCATATAAGCCAATTATAAAACTTGTAAATGAAACTACAATTCAATACTTAAGAATTACAAATACAGATACTGCTGAGTTTGCTTTAAAAGAACTAAATGAAAACTTTTTTTTCTCACTTTTAAATGAACAATCATTTTGTAACAATACAATAAAGGTTCATGGCATTAATTGCACCAATTTTTTAGGTCTCCAAAACAATCTTCCCAAAGATCTTTGCAAAACAAACATTAAGGTTATATTCCTACATTCATCTTAACCTAGACCCATCCATTTACCTAATTTACCCATACTGATATGACATTATCAGATTTTTTCAGTTAGTAAATATTTTATAAAAAGAGGCACCCAGTGATGTAGCAAACAGTAGAGAAAGAGGGAGAAGATCTCACAAACAGCCATAACCCTAAATCACTTTCAATATTATTAAACCAAAAGCTAAATATTACAAAGAGAAGCCTATTATTTATAGGCTAATAACCCTAATTAAATTAGGAAACTAGCATAATATTATTCAGAAACCACATCAAATATTTATGTAATTAAATCTAACCAAATACCAATAATAATAATAATCTACCAATGACATTTGTGAGACCAAAAGGTCTTTAAACCCATGGGCTTCACCCTAGGCTTCCAGATCCGATAACGGGCATCTTACAGTCAAGGGCTGCGCCATCCACCAAGGGGATGCCACACATATACACTACGAAAGAAAGCAAAATATCTAAATCAACTATACATCAAAAGACTATGCAAAGTCCAAACATTGGTTCAAAGATGGATCAACTTCCTCCAAATTCCAATAACCAAAACAGATAAGGTTCTACTCTTTAATATAAAAATAAATAAATAATCAAATAATGGGATGTCTTTACAAAACCAACATTGTTATATCCTTTGAGACTACAAAATAATAATAATAATAATAATAATAATAATAATAATAATAAATAAAATTAAAAATTAAAAAAAAAAATGAACAACTTGGATGTAGAAATGTTGACCTCATGCAAATGAACGCCATAGGAATTTCCATTTACTCACTAGAAAGGTACAAAACACTAAACAAATCTTCTGTTTCACTGTGTGTTAATCAAAATGAACTTAAGTATGAAGATTAGAGAACATTTGATGAATTCAAACATAATCATTTTCTCTCGCTCAATATGTGCTTATTTTCTGTGATGCTGATGCGGATCGGATTGGTCATCTGCGGTGTGTGTGGTTGTGTTTTGAGGCGGTGTCTGGACTCCGAGTTAATTTGGGGAAATCGGAATTGATTCCAGTAGGTGAAGTGGCTCGGCTTCCCGTGTTGGCAGCTATTTTGGGCTGTAAGGTGGCTACATTGCCAGTTTCTTATTTAGGGCTCCCCTTAGGGGCGACTTTTAAGGAGCAGGGGGTGTGGGATGGGGTGGTGGATCGCGTGTATTGACGTTTGGCGGGGTGGAAGCGGCAATATTTATCCAAGGGTGGGCGGATCGCGTTAATTAACAGTGTTCTTTCTAGTACACCAACGTACTTCATGTCGGTCCATGTGATTCCAGTGACAATGGCTAAACGGTTAGAGAAGTTGCAACGGGATTTTTTGTGAAGGAGTGGGAGGGAGGGTTTTCATTATCATTTGATAGTTTAGGAATCTATATGTAGACCCAAGGAGGGAGGGGGTTTGGGGGTTCGCAGGTTGGTTGAGTTTCATCGGGCTCTTTTAGGGAAGTGATTGTGGCGGTTTGTGGAGGAGAGGGAGAGATTGTGGAGGAAGGTGGTGGTGGCTAAGTATGGCTTGGCTAGGGGGAGTGGTACTCAGATAAGGTGGGTCATTCTCATGGTCGGGGTTTGTGGAAGGGGATTTGGTTAGGGTGGAAGGCGTTTTGGGGTCGGGCCCGGCTTAAGGTAGGGATGGGAGATTGCGTTCGCTTTTAGCTTGACAAGTGGTATGGTGGGGTGTCTTTGGCTAATTTGTTTTCTTTGATTTTTGCCATTGCTGCTGGTAGGGAGGAGATGGTGGCATCGGTTGGGGTTAGACAGGGACAGTCAGTAGCTTGGAATGTTCATCTTCGTCGTGATGCTCAGGATTGGGAGTTGGATCAATTGGTAGATCTTTTGGGATTTTTGCATAGAGTGAAGTATGCTAGGGTTGGGGAGGATTCTTTATTGTTCGAGATCTAAAGGGTTTTTTTTCAGTGTCTTCGTTTTATAATGCGCTAGTGGGAGGTGCTGATATTATCTTTCCTTGGAGATGTATTTGGGGCATTGGATCACCGTCTAAGGTTGCTTTTTTTGTTTGGACCGCAACTTTGGGTCGTATTTTGACTATTGATAATCTTATTTGTCGGCGGCATGTTTTGGTTAACTAGTGTTGTTTGTGTTGTGGGGATGCGAAGACGGTGGATCATTTGCTTGTTCATTGTCCAGTTGCGTATCGGTTGTGGAGTTTCATTGTGGCTTTATTTCGAATGGTGTGGGTACAATCAGGGTCGGTGTTGAGTGTTCTTCAGAGTTGGAGAGGGGCTAGGGTTGGGAAGAGACGTCAGAAGGCATGGTCTCTTGCTGCCCATTGTTTGCTTTGGTTGATTTGATTGGAGCGCAATAGGCGTGTTTTCCAAGACGTGTGCCATTCAATTTCTTGGTTAGAGAATCGGCTTTTGTTAGTATTGCATAGTTGGGTTACGGGTTCGGTTGATCCCGATGTTTTGATTTTTGTAGATTTTGTAAAGGATTTGCTTAGTTAGTTTTGGTGGCCTTTTCAGGTGTTTTGTATTGGTTGCATCGCCTTGATGCTTTTTTAATAAAGTTTGCTTATTTATCAAAAAAAAAAAAAATGTTGTAGTAAGGGTAAAGGTCTTAAAGGACTAAAAATTCATATCTGAGAATTCAAACAGCAACCACATCAACCAAGAATTCAAATTTCAAAAATAGGAAATACAAAACCACTACAGTCAATATGGATATTATTGCCAAATTTGGTCCTATACAAAGTATGATTAGTTCGATAGTTGTTCCAATAACAAAACATTTCAAACCATTTTGGTTGAAGTGAAGGACATTTGATAACTTTATCCAAGAGTCCACCTATCCAATAATTTCATAATTGTTTGTGTAGTTCAATGGAAAAATTCAACCAACTGTCAATGTCAAGAAATCATTAAACCGTTACTAATTTAATGTCTAATGGTGGTACTCACAATAAATAAATTTCAACAGAATTTAATTGTCTTCTTACTCTTTAAGTAGTAATCTTAGCAGAGAATCCATTTTAAATGACCTGGACCCTCCTCTATGAATATCTTACACTTCAAATTCTCACATACTTCGTAGAAAATTCTGAATAATAGGGCTTCCACACACAGCACCTATCTAGCAAATAGTATTTTTTAAGGAACTTGGAACCTCATGATGAATCTCTTTCACCTCTAATTTCCCATATTGCGAAGTGAATTCTGGCAAACCTTATAACATTAATGATTCCACACGATGGCACTTATATATTATGTCACATTTTCCCCAAGCTTAACTCCTAATTCTAGACACATGCACACATGAGGTATAACCCAACAATAGTCAACAAGCACCCAACAACATCCTCCAAATAAAACCTTCGAATTTCTACTTTCCATTATCCACAACACTTAGCAATACGATAAAATATAGAAGGGTGCAATAGTAAATTGAGTTACAGAGTTTTATATTTCAATAAAGAGCCACTCCTTAATTCATGTCTTCTTCAAATTACTAGACCTCAAAACCTTATGATCATTAGGTAAACTTGTATTTCTGCAAGCTCTAAGTATTGAAGAAACTAGATGGAACCTGCCCTCTGTGACATAATTCAACTAAACATAACACAACATATTCCATTCACAAATAAGCCTCATTTTGTCTTCATCATCAAAAATTTACCACGGTAACTTCATATCCACAACTCCAGAAAAATTTCATTTCCAAAAAAAATGGGATTACAAACTAAGACTATTAAAGCATCAGTATCATAATAGAAGTAATACACAATCTTAAAAAAATCCTTCATTCCGTGACGTGTCTCGTAACATCTCAAGCAATCAATCTAACTATGATTTTCTAGATAGGATTACAGCATTGGGCACCAAATCCATTAAAAATTACATCCAAAAAAGAAAAGAAAAGAGATCAACAATTTGAAAACTGTTCAAAAACAAATTTAGAAAATAAAAACAGAAAGAAAACTCCAAGGTCCATCTTCAAAAACAACTTGGCACTTTCAGACAAGATAGTGACCCAAATTATAAAATTACCACTGACAATGTGGGCCACCACAAAATAACTACTACTTCAAAGAACCTACTTCAAACAACTCTATACAAGAAACATGAAGGCCTAAATTTGTATGGAAAAAATTGTTGAGGATGGTAACTCACAAGTATTCCTTCAAGATCCTTAGAAGAATATGTCTGAACAAATTTCCCTCTCTCTCTTTTCTTGTACCTGGTGATTATTTAGGGAGGAAACAAAGAACTCTCAAAACAGATCTAGAATTGATAAAAATTTGATAATGAACTTATGATATATAGAAGAACAAAAAAAGGGGAAACTATATTTGACCTTCCTTGGGGCCGAGTAGCCTTCACAACTGTATCCTCCTTACTGTCTTTAGATACATTAGATTGTGTGCCTATGTCAGTGTCATCCTCTTCACCGTCATCCTTTTGAACAGCTGTGAGATGCATGTAAATATGATCCTCATCAAACTATATTATGCTATTGAGTGCAACATAAATTTACTTTCATCAAGTTGTACCTTCATCATTGATTTCTGTTGATTGCTGCAAAAACATATAGAGAATGAGTGAGAGATTGAGAAGCCTAGAAATGATGTCTTCAAAGCCTACGTGTTCTAATAAGGAGGAGAAATGTGACAATTACCACTTTCAATCTCTTAAGGATGTTGTCAAACTGCGTTGTATCGAATGCCCAACTCTTTTTGGCATCATCCACACCAATACCTATTGTAATTTCGAAAAATTGCACACCGCCGTAAATTAACATATACCATCAAAAAATTGATTTTTTTTAAAAAAAAACACACACACAATTTGGTTACTACAAAAAAAAGTAGTACAAAACAAAACAAACACCAAATTTTGAATCCGTGTTTTAGGCTGTTCTGATTTCTTCCAAGAAATTCAACCTTATTACCAGTTTTTATTCAGATTTTTTTTCTTCTTCTGACTTTCTCATCTGTTCCAGGCAACCAAACAGAGCATAAATTTGATAAATATAAATAAAAAGAAAAAAAATGAGAACCTGCAGTGTCCTGTTTGTTCTTGACCCTGACGTGCCCTTTGATCCCTTGATTGTCTTTCCCGAGCCCTTCGCCTTCTTCCCACCCCTACATCAATTATATGTATGTATCTATATATATTATACACAGATTGAGAATTAAGCTGAATCAACTCAAAAAACAAAAAAACAAAAAAAAACCCTAGCAATATACATACATGCATAAAGCTGAAGATTGAGTCTTTGATACTAACCATTTGCTTCATGAGGCGAAAAGCGGCGGACTTTCTGGCGACTCCAACGTAGCAAAGAGGAGCTTCAGGTGCCGCCATCTTTGCCTCTGCGTTTTTCTTCGTCTGACGATCCACAATCGTCTCTCTCTTCTCTCTCTTTCACAAAACTATCAAAATCCACAAAAATGAGAGAGAGAGAGAGAGAGGGAGAGCAGCTGCGCGAGACCTGCGCTAGACCTAGAACCGGTGGAGGTCAGGGGATGACTGGTTCGGTACGGTCGGGGTAGGTAGAACCGGTTTTTTCACGAACCGACCCGTGCGGTTTTCTATTCTTTTGTGGACTGAGAGCACTGAACCAATGAATTCGGGCGGTTCGATTCAATTCGATAAATTCGAGTTGGGCCTTTAGATTTGGACCTATTTCTCAGTGACAAAACCATTACTGTGGACCCAAATCTTCAAATGATTTAAATCTAAAAAGATTTGAAACTTGGGGATAAGGAGGGGACTTACGGCCAATCCTATTGATCAAAATGACTGAGAGAGAGATTTATGAGTTGGGAGTGGGCCGAGATAAAAGCCGAGCAAGTTGAAGGCCCAATGACGTGTTGGGCCGAGATAAAAGCCGAGCAAGTTGAAAGCCCAAGGACGTGTTGGGCCGAGATAGCTTTGGGTTTGCCCGGAGTTGGGGCTGCTCACCCCGTGGCCGAACTACTTGGACTTGCACCGGTGGTGACCGTGCAACTTGTGTTGCTCAGCCAGAAGGCATACACCTTTGGCTCGGCGGTGAAGCTCGTGCCCGAAGCTCGGCAGAAAGCCTTTGGTTGATTGGCATGACCTATCTGGAGCTCGGCTTCGCCGGAATGCGGTCGAGCACGATAGGAACGAAGCTCGGCTATTGGTACACTTGGGCATGAAGTGCAGCCTGGCTGTCGACAGCCGTGATGCTGCACCCCGGCTACCGAGCTCCCAGCAGAGTGGGCTGGTAGTTGGGTTAAGTGATGTTCAGCAAGATTTGTGCTGACGGATGGGATTGCAGTACCACGTGTCGAGAGATCACTGGAGGTAGATTTGGGGCGCAAAAGGTATATAAGCATGTCTGCGCCCCCCATGCTGGCAGATGGACACTTTGTAAGAAACACTTACACTTAACTCTCTCTCTCTCTCTCTCTCTCTCTCTCAATCCCAAGGTGTGTGCTAACTTGATCGTTGGAGGGGTTTTCCGGCCACATATCGCCAGGTAGCTCACGGCTGTTGTCCTCGCATGTGATCGGACGGAGACGGAGCTTGGAAAAAAGGAGTACGGGCTCGCCGGAATATTTGCTCCCCGTACAATGACCATAATAGATATCCAGTAACGTCTATAATATTATATGAAAGAATTCTCTGTACATATTTTTTAAGACTAAAAAAACTCAATATACATCTTTTGAGTTAAAAAATAAATAAATAAATAAACCATAGTTTTTCCATTGTTGTCACATTGTTTAGAGAGGTTGCATTTTTTTTTTTTTTTTTTTGGGATTCAACTGAAATTAACTAAGAAGATTGAAGAACTGGGTTAAGGATTGTTAACTAGCCAAACATAGTCCTAAAAAAAAACTGTGAACGTGCTCTGCTCTTTGGTTTATGATTGATTATTTTTTGTTTATCTTCTTATCAACATAAAATGCTCTTTGGTTAATGATTGAAGAACTGAGTTGAGGAACTAAAATTAACTAAGAAGATTAAAGAACTAGGTTGAGGAATTTTTTTTTTGTTTTTTTGTTCTCTGAGAGACGCTTCACTTAGCTTCTTCGCTCCTATTTTCTTTTGACTTATAATTGCCCGTCATGCACGATCTCTTTTCTCTCAAATTACATGTTTTGATCTTGATTTTTGGTCAATATAAACTGGGTCTTTATTCCATTATCGCTCTGATAATCCAATTCCATTGTTTTTGCGGTAATTCTTTGCTGATACAACTTCATGTTCACAATCAACATAAATTTTGAGGAAACTTTTGTACTATACAATCAACTTCAAATTTTGTTCACAATCAATTTCAGTGCAAAGTCTGCAGGAGAAGCTGAGTGAAGTGTCTACAAATTTTGCACAGTACAGTGCAAAGTCTACAGGAACTAAAATTAACTAAGAAGATTTAAGCATCTCTCTTTGCATTGTACTGTGGGTCTACAAATTTCCAAACCATAGCGGTGGCAGTGCTTGTGAAAAAAGGGATGAGTGTGTGGAAGGAGAGTTGAAAGGGTGTATACAATGGTATGAGTGAAGGGTATATTTGATACATTTAGTGTGTGGACTGAGAAAACTAATTAATAATTAAATTATAAAGTGTGTATACCGAGAAATAATGTAGATTGAGATGATTAATTGTAAGAAATAGAATTTTCCAATTTATTTGCCTATAAATTGTGTTTATTTATCTATTAATATTTTAAAAAATACTAGGGCAAAATAAATATTTTAAGATTTATTGGTGTATTAAAAAAATATAAAGGACTTGGTATTGAGTAATTCTATTTCCACACACTAAATCCCCTCAGAGCACACACTTGATGAATTTCTTTAAAATCACATTTTTATCCTTTAATTAAATTATCATTTATGACAAATCTTTATCTTTTTCTATTTTCCCAATACATATCTGAACATATAGGGTTTGGTTAGATATCAACCTTCGAATGGATTTAGGGTTTGCAAATGTTGGGTTCACGGCAATAAAAAGATTTGTAGAGGTTGAGATTATGACGGAGAAGGTTGTAGAGATTAGGGTTTTGAAGAAATGGTGGGTAGCAAGGGTATATTACGGTGATTTAGGCAAAAGCGGGGATGGGCTAAGAGTGGTGATAGATAAAGACATTCCAAGTTTTCCGAAAGAAGAAGAATAGGTGGATGAAAAATAAATTAGGAATTTGAAATAAAAGATAAGGGCATTATTGGAATGGAGAGATATGTATTGAGAATATTTTTATTTTTGATGTGTGCTCTGAGAAAATATTCATTAAGTGTGTGCCATGAAGGACTTTAGTGTGTGGAAATAGAATTATCCCTTGGTATTTCATTTCATCACATAAGACTGACTTACTTACCCAAGTAAGAGGGCTAACAATCTAACAAATCAAAATGAAATAGTCAAAACTGATAATCAAGTAAAATCAAAATCATCAAGTAAAATTAACTAGTTATAAACAACCTAATCAATCTAACAAAAAACAATCAAATTGGGATATTGACTAAGGCCTTGTTTGTCATAATCTAAAAAAGTCAAAAAATTAAAAAGTCACTATCCTATTTAAGTCACATCATCTTATTTAAGTCACATCACATTTCTATCACATCATTTCAAACCCAATCCATACCCAACCCATATTTCATAAAAAATTAAAAAATACACTTATTTAGATCATCCTGAACCACCCTTAATAATGAATAACCTAACAACAAACAATCAAATTGGGATATTGACTAATAACGAATAATCTAACAACAAACAAAATTAGGATTTTTTAAATAGTAGTTTCAAATTATAGCTTCAAATTAGGGCTTTAAAATTAGGATTTTCAAATTATTGATTTTTAATTATTTTTTTTTTTGATTCATAGGAAATTAAAGCAGCACAAGGAAACAAGTCCCAGAAACAAAACCGAGAGATACTAGTCTCTCATCACACTACAACCAATCATGTCTTCAATAAGCAGGGAACTAGTTTCTTCTGGTGGTATTTCAAGGAAAACAAGGTGTTCATCTTAGGCAACGCCCAGATTTGCTAATCTATCTGCCACTCTGTTGCCCTCTCGCAGTGTATGCCCAAGAGAGCAGTTGCAGCGAACCAGTAAGAACTTGGCATCTTCAATGAGTGCTTTGTAAGGAGAGTGTGGAGTCAGGCCTTCCTAAAGTTGGTTAATGGCTTGTTCCGAATCAGATTCAATCACTGCATCTTTGGTGCCTTTTTGGAAGAGAATGGTAAGGCCTCTGTAGATGGCCCATAGTTCAGCCTCCAAACTAGAGCAATGGCCTAGTTTGCCATAGTAGCCCCATATCCAGCTTCCTGTCTCATCACGCAATAGTCCACCATAGCCTGCTTGGTCGGGATCACCTTTGGAACACCCGTTAACATTTAATTTTAATTTGCCTGCAAGAGGATGGAACCAATGAATCAGTCTAGAAGGAGAGAAATGTGGGTGAAGTGGGGATTGAAAAGCCTCATCAATTTCAGTCACAAGGTCTGTGATTTTCTTGAGACTATTAAGGTATGGGTTACTTTGATTTTCAAAAACAACTAAGTTCCGATCCTTCCAAATTTGCCAAAGGGCAACAATAAACACAATGGACCATTTATGTCCTTGGAATTGGATTTTACTTTTAGAATTACAAGTAACCCATTTCTCAAGAGGCTTATCAATTCCCTCAGCCCACCACATAGTGTTTTGGAGATGAGTCCATATGTCTTTGGACATGGGGCAGCTGCGCAACAAATATTTGTAGCGTTACGTGCCCAAATCCTATAACTCCAGACCATGATTGGGGTTAAAAGAAATGGGATGAGTTAAAAGCCAAATGAGTTAAGAAAGCATTAGGTAGTCTTTAAAGAGATTGATCCAGGTCAAATGGAAGAAAAGTCAACGTGATACCTCAAAGGAAGCCAACTGCTTGAGTCGTGAAGAAGAACTCATTATGTTTGGGAATCTATGAGAGAAAAGAAAAAAAAGAATTACTTAAGTTATTAGAGAAAAGAAAAGAAAAGAAATAATTGTGATTTCTCTCATTCTTGTTTGGATAAGTAAGAAATAAAATAAAAGAAATAGAAATGATTATGATTTTTCTTCTTCTTGTTTGGTTAGATTTGATAAGAAAAAAGAAAAGAAATTATTTTATATTATATTACCAAAATAACCTTTTTATATTTTCAATCATTTTATTTCTTTTATTTTTACAGGGACAAAATTGGTATAATGAAAATATTGGTTTCTTTCCTCTCCCAATCTTTCCACTTTTGGAAAGATTGAAAATGAGGGTTATCAGATAAATGAATTTCTTTCCGTTTCTCTCTATTTCTCTCCACTTAAGTTATCCAAACAAATAAGAGAAATACATATCTCTTCATTTCTTTTCTTTTATCTCCAAATCACTCAATCCAAATATAAACAGACATATACAAAAAATAGAAATAGACACTTGGGTGAATAAAAGACTACTCAAGCTTTGAAAGTAAACTCATAGGATTTCGGCTCAAACAAGAAAAAATTGAAGACATCATTAAGCACTTGATGACTACTCAAGAGTTGCTCGAGCGATTGCAAATAGTAGGCAACCCCAAGTAGTTGATCAGTCTTCCCCTTGTCCAAACTGCCTCAAAGGAATCACACCGACCCACAACCAACTCAACCATGTTCAAAAAATTCTAGCATGCAATCCTATCATTTTCATTATTTCTTATTTGACTCGTAATCATAATTCCAATTCCAATCATTGTATCAAAATGAATTTACATATGAATTTCATTACATAGAATCAACTAGTTATGCCTTTATTTGGCCTTCAAAATAAGTACATGGTCTCATGGCCTTACAACAAAACCATGGGCTTCAATGTCCTCAACACATAACCACAACAAAATATCCTCAAGCTTCATCACGAATTTGGATCAATACATGCATACAAGATTCAATAAGGTGAGCATATAGTATTTAGGGATGCACAACTAAATGCGTGACATGTGATCGTGATGGGATACAAATACATATAATGAAAACATTTTTTTAATGCAATTTTCCATCTCAAGCCAATTCAAGGCTACAACTCACATATTTATCAACTTTTATTTCATTGTTCACTTTACATAAAAATGAACCCAAAGCTCTATTTATAACACATGAATCATTATTAATTTTAATGACTCGTGGGTTGTGAGTTAAACTCATGGCTCTCATACGAACGGAAAAAGTTTCACTTCTTGGGCTACTAATCTGAAAGATATATGCTACTTAAATTCCACGATTTTTTGAACTTTCTTTGATAAATGAATCCAACCAAACTTGCTCACTATACACCAATCTCGAACTTATCTCCAATATTTAATTCAAAACCATTTCAAAGTTTATCAATTTCCAAAAATATTTCAAGGTTTACTTGTTTTAAAACCATTTCAAGGTTTTTGAACTTCTTTTAAAATCCAATTTTCTCATTTTGGTGTTCCAATTGAACATAATGCTCGGAAGTCCAATTTCACTTTTCAGAAATCCAACATTCCAAATTTTACAACCATATCTCGATATTTTTCTCAAGTATTACAAAAAAATATGTTGGCAGTTATAATCAAATTGCTCAATAGAATCAACACGTGACAATTCAACACATCTAATAATAGTTGGATCCAAAGATATATGTGGAAAACTGTTGGAACGACATTTTAGCTTATGTTATATACATTGGAAAGACAATCGTTGAAAGGGTGTAAGAGAGATCATAGAATGAGAGTTTAAGAGAGATGAATCAGAAAGAGAGAAAAACTCACCAAAAGCTCCCAAAAAACATTAATTTGAAATGGAATTTATGGTAAAAAATTTATAAATCATTTGATAACTTTTTATAATTACAACGTTGGTAGGAACATGAAAAATAATTACAAATATATTGAATCTTCAATTTTTAGGACAATTTTGCTCATATTTTTCTTTCTTTTATTCTCATCATTTCTCTTTATTTTTCTTCCCTACAAATTCAACAATCACCACCAACAACCAATTAGTCATTCCATTCATTCTCTGACCCTTCCCCTACCATCCTCTACAACTACCAGCTCTACTTCCCACTATCTTCTCTTATTATCCTTTACTCCAATGTCATCTCCCTCCTCAAGCCACCTACTTGTGACCCTTTTTCCCTTCAACTCTCCACCATCAATCCAGCATTCCCTTTCCTTAACGTCCCTATCTCCTTTGAACCCTCATTGAACCTAGATTTGAACCCCTTGAAGATCCCTCTCTTGCTTGGGATTTGCATATTTGTAATAACTAGGGTTGAAGTGTTGTGGTGGTAGCAATAGGGCTTGGGGATGGATGTGGTGATCATGTCAAGGAGGCCTTGAGGATGTTGCACTGGTAGAGAGTAAGTAAATGGTGTAAAAGAGACATGGGGATACTTGGCGATGAGTCATGGTGGGTAGAATTTATAGAGGAAAATAAAAAAGAGATAGCAAAGGGAGAGAAGAAAAGATTGTAGAGACTAAAAAATAAAAAATGATTGGTAGCTTGAATTTGAATTTGCCCGAATCGTCTAAATTTGTACATATTGGTCAATCGCCTAGACAATCGCCCGAACGACCGATGCAACACTTGTCTACTGCAGTTGTCACTCTTATCGACCACGACTGTCACCTTGTTACTGAATGACTGGCCGGACGATCAGCAAGCTAAAATTCAGATAATTTAAGCAAGCCAAAATTCGAGCAATGTAGCATTGTTCCTAAAAAAATTGAGTAAAGTGCACAAGTTCAAGTAAAGGAGAGGAGAGTGGTTTAAAATTTCTTACCCAAAATTAAATTTAATATAAATAAAATTTGAGAATTAGATACGCTGCAATATACTATTTTCGAAAAGGAAAATAACAATATTTGATTTCCAAATCTAAAGTTTATTTTTTTATTTTTAATATTAATAAAACTTTTGAAAGAAAAAAAAAATTCTCTGAATTACCAATGTCATGCCAAAATTTTAAAATCACCTTTTATCAATTTGGAGACTATTTTGATATTTGGATACAACATTTTTATTATAACACTCAAAATAACAAAAATACTAAAAGGATTAAAATATAGCTCTTAAATTTATTTAGACATAGTAAATGTTTCGGTCTTGACTGATTTATTTTTAAATAAATCTATAACTAACATATAATAACTCACATCAAAGATGAATTTAAACGTCATAATAAGATAAATTTAGAGTAGAGTTTTAAGTATTTCTGAAAATATATTTTTGTTGTAAAAAAAAAAAAAACAAGTCCCACATATAAATAGTACATTGCCAATGCCACATGCTCGCCTGCCTATCTGGGCAACACCAGTCTGCCAAAGGCTGTATATATCTGAAACAGCGGCATTGTGCTCTGCCCCTCTCTCTCTCCCTCTCTCGATTCTTCGATCGAATTTACAGCTTCCCATTAATGGGTTCTCTGCTCGGTGACTGGCCTTCCTTCGACCCTCACAACTTCAGCCAACTTCGACCCTCTGATCCTTCAAATCCTTCGGTAACTACTCTTCTTTTTTCTTTTTTTTTGTAAGCTTAATCTAAGCAAGCTTTTGATATGATTGAGCTATTTTTTGATATGGGCAGTTTTGATCTTGCCTGATCGTGATGCTGTTCTTGTTTTGCTGTTGATTTATGCTTACTTTTGTTTAAGAAAATACCCACATGAAGTTAAAGAGTGTTTTTTGTTGAGTTGAGTTTTGAAGTGAAATGCACCTTATGGTTTTGCTCCTAGTTTTAGGGTTAGGGTTTTTTTGGAATTCTTCTGTTCATCATTGGAGTTTTAACTTGAGATTTGTTAAAAATTATAACAATTAAAGTTATATATATGTTTGAAGTTTTGAAATTTGGGGTTTTTATGTTATGAAACATGGGAGTGTAAGATTTGCTAACGATTTTCTATGTTCAGTGAATTCTGTCAGTCTAAATTGTGTTTGAACTAGATGATCTTAATTCATGGCAATTGAATTTATGACCTAAAAAGAACAGATACTTCTATGAAGGTGACGACATGGACACTTCTAAGAAGGTAACATGTCGTGTCCGACACAATACTCGTTGGACACTTTCCAACACTTTGACACATGAAACACACTATGAATTTGATTAAAATAACATGGAATCTAATGATGAAACAAAAACAATATAAATTTATACCCATTCTACTCCTTTTGACTTTAAAAATTATTATTTTTAACTTAAATATTCACATGTATGACAGATGATAATTATTCATTCTTATATATGACATATATAATAAATATATAAAACTATAAATTTTGCACGTGTTCGTGTCGTGTCTTACATTTTTTTTTTGAAAATTTCTGTGTTCATGTTGTGTCAAGTGGCCTCCCATGCTCCGCACATATCAAATTATAACTTTTACATGCAAACCCCATGAAATGTGGAAAGCTAGAAGCTAGAAATTGAGCATGGGTAATGCCGCCAATTTGTGATGGTTTGTAATTTTGGTTTATATGCGTGCTTTTAGCATTTATGTAGTGATGGAAGCCGTAGGCGGGACAATGGGGTGTCTATAAATGCACTTATGCCAGCGATGCAACACACGACATTGCAGCCACGTGGATAAAACTTCTATGCTTTTAAATTGTTAACTTTTCCTGGATCTGTTGAATATTACTTTAATGGCAATATCACTGTTAGAATGGAAAAGTTTTTAGTATGCTATATTTAGTTCAATGCCTTGGTAAATTGTGTAGGAACCCTAAAACAGACATTAACTGATGGTTCAATGCAATCCATTTATTGGTTTCCAAAAACCTAATGACAGTAGGGAATGTGTTAAGGTGGAAATGTCTTGTACATTTAAATCTACTTTTTGCGTGTTTAAAATTTAAGTTGAAATAAAAAATTATCCCATTGTTATTCCTAATAGCTGAAGTGAATTATGCTTTTTGTTATTTTTTTACTTTTTTGAGTGCCATGAGGAGAACACAGATGAAGCTATCTTTTCTGCTTTTACATATTTTTTCTCTCTTATGTGCTAAACCCATTAACTCATAATTGAAAGCTAAAATCACAATGGTCTTGTATGAATGGGCTTATATGTCTCTTTGACAAAAATCTGTTTAGGCATGGTTTCAAGTCTTAATCTACTTTCCAAAAAGAAAAAAAGAAAAAAGGTATTGATCTGGGATTTGGAATGATTTGTTTTGGGGAAACCAACTGTGTGGCAGGCAGAATAATGCGATTCAAATTTATGCAATGAAAATGACAAAAAAAGAATAAGAATCCAGAGCTGAGAACTACGGTGATATCATAAATACAAGAATCCAATTTGGAGGATTAAGCGAGTAAAATTTGCAGTATTTCTAACACACACTTGTCCCACGTCACACTTGGGACACTGTTGAATAGGACAAACCATAATGTCAGTGAAAAATTAATGCTTGTTGGGCTGAACATAAAATTTGAATGGGTTTTTCTTGCAACACTGAAAGAGAGGCTACATAAATTACTAAATTGGGAGAGGGAAAGCAGGTGTTTGGTAGTGTAGACGATTAAAACAACGACTAGCATATGTCCACACATATGGCAGAATAATAAGAATAGAAATCAATGTGGTAAGTGCTACAGAAGATGTAGCAAGTAATAGTGCCATAAGTGTAAAGCTGGTGTTGTCCATTGCCAAGAGGGCAGAATAGTGTTAAAGAGTTTCTCACAAGGAAAGGAGTAACCTTGGAGCCTTCTGGAAGAGTAAAAGCATTTGAATTGAGGTATTGGATTTATGGTCTTAGTTCTTGAAGGAGTGAGAGGAAGAAAAGGAAGAAAGTGTCCAGGACGGGATACCTAATTCGCGTTAATGGGCCTTACAGAGTTACAAATGCATGTTAGAGATACTGATATTTTTGGTGATACTTTTCAATGAATCCAAAATGTCCAACACATGGAAATGTTTTCTGAAACTTTGAAAGTTGCCCTTGACTTGTAAAGTTTTTATGGCTTGAAACCATGCAGCGCCATTATATATTGGGTGATGTACAATCATAGCATGCATGACCGAAACCATGATCCTGCACTTCATTCTGAGCTGCATACTGATGAGTGGGCACATTTATTCTTTACTTTATTTGCTAAACTTTCACTAATCTGTTTATATAGAGATACTATGGTGGTGAACTTATCTGGATTAGCCTTTATCTTTGCGGGGTAAGCTTCACCTGTGCTCAGGAATCTGGTAATCAGTTTAGAGTTATGGAGATGTTTAAATGGTGTGAGACATTTTTAGAATTGGAGCCTATTTGTAGTAATAAAGTTGTCAAACTTTCTCAATTGAGATCTCAATACATTTAGACTCTGGAGGGTTTTATGCTAAAGCAATAGATAATAATGTCTAGGACTCTAGCTTCCGATTGCTGTCTGTAGATTGCTGAATGTTTTCTATACAAATGGGCGACCATATAGCTTACTTTTTTTTTTTTTTTGCTTTGTTTTTTGATAAATAAACAAATATTATTAAATAAAAAGCATCAAGGAGATGCAACAAATACAAAATTGTAGCCCCAATTAGGGGAAAAAAAAAAAAAGGCACTAGCCAATCACATCATCTAAGAAATCTAAGAACACAAATAGGTCCAGATCAACTTTCTCCTCCAACCAACTATATAAAACTATAAGAAGATGATTCTCTAACCAAGAGACACCATGTGACACCTCGGAAAAGGTGCGTCTATTCCGCTCCAACCAAACAAGCCATATTAAACAAAATGGCACCAACAACCACACCCGCCGGCATTGACGCCCAAGCCGAACACCCCGCCAAACCCAAAGCAACTCCAACACTCCCTTCGGTTGAACCCAAGTAATCCCAAAAAGTGAGCAAACAAAACCCTACAATTGCGATACCACCAAACAATGAAAAAATAAATGGTTCACTGACTCTGCATCCGTACAACACATATAGTACCGATTTACTAAAATATGCCCCCGCCGCATCAAATTATCCAAAGTGAGATTCATTCCTAAAACTACTGTCCACATGAACAAAGCAACCTTAGATGGAACCCCCGGAACCCAAACACTCTTCCAAAGAAATACCCAGCCACAATCCCCCCACCAAACCCCAATAGAATGATGCAACTATAAATCGCCCCTTGCGCCCCCCCCCCCCCCAACCCAAACTCCACACCATACTATCTTGTCCCTCCCCAGTCATTCCCCAAACCGTATAAAAAACTCCACAACTCCACCAATTGAGCATCCTCCCAATCCTGCACCTCCCGCCGTAACTGAATACCCCAATACAGGTTTTTGACTTGTGTGAATGGGTGTTTCAAGAACAGAAACTTCACTGATGTTAATTTTCATGTTCCTCGTCTATGTCAAGAGCTAAAAGTGCATCAACTATTGTTCTTTTGATGCTTTTGTTTCCAAGAGTAGTGATATATAAAAAAGTATGCCATCTTCCATTCTGAAATTATGTTTCTGTTTGTGTCAGAAAATGACGCCTGTCACTTATCATCCTACTCATGATCGGACCCTCCCGCCCCCTAATCAAGGTAAAGAGATTAAACTTTATATCTTGGTATCATTAAAATTTATTTTTTATTGCCCGTGTGCTAGTTACCTTTAGAAATTAACTTGTTTTGTATTTACTTTATTCATGATTACAATTGTGCGACTATTTTAGGTTTATTTTCTTCAGTCTTTTGGAAATGTAACTCAGGAGGCCAATTGTGTATCCAGATTGGATGCCTAAATATATATTATGGCATGTGGATCTTAGAAAATTTGATCACTGGACACATTTATTCAAAAAATCCCACACTTCAAATGCATGTCAATGTAATTTGTTGAAAGTTTGAGAATAATCATCAAAAACTGCAGACTTTTAGGTAAAATTTTAATGTAGTAGATGTCAAACTACGTACTTGGAAGTTTGTCTGGATCATATCTTTTTAAACGCCTCAGATTTATGGACAGATTCATATAATATTTTTGTTTTTGATAATTAAGTATGTCATTAACCATTATGGATGTCTTTCTTATGAGTTAAGTAAGTTGAAATTTAAAGATAAACAGGGAGTTGTCAAATTTATAAGTTGTCCAACGACTTGAGTTCAATGAATGGTAGTAGTAGGGACTAGGGAACCAACCCTCAATTTTATCTTTTTTCTTATGAGGGGATTATATGAGAGAAGAATATTTAAATTGTAAAACTACTAGTGACTGGTTGAAGTAGTTCAGATATAATAATTTCTTGTATATACAACTTATTGAAATGTGGTTTAGATGGACTCCTGGCATCCATTATTTTCGGTACCCTTTCTACATCCTGGCCATGATGGCATTATTATGTTTGTCTGAGGAGATTTAGCCTCAAAGGTGATGTGAAAAACTGATCTTAATCTTTTTGGTGCATGATTGATGTGCCAAATGTTTTGGACATTTTTGGGCACTATTGAGGATTTGTCTTTATTTTATTGCTGCTTATTAGCTCACAAGTATATTGCATGTGACAACTACAGCTTGATATTCTTTGCAAGCGTATTATGTTAAAAAGTAGGGCACTTGTTGTAGACTAGTAGTTGATTCAATTCTAACTTTTCAAACCTTTATTATGTTATGAAGACAGTTCAACCTTGTTGAGTTTATTCAAGACTCAGTAGTGAAAGTTGTCCAAACTTTCTTTGTAGTCTTGATTCAAATTTTGTTTAGTATGTTAGCTTAAAATTGTTGTTTCATCGTGTAACTGACATGAGTTGTTGTAACCCTTTTGGCAGTGATATCTTCAGAAGCCAAAAATATACTTCTTAGACATATGTACGAGGGTTCTAAAGAGGTTAGAGTTCATCATACATTCATAATCTATGCAACACATATAGAATGTATGATGTGTGTATTGCACATGCACACAGATGCACGTAAGCATGCATGAGAGAGAGAGAGAGAGAGAAGTTTTTCTTTTTTGCTCCTCACTTTCTTTATGCTTTTTCAGCTGAGACCAAAGAGACCTGCCTCCGAACTTCTGACACCAGAGCATGGAGGCAAGCATGCAAGGGCTTCTGCTTCAGACACCCCTCCCAACTGAGCTTTCCAGTCACTGATTGAAGGTTTCGAGAGTTTTTTTTTTTGGAAGTCCGAGTAAATATTTCCATCATCATAATGTAGATGTGTGTGTGTGTGTGTGTGTGTGTGTGTGGTGTAAGTGGAAAAGGGAACTTGTTTGCTTATTGTTGTATTGTACATTTTGCATGTATAAACTATAGAGTTGTTCATCATCATCATCATCATCATCATCATCATCATCGCCTTATTTCATCGATCCCAAATCATGTTACAGAAGCCGAGTATATGTTTGGCTCTCAGGTTGATTCTCCCTGGATTTTGTGGTGAATTTAATAATTACAGTAATGCCATCTTGAGGAAGTTTGCTGTTAGATGGTATGGCATAGGTGATATGTTCCACAGAACCATGTTGAATGACCGGTCCACATGCAGGATTGCTGTCAATTTTTGTTCATTTTACATGAATTGTTGGCAAATAGTTGATTAGATTAGCACAGGTAACTAGGTGGTCAATTAAAAATGATCAATAGGTGAGTGTCCAATGTCCGTTTTTGGGTTTATTGGTTAGAGCATCTCCAGAAAAGAAGGCAAAGGGGCTACATAAGGTATTTTTGCTAGTGAAGTTGATTTCTCTTCCTCTAGTAGGTTCTACATCACAGGACGTATTTTGTCCATTTTCATTTTTGCTCTTGACATCTAGCTAGCCTCCATTGCTAGGCAAAGGGTTTTTTTTGCCGAGGTTTCCATCTCTGCTTGGTCCCTCAATTTTTATTACATCTCTGTTTGTTTTAACCCATCGTTATTTTTAAAAATATGATTGTGTAAAAATATTATTTTAAAAAATAATTTAATTATATATTAAAAAATATTTGTAAATGTCATGTCAACACTAGGTGTACAAACAACATATCAAAAAAAGATTATATTTTTTTTATTTATATTATAGTATTCTTTTAAAACTCAGTTTGATTTATTTTTTTTTCCGATTTTTGAACAAAAGTTAAGCGAGTTTGATTGATTAGCTAAAATAGAGAGTATGGTTGAAATACATATTAGCTAAACTAGTTAGACAAAATAAAGATTGTATTTTTTTGTGCATTCTTAGGAGATATTTTGCCTAACAGTGTTGGAGTTGCTCTTAGAGATGGAGGTGATTAATACCCAAACCACACTAGCTAAACTAGAAGATGTATTATTCCTTCCTTGGGCCAGCATATTTTATGAACTTAAGACCGACCATTATATCTCCTGCGTCACAATACCTAATTTTAGAGTCTAGAAGAAGTTTGAGAACTATCAATCCATACTGAAGGGGCTTCTATTTGTACACCACTAATTATTTTATCACACACCATTATTCAGTTTACATCATATATTTTGATTTTTTATTTTATTTTTCTCAACTCACACCACTAATTTATTATAAGGTAAATGCTAACAAGTGCCACTTGTTAATATTAAAAATGTGAGAAAAAGTGTAGAAAGATTATAAATTATTTTGAAATTCATAAAAAATATATTGAATTTAATAAATGTCTTGGGATTTACATATATTTTATCTTTTTTTTTTTTTTTTTTTTGTTCCCTCGCGTGCTCTAAAGACACTTCTTAGTAAGACACGTCAATATCTAGGTTTGCAGTGGCAGAAACGATGACTGGCCATGTTGAGATTTGGACTTGTGTGTTGTTGTTAATAGTAATTCTCTTGAGGGGCAAATTTATAATTAACTTTTTAAAAAAAAGAGGGTTGTTATTAACACTACCCCTAATTCTTTAGACCCCCATCATAAATCTTAAATTTCAATAAGATTTCTCTTAAAACTCCACTTAATACTAAATTTACTCTTATTTATAATATCATCACAATCAAGTACAACCTCACCTAATTTTGCATACTCTTTCTATAATGGTTGAAGGCAATCCCTCTTCTTTTCTCTCATGTTGAAGAACGAGACGACGATCCCTCTCCTGTTGAAGAACGACGATGACGATGGTATCTCTCTTTGATTTATTCGAAATCAGTGAACGACGATGTCTATTTTATCAAAACCATTAAGTCATTGTTGTAAAATTGAGCCAAAATCACACCACCGGTTGATCACTTAGTCATCTGGGCAGTTGTTCGACTGATTGATCACCAAGGGTTGGTTCAGCACTGTGTTATCGAACATAAACAATTTTGTTAGTACCGTGTTGCCAAATAGAAATTATTTATTCAGTACTGTATTGCCATACAACATTTGTTCAGCAATGTGTAACTTAACCCTAATTCACTTTTTCGATTCCAATTCAATAAAACAAACAAAAATAACATACATCCATTCCAATTTGGCCATTGATTTCTAGTCCAGGGCTTAGGATTGTCATGAAAAAGAATACGTTTAAGGTTTAGGATGGTGATGAAGAGGGTTTTCGCTCCTTCACTTCGTAAACTCGGTAAAGCGACTTCGCTCCTTGCTTTTGTTCAATTATAAATAAATAACCACTTTGATGGAGTGGGTTTGGGATGGTGATGAAAAGAAACGTTGATGAAGAAGAATATGTTGGGTTTAGGTGGGTGAGGTGAGTGTATAATATTATATAGTTGTCTTATTTGGTGGATGGGTGGGTGTTCTATTAAAGATGGTCCTTTAATATAATTTTACTTTAGGGTATAATTGTAATTATAAAAAAAAGGTGAGAATTGAGGGGTCTAAAAAAATTAAGTGCGTGCTAATAACAACCGTCTAAAAAATAGTGTGTACTAAAAGAGTACATGATATGCAAAATAGAACTATATAAATGGATAACAATAATTTGATGTTTATTTGGTTATGAAGCTATGCCATTTTACCCTTCTGACAAAGAATAAATATTTCTTACCTCCTATCTTCTAATATTTTGAAAGCAATTTTCGAACATAAATACCCCCTCTGTTATTGTTGCATACATATCCAACAACAACTTTCATTTTTTGAATTGTTTCAAAAACATAAACGTTCATCAACTTTTTATGTAGATCTATAATTTTAATAAAAATGGTATTTGTTAAATCTTCTCATTGAATCAATGAAAGTCTCATGATGAATATGAAGGGGGGAAAAAAAAATTCAGTTGAGGTAGAGATTTGCGCCGAACAGTAGGTCGGGTTGCACTAGCACAGAATGTAGTGTTGGGCCGTGTAAGGGGAACCTGGAGCGCACTATTCGGCTGAATCAGGTTTGTACTGAGTGTGTTGCCAAACCGGACTAAGGTTACCTGAGATGCATTGAGCCGAGCTAGATCCACGCGGCATCTGGTATTGGACCAAGCTGGACCCACATTGAATGATACGTCTTGCCAGACCTAGCCGAGATGGTGTCGATGGGCAGAAGTGCCTCGGCATTGGGATTTTAGGTAGCTGAACCAATTGACGACCAGGTTATAGGTAGTTCGGTCCACAATAATAGGGGTGGAGATGGCCCATAAGATCGCGGTCAGCAGTCGAGATGCTGTGCGGTGTGCTCACCTTCGGTCTGTTCTGATAGACAAGTTTGGTTAAGCTCGGCATTGAGTTATCCAACGTAGTCTATGGTTCATCAAGTAATAGTTCGGTTCGACATTCCACATGGTCTAATGACGAGAAGAGAGAAATCCACTCCTGGTGTGCGTAATACCATTTGGTGGTGCGACAAACACTGTTTGGAGGTTTTGGTCTCTACACGTGTAAGAAATGTAGAGGGGAGCACAGCCGCCTGTCTAAAGAAGGACAACAGAAGTAGTGCGCCCATAATCTCTGAGGCTGCATGGCCAGCCTTGAAAGTGAGGAACATGCAGACGTTAGAGATAAGCAACCAAAAAGAATTTTCAATTTCCTCTCTCTACAGTGCTCTCTACCTTCTCTCTTCTCCCAGAAAGCAAACTTGACCGTCGGAGGGGTTTTCCGACAAAACCACCCGCCAGGTAGCTCACCTTTGTTCTGTTCATAGTGTCATGGAGTTCCAACACAGAGTAAAGCGAACTTGGTAGTAAAAAGGTACGGAGTGAGGCGAATATTTGTCTCCCGCACAATTGGCGCCGTCTATGGGAATCTTTGACAGGCAAACCTTGCTCTCCAAACTTTTTCAACCGTTTTCTATGGCAAACAACAACGAAACATTGCTGTCCATCGTTGATGGGATCACACCAGAGTCGATCCGAAGGAGAGATGACCCTCCCACTATTCTGACCATGGCGGGCTTGGAGACCTTCTATAGGGGACATCCTAAAGACGCCCGAGACAAACGCGCGCGAAGCATTGACCATTGGAAGAGTCTTGAAAGCTGCTGACGACGAGGTGAATCACATGCTCAGCTCCTGGAGCATAAACTCAGGGACCAAGACGCCCTCATTCAGAAGATGGCAGCTGAGATGGAGACGCTGAAGCGACAAATCAAAGAGAAAAGTGTTGCTCCTGTCACTCCGACAGTCGTCACCAACGGGGGACACCCTCACTCTCCATCACCAGAAGCTACGGAGTTGGCGATTTCGACGTGTCGGTGGAGAGGTCCTACACGCACGACAACAGCTACCGTCCCCTACGTTCGTCGATGACGTTGAGTTACTTATAATCCGCCCGTTTGGGGGACCTGAGGGATGTGCTGGAGGAGCGGGCATGCTGCAGGGAGGCCCAAAGAGTGTCGACGTTACAAAGGCTGAGCCCTCAAATCCGTTGCAGCGAGAAAGTGGCCATGTCGGCGCCTGGAATGGTGGTTCCAACACCGATGGATAGAGAGCTGGCCAAACTTACCGTTACCCCACTATCTCCAGAGATAGAGGGCACACCACTCCTTGCCGGATTCCATCAACCTAAGTTCACGCTGTATGATGGCAAGACGGATCCGTATATGCACGTTAGTCATTATTGGCAAGTAATGGTTGGCCATCGGCGCAACGACGCCTTAATGTGTCTCATATTCCCAGCAAGTTTGGGAGAACTGGGCTTGAAGTGGTTCGAAAGGTTCCTGGAAGGGAGTATCGAGGGGTGGCAACAACTAGCGGAGGCCTTTATCACCAAGTTCAAGACTAATACTCGAACACCGGAGGAGGTCGACCACCTCCTAAGTATCAAGATGAAGTCAGGTGGTTCTTTGAAGGGACACAATGCCAAGTATTGGGAGACCTACAATGAGATCCTTGATTGCCCAACTAATTTGGCAATCGCCCAATACAAGTGAGGTCAACCAATCGGGCATAGGCTGCGAGAATCACTCATGATACATCAGCCCACAACCATAGAGTCCTTAATGCAGCAGATCAATGAGCACATCTGAGTTGAAGATGATGCCGCCGCCACCACCACCACCATAATCGAGAAGGCAAATCCGATTGCGGCGGACAAACATGTGGTTGGAAAGGTTCACTTGGTGGGGAAGGAGGATAACTGCCCTAATAACCGAGCTAGAGAACAATATCGCGGTTCAAACCGCAACGACAGAAACAAAGGCTGCTGGAATGACCGAGCTAATGCTTTTTGCAACAAAGAAAAAGATACCAAAAGAAAGTTGAAGGCACGAGCCGGTATCACCAGTCTTTAAGATCCCAATTTATCGCTTCCTTAGTGAAATCCGAGGTGAGCCAAACGTCCGTTGGCTGGAAAAACTGGGAGACACACAGAGGGGGCTTCAACTCGAGGTACCACTGCACCTTCCATGAAGAATGGGAGCACCGAACGAAGGACTACGTGCCGCTGAAACAACACTTGGAGGAGCTGGTTGCGGCTGGGCACTTGGATCAGTACCTAGACGGGAGTACGAGGGCCGCTCCACAAGGATAAGCCGAGCCAAATAGCCTTGCTGTCTTGGATACAACACCCCAAGGAGTAATTAATGTTATTCACGGTATCATCGAGCCAGCGCCAGTTTGCGAGCTGAGGGGGATGATCAAGAAGACCGAGCACATGAGGGAAGTGCTCTATGTTCAGCTTGCCATGAAGAAGGGGAAGACCGAGATAAAAGACATCTTGATATTTTCAAGCAAGGACTTGGAAAGAATTTAAACGTCTCACAATGATGCCTTAGTTGTGACTCTTCGCATTAAGGACATCGACATCAAAAGAATACTGATCGACCAGGAGAGTTCGGTCGAGATCATGTACTACGATGCATTTAAACAAATGCAGTTGGAGAACAAAGACCTAGCTCCAGCGACGTCTCCTTTGGTCGACTTCAACTCTTAACCAGAATGGCCGATCGGAAAGATCATATTGCCAGTCAAGGCTGGGTCAGTCATAAAACAAGTGGAGTTTTGGGTGCTGAAGGTCCTATCGACCTACAACCTGATCTTAGGGAGGGACTAGTTGCATGCCATGCAAGCAGTAGTGTCGACTTATCACCAGGTCATGCACTTTTCTGCTCCAGCCGAGCAAATCGAAGAGGTTTGGGGGGACCAAGTGATAGCAAAGCAATACTTCGTCACAGTAAATGGCAACTGGGCTACCAAAGGCTTTGTCCAAATGATAGAAGGGCCAGAAAGAAAGGAAGTCCTGGAAGATATGGAAAGAAAAATCGAAGAGAAATCAGTGGAAGACTAAGTGGAGGTTCGGATTGATGACAACGATCCAAGCAAATTCTTTCTCTTGGGCTTATCATTATCCAGCACGAAGCGGATAGAGTATGTCAACTTCCTGGTCTCCAACATTGAAGTCTTTGCGTAGACACCTTACGATATGTCTGGCGTTGACCCCAGCTTCATCTGCCACCAGTTGAATGTCTTTTCCAACGCACGGCTAGTCATACAAAGGACACGACGCTCGACCCTACACTATGCCGAGGTGGTGGCTGAGGAGGTCAAAAACTTGTTGGAAGCTAAGGCGATAGAAGAGGTGCAATACCCTAGATGGATCTCCAACATGGCGGTGGTGCCGAAGAAGAACGAAAAATGACGGGTGTGCGTCGATTATAAAATGGTCAACCGTACCTGCCCAAAGGATAGCTCCACTCTCGAGGATTGACCAGTTGGTGGACCTTACCGCTGGTCATCAAAGGTTTAGTTTCCTAGACACATACCGCGGTTACCACCAAATAGCCATGTACGAGTTAGACAGAGAGGTCACATCCTTTACCACACCTAGAGGCTTGTACTGCTACAAGGTCATGCCCTTTGGCCTCAAGAACGTCGGGGCGACCTTTCAAAGAATGGTGACCAAGATGTTTGCTCCTCTGTTGAGCTACACTATGAAGGCCTATATTGATGATATGGTGGTGAAGAGCAAAGACAAGTCTCAACACCTCACCGACCTAGCTGAAATGTTCACCATCCTGAAACACTACAAGTTGTGATTGAATGCATCTAAATGTGCTTTCGGAGTGAGAAGTGGAAAACTTTTGAGCTTTCTGGTTACCAACCAAGGAATTGAGGCTGACCCTTCACAGATCAGGGCAATCTAAGAGCTAGAGCGACTAAACTCCACAAAGGACGTGCAATATCTCGCCGGAATGGCGGCTGCGCTGAACAGATTTATCAACCGGTCATTAGATTGTTGCAGGCCCTTTTTCAAGACTTTGAAAGCCAAGTTTTTCTGGAATGCAGAGTGCGACCGTGCTTTGGCAGATCTGAAAACATATCTCTCTTCCGCCCCAATCTTGGTCACACCACGGTTAGACGAAGAGCTCTATCTATACTTGGTAATTTCTCAGCATGCGGTAAGTGCGGTTCTAGTCCAAGCTAAGGGGATTTAACGGCTTCCTATCTTTTACGTCAGCAAGACACTGCTCCCTACCGAATCTAGATATCTGCTGCTTGAAAATTGGCCCTAGCCCTCATGATGACCTCCAAAAAGTTGGCGCACTATTTCTACACTCATACAATAATAGTGCCAACTAAATTCCCGCTTAAGGTGCTAACTGAATTCCTACTTAAGGTGCTCTTTGAGAAGGCGGATTTCACCGGCATAATTTTGAAGTGGGCTGTAGAGTTGGGGCAGTACAACATCAAGTTCCAGCCGCGCACGACTATCAAAGCTCCGGCCCTCGTTGACTTTGTGGCGGAGTTTGCCCGTGGCACACACCCCGCTTGTCTCGTTGATTTGGCTAGTGCGGACTTGGCACAGGCCACGGTTTCGTCTACATAGGAAATGGGTGAGGAACAAGCAGTAGAACGACAAGATAGTGTCAGGCTAGCGGAACAAGAGCAGGCCGGCTTACCAATCGACCTATCACTTGGATTAGCAGAGTAAGAGAAGGCTGACTTACTAATTGACCAAACGAGTGCCCATGCGGGTAAACTGTGCACAAAACCGACCAGTGCCTTGAATTTGAGAAACTCTTAAAACCCCTTCGACTGCTGGAAATTGTTTATCGGCAAGATGTGGAAACTGTTTGTCGATGGAGCCTCCAATAGACATGGCGTCGAACTGGGAGTGGTGTTAACCTCGCCAAATGGGCTAACCATTGAACATGCTATCACACTCGGATTTCCAATATCCAACAATGGGGCTGAATATGAAGCCTTCCTCATCAGCCTAAAAAGCGCTCTACGGATGAACGCATCAGAGCTCATGGTATTCAGTGACTCTAAACTGGTCGTCAATCAGGTCTCTGGGGAGTACGAGGCTAAGGACGAAAGGATGGCCAAGTATCAAGCGTTGGTACGTGCTAAGGTCAAAAAATTTGCCACGATAAGAATATAACAAATCAACCGTGAAGAGAACAGCAAGGCCGACGAATTGGCTGGCTTGGCATCTATGCAAACCACTTTTCCAAACCCTTTGATGATTGAATTCTTGACCTGACCGAGCATTGAAGAACCAAAGGCGCCCGAGGTACTCTGCGCCAACTTGGGACCATCTTGGATGGATCCAATCATCACCTTCCTGAAAGATCGAGTCCTGCCCACTGAGAAGAAGGAAGCCAACAAGATAAGGGCCAAATCTGAGCGGTTCTAGCTTTTTCCATCCGGCGCCTTGTACAAGAAATCCTTCACTGGACCATAGTTAAAGTGTGTCCACCCTAGCAAGGTTAAAGCTTTCCTTTTTGAAATTCACGAAGGGATGTGCGGTAGCCACATTGGGGGCAAATCGCTGGCATAACGAGCCATTTCTCAAGGCTATTAGTGGCTGTGCATGCAGGCTGACGCTCAGAAATATGTTCGTAAATGCGAGAAATGCCAAAAGTTCGCTCACCAGATGCACCAGCTGGCCAGAGAGTTGCTCTCCCTAACTAGCCCATGGCTATTTGTGCTTTGGGGTTTGGACATTGTGGGACCGCTCCCAACAGCTCCAGGCAACTGCAAGTTCTTCATCCCCGCTACTGATTACTTCATCAAATGGGTGGAAGCCGAACCGTTAGCCACCATCAAGGAGAAAGATGTAAAAAAGTTCATCTGACAGAATGTCATCACTCGATTTGGCATCCTAAAGGCCTTTTATCTCGGATAATGGCACACAATTTGATGGAAAGCTCTTCTGCGAATTTTGTGAAGAGTTAAAGATTGAGTTCTACAATTCTACGTTGGCCTACCCTCAGTCGAATGGTCAAGCCGAGGCTTCAAACAAGACTATCTTGGACAGGCTGAAAAAACGGTTGGAGAAGGCCAAAGGAAAGTGGGCTGAAGAACTTCCCAACGTACTCTGGGCATACCGAACTACCCTGAGGCACTTGAATGGGAAAACTCCGTTCGCCTTAACTTATGTCTGGAGATCGGCATACCAACCATCCGATCTAAAAATTTTGAGCCCGACTTGAACGGTGAAGCCGTTGCCTTGGAATTAGACCTGGCTAAAGAAAGAAGAGAAAGGGCATTAATTCACATTGCAGTCTACCAACAGGAGCTTTCCAAGAAATACAACAAGACCGTGTATCCAAGGCTATTCAAGGTTGGAGACTGGGTCTTGAGGAAGGTGATGGGCAACACGATGATCCCTGGAGAGGGCAAGTTGGGAGCAAATTGGGAAGGGCCACTTAAGATAACTGGCCTTGCCGGTAAAGGAATATACCATCTGGAGGATTTGAACGGCAAAGCCATACCTAGGCCATGGAATACGGCCAACCTCAAGCTATTTTACTTCTAACATGTAATCTTTCTTCCTTTGTATTCGAATTTGGTCTACTAGCATTGTAAGTAATGTTTAATGCATAATGAAAAAAACCTTACGATTTATCTCTGTCTATGTATCATTTTTTTTCCATATATTAGTGTTGTATTTGAGTTGCTGGATACTAGGGGCATTTCACCTTCAATTTCAATGGCTCACCATACAGAAGAATAGCTGAGGCATGAGCCCTACCTAACTTAGCTCTACCCCAGCCGAGCTAATTTTTGCTCGCTATGACGAAAAACTGGTGATATCCCCAGTTTCTCCATGTGAACCGAGTTGGTTTTGCTCGCTTTAATGTCAGCCGGTGTTTTGGCTAATCCACAATTTGAGACCGAACTGACTTAGTTCAATCCGGGCTAGCTTTGCCAGCCGTTCAAACAGTTGGTATTTTCCCCAACTGAGACTGCTTGTTCTAAGCTGACTTTGCTCACCCGCTCAAACAGTTAGTGTTTTGTCCAACTTAAGATTGGGAATCGAGCTGAAATTGCTCGTTACCTCGAGCGGATTTTGCTCGCCTGGGAGAAAGTTGGTATTGTGGACGACTTTTGCGGTGATACCAAACTAAGTTCATTCATTACTCTGAGTTGATTTTTGCTCGATTTCCAAACAGTTTGCGCTTTGAGCAACTCATGGATTAATTTTATCTTAAACCAAGCTTAATTTTTGCTCGGGGCTACCACAATTTGAAAAGGAACTTTATGTTTATGCGCATTTGAAAATAAATCAGCTCGGCGTAACAGAGATCATTACATCTTGGGGCATTGTAAGTAGATTTTCATCTCGGCTGCCTGCAAATTTAGCTTGATCCTGTTAAACCAAGCAACATTTATCTTGGCCGAATTGAACGCAACGGTTACAATCATTCAAACAAATTGAAGAAGACGAAAAAACAAGGCAGACAAAATGAAGAGACATGCACATGACGAGCAAAAAGACTGTGATTTTCATTACTACAGAAGTTTGGTTACAAAAGTGGGGTTTATAGCCAGTTACATCAAAAAAAAAAAAAAAAAAAAAAAAAAAAGAGGGGACAAGAAACAGAAGGAAAATACAAAAGTGCCTAATCTATGTTCACGGTCTCCTCTTGCTCGCTAAGCCCTCCTCGGTCGCGTTCACCGCGGGCTCCTCTTTAATGATAAGGTTTAGTTCGAATTCCAAATCAGCCTCGTTATTGCCCGGTGATTCTTCTTCCTCAATGACCGGTTGTGGACTCTCGTTGGTCGGTGGAGGGGGTGTTGCCTCAACCGCGCTAGCAGCCGTCGCCACTTCAATCAACTTCTGTTGTAGGGCTGCAGCGTAAGCTTGCATGTGCGTCTGAATGAAGGCCAGTGGAGGATTCTTAAAAATATCAGTGTCGGGCCTGTGGCCGAGCACCTCTGCTGCAGCTTTCCAGCCGCACTGAAAGAAGATATCCTTCATACCCTCCACTTGCTGTTCGTACACCTTTTTGCCTTCCGCGTAACCGCGGTCCTCGGCCTTATTGATTTGGTCCTTTAGCTCGGCCTTGTGAGCAGCGCGGAGCTTGCATAACTCGGCTAGATACTGCTCTTTTTTGGCCAGCACAACCCTTTCCTTATCAGCTTCGGCCTTCGAAAGCTTTTCGGTCAGCATATCCCGCTCGGTTATCACTGACTCAAGAGAAGCTTGCACTTTCCCCAACTCGATCGTTTTGGCCTTGTTATCAACAATGGCTTTCCTCAGATTCTGTCGTATGGAAATCATGCGTTCGTGGGCTAAGTAGTTTTTTTGTGCGGCCTGTAACACACGCGGTTAGTACATCGAAACCGACCAATAACTTGGTAATTAAGAGATTCATTCACTTACCAGCACGATTGACTTCGCCGCCGACCTGAGGACCTTTAGGTCGGATAGCTCTTCGTGCTGCTTCATATCTGTTGGGAGCAGCAGACCCTTGGTCATGTTGAAGCCTATGGAGTAATCCTTATCCGTATAAACAGAGTTAGTGGTGGTCACAGCTCGACCCTTATATTTGAGCTCAGACGACCACATTGGGGGGGAAGACGTTTAGTGTGATTGACCGACAGGTCTCCCTAATTAGTAGACGGAAGCTCGGAGGAATCTTCGTGAACCAGCCTTTGCTCGGTCGAATCCCGTCTCGGCCTCTTCTTCGACCGACCAAAAACTTCGCTGGCAAGAGCCAGCACGAGCCCTTCGTGCACGGCTAGCCTAGAATTTTGGCCCCCTGTCGTTTCAGCAAGCTGTGAGTCGTTCAGCTTATCTGCAATCATGGACTTTATAGCTCGAATTTTAGCCATTTCTTGTTCTTCTGTTAGTGGTACAAGTTTGATCGGCGGAAGGTTTGGATTCGGCTTTGGAGAAGGGGCACGAAAGAAGTCGATCACTTTGCTCTTGCGCGACGCCGTGTGCCGATAGCTCGGTTCGTATCTGGGCAGCCTTTAGGGTTCACGCTCCTCGGCCGAATGTCGCAAAGTAACCCTAATGGCCTCTCTGTTAGCTTGAGAATAATCTGTTGCCAAGAGTTTGTAATCTACAAAAAGAAAGCAAGGGTTAGATCGGTAAAGACAAATCAAATACAAAAATTGAACCGCATTATGTTGCTCACCAGCGCTTCTGAAATTTTTGAGTATGTACCAGCCTGGTATGGGTGCCTCGGTGTCCTCATAATTCCCAGACACCCACAAAAAGTCATTATCATTTACTTCTTTGTCTAGGTTACCTTTGATAAGTTTTGCTCGGCCCTTCCTAACTTTGACGTACCAGCAAAAGCCTCCTTTATTTTTGCTAAGTGTATACTAGTGGAATATCTCGGCGAGGCCAAGATTCAAACCGAGGATTCGGTTTAGCGCGGCCACGCTGTTTATTATCTTGTATGTATTGTTGGACACCTGGGTTGGGCATAGCCTAGTTTGCCTCAAAAATTCGCAGATTATGGGTTGCACCGAGAAGCATAGGCTGCCTTCCACAATAGACACGACCGTGAAGGGGCATTTGTCCAATTTGCCCCAGGGAGTATCTCCTTTCTTGGCCAGCTCAAGGTGGACGTTGTCTGGAATGTTATATTCTCTACGAAACTCGGCCATTGCCCCTGGCAAGCTGACCATAAAGTGGTATTTCCCTATTTATCCTAGTTTTATTCTATATATGTTAAATCTGATAGTAGCTCAGTCAAAATTGAGCGGCTCAGGTGGTTTTATTTACTCGATCTTTGAGCCTCATCGATGATGATGTTGAGGTGTGCCTGGTCAGTCCTAGTTTCTGCATTATTAAAAAATAAGTTTAAGTGTTAGCACGACATCAAATGCGCGGCTACCAAAATATGCCCAGCTTGGTTAAAGTTTCCACTAAGCCATCGATGTTATCTCAGGTATCGTTTTTATCTTGGTTGTGAAGCTTAAGGGGTTAGGTCGGTTCTAGACTTCATTAGAAAGGGTTGGCACTTATCTCGGTTTAACGCCTTCACTAGTCTCTATCGCGGTCCAAATTACACAAAAGGACCACAAACACATTGTTGCTCAGTCTGGAACGATTTTAAGATCCAAAATTGAATTCTTGCTCGGTTTTGCCTAGGAATTACGCTGTTCATCCTAAGTACGAAGTTTATATACTGAAATTATGGGGAACAAGGGGCACGGGGCCCCTATTTGTGTTCTTGGTTCCAATTTTGCTTAGGGTTTACGAATATCTATCAACTTCACCCCAAAAAAGAAGAGTCGACAAGGTACTAACAGTCCCAAATAAAGGAAAATCAAGAGCATGAAGAACAACAATGGAAAATGGATGATAATGAGAATGACTTATGGATTTGGGTGCCAAATGAAGACCCAATCAGCCTTGACCCCTGTTGTGATGTTCGTGAAGACGAAAAATGCTGAAGACGACTTGAATAGAAGCAATGGTGGCGACAGCGATGGAGGCAGATGCTCAAGGGTTTAGGGTTTGGCATAAAAGAAGTAGATGAACAATGAAGGGGCTGTGGGGGCATAAATGGCCTATTTATGGAGGAAAACTCAAAAGGCGGCAACTTTTCAAATTTTAGCATGACGGTGACAGTTACAGGGACTACACGGAACCTCTGGGGAGGCGCCATGTGGCTTGGAAGTGACTGGCTGTCAGTACGACTGATGGGCTATTAGTGTGGCTGATTGATTGATGGCGGGACAACCGACACAAGTCTTGAAAATCGAACAGAAAGTGACAGTTCGGCTGGAAGTGGTAATCCCAATCACGCTCAGCTCGGATGGGATTAAGGGGCAATTGAAAGGGAGATTTGTGCCGAACAGTGGGTCGAGTTACACCGACACAGAATGTGGTGTTGGGCCGCGTAAAGGGAACCTGCGGCTGAATCAGGTTCGCATTGAGTGTGTTGCCAAATCGGACTAAGGTTACCTGAGATGCATTGAGCCGAGCTAGATCCCCGTGGCATCTGATATTGGACCGAGCTGGACCCACATTGAATGATACGTCTTGCTAGACCTAGCCGAGATGGTGTCGACGAGCAAAACTGCCTCGGCATTGGGATTCTAGGTAGCTGAATCACTTGACGACCGGGTTATAGGTAGTTTGGTCCACAATAGTAGGGGCAGATATGGCCTATAAGATTGAGGTCAGCAGCCGAGATGTAGTGCGGCGTGCTCACCTTCGGTTTGTTCTGATAGACAGGTTTGGTTAAGCTCGGCATTGAGCTGTCCAACGTAGTCTGTGGTTCATCAAGTAATAGTTCGGTTTGACATTCCATGTGGTCCAATGACGAGAAGAAGGGGATCCACTCCTAGTATGCGTAATACCGTTTGGTGGTGCAACAAACACTGTTTGAAGGTTTTGGTCTCTACACGTGTAAGAAATGTAGAAGGGAGCATAGTCACCTGTCTAGAGAAGGACAACATAGGTAGTACGCCCATAATCTTTGAGGCTACATGGCCAGCCTTGAAAATAAGGAACATGCAAACGTTAGAGGTAAGTAACCAAAAAGAATTTCCAACTTCCTCTCTCTACAGTGCTCTCTGCCTTCTCTCTTCTCCTAAAAAGCTAACTTGACCGTCGGAGGGGTTTTCCAGCAAAACCACCGGCCGGGTAGCTCATCTTTGTTCTGTTGACAGTGTCACGGAGTTCCAACGGAATAAAGAGAACTTGGTAGCAAGGAAGTACGGAGCGAGGCCAATATTTCTGCCCCGCACATCAGTGTTTATTATTATTAAAATAGTGAAATTTCATCGTTTTCTACAAGTAACATTTCAAACCGATGAATAAAAATTGCAAAACGGGATGCCAATTGTAAAGTTTCAGTTAAAAATTTTAAATTGAAGATTTGAAAATGACATAATTGAAATTTTATTTATTAAAACACAACAAATCACTATATCAAAATAGAGAAATATCTTAGTTTATTTTTAAAAAATATATTATTGTTTGTTTTTCAGAGACAAATATAATAAAATAAAATATTATAATTATTGAATCAATTTAAATTATTTTTATAAATAATATACATTTAATATCTTACAAAATAAAATAAAATAAAATAAAATAAAACATTTAAATTATCAAAATATGAACTATAAGATAAGCTCAACCATATCGCTCCTCTACTACTTTCAAACAAGCAACCCAGCTCCATGTGTGTCTCATGGTTAATACAACCTTTCAAAAAATTGAAAAAGAAAAAAAATTTATTTGTAGATGCCTATTTGGAAATGCTTATCACGAGGTCTCAAATAAAAAACAACAACAAAAAAAAGTTGTTTTATGTATTTTTTTTATTTAAAAAAATGTCTTATTGTGTAGAGTCCAAAAAGTTTGAAGAAAAAATAAGAAACAAACACAGCCTTTAATTTGTGCCACGCGTCCATTCAAGTCCCAGTCACCGCACACACACACAGAGGCTCTGCAATTGTTTGCAACAATGGCGATGACCACCACTCCTCTCTATTTTGCCTCTCCAATTCCAAAACAAAGCAACTCTACAAATCCACGCACCTTTTCTTCTCTCTCTTCTCGCATCTCCATCGCCAAACGCTCGTCTCTCTCTGTCCGATCACCGCCGCGGCCGGCGGCGGTAGTGGTGGCTGAGACCGCGAGTGCATTTGTGGAAGCTGAGCCGAAGAAGACCGCCGCTACTCCGCCCAATTCTCTGCCTTTCCGAGTCGGGCATGGCTTCGATCTCCACAGATTGGAACCTGGATACCCTCTCATCATCGGCGGCATCGATATCCCCCACGATCGAGGCTGCGAAGCTCACTCTGATGGTGAGATTCACTCTCAGATTTGCTTTGATTAAATAAATAGTTTCATCTACAATCCTTGCCCTTTTTGTTTTTGTTTTATCAAATTTGAGTGAAAATTTGGTTAAATGCTTGTTCTGCTATGCAATACTCCAATCCTTACTCTTGTATTTTCATTAAATCTTTTTGAAAATTTCTAAACTTATCCTAAAAGCTTGTTTTAAACATTTTTGATGAAATAAAATCTCTCTCCAATCCCTACTCTTTTTAAAATTTCATCAAATTTGGGTAAAAATATGAGTTTTGGAAATTTGGTGAAAGGATTTGGTTCAACCTTGATTTGGTGAATTTTTTAACTCTTCCTTGATTTGATACAAGGTTGATGAAATGATTGGAGCTCACTTTTTTCCTTTTTAATCGTCAAATTTGTATTTGATAGAAGAATTATGTATGTATATTGGTTGAAAGCCTAATATTTTTGTGGTTAATTTGGGGTTGCAGGTGATGTGTTGCTTCACTGTGTTGTTGATGCAATCTTGGGTGCTTTAGGGCTTCCCGATATTGGGCAGATCTTTCCTGACTCCGATCCCAAGTGGAAAGGTGCAGCATCATCGGTTTTCATTGAAGAAGCTGTGAGTTTTATTAACTAAGTTCAATGCTTTGATTATCTGATGCTTTTCCCATCACTACAAAAAAAACAGTTTTTTGCGACGGCAAAACGCCGTCGCTAATACCTCCGCACGCCGTCGCTAATACCTTTTGCGACGGTAATTCGATTTTTTGCGACGGCAAGAGGGGGTCGCCAGAGAGGGGGTTGCAAAAGGTCTTTAGCGACGGTATGTGCCGTCGCTAATAGTGTTTGCGACGGGAGGGTGTCTTTTTTGCGACGGACGTTTTCTGTCGCCAATAAGTGTAGAAAATCTAATTTTTTGCGACGGTAAAGTTTTTCCGTCGCTAATATTGGTTTGTTGAGACGGCAGATAACCGTCGCTAAAAGTCTCCCACAGGATATAACTATTGCTGACGGCATGTTGAGCCGTCGCTAAAGGTATGCGTCACAATTTCTTCGAAGTATTTGCGACAGTTCGTTGCCGTCGCAAAAGGCTCCCAGACCTGTTTTTGCGACGGCTGTTATGCCGTCTCAAAAAAAAAAAAAAAAAAAAAAACCCTGCTCCGAAATTATTTAAAAAATTAAAAAAAGCCTGTATTAAATTAAAAATAATTACAAAAAAAATTCAAAAATTACATAATGATATAAATACATACATAAACAAAAGTTAACAAATAATAAAAATTCATAATGTTGTTCCATTCATAATATTACAGAAATAAAAATTTAAAACAATAAAAATTATGCCATTACATAATGTCGCATAATACATACATAATGTCGTTCACAAATTTAAATAACATAAATCAAAATCAAAATCAAAAGCAAAAGTTTCGTCTTAATTCTTGCGTGGGTTACAAAAACAAAAGTTGGACATAAACTTTCTACGCCCGCATTCCACAAGAAGCAAACTGCTACTCAGGAAATATCTGAAAAAAACAAGATAAAAATAATTAATAACCATATAATGCTGTTAATATTTTAATTAAAGAAAAATATAAAAAAAAAAATTGACTACTATTTAATTATAAAGATAGTTAGTAAATAATTTTGACTAGACCGAAATCCGACTCTAACTCCCAAACCGGGAACCCAATTCAAGCCCCGTCTTCTCCCACAAGTCTCTCGTGCCTAGGACGTCGTGTGTGCCAAGTTTCGTGCTAAACCGACGCGGTTTGGTGATTTTGGGGCCATAACTCCTCGAATTCAAGTTTCTTAAGGAACTAATTTGCCTAAAGTGAAATCCGGCTCTAACTCCCAAACCGGGAACCCGATTCGAGCCCCGTCTTCTCCCACAAGTCTATCGTGCCTAGGAGGTCGTGTGCGCCAAATTTCGTGCTAAACCAACGTCGTTTGGTGAATTTGGGACATTAACTCCTCGAATTCAAGTTTCTTAAGGAACTAATTTGCCTAAAGTGAAATCCGGCTCTAACTCCTAAACCGGGAACCCGATTCGAGCCCCGTCTTCTCCCACAAGTCTATCGTGCCTAGGAGGTCGTGTGCGCCAAATTTCGTGCTAAACCGACGTTGTTCGGTGAATTTGGGACATTAACTCCTCAAATTCAAGTTCCTTAAGGAACTAGTTTGCCTAAAGCGAAATCCGGCTCTAACTCCCAAACCGGGAACCCGATTCGAGCCCCGTCTTCTCCCACAAGTCTCTCGTGCCTAGGAGGTCGTGTGTGCCAAGTTTCGTGCTCAACCGACGTCGTTTGGTGATTTTGGGGCATTAACTCCTCGAATTCAAGTTCTTTAAGGAACTAGTTTGCCTAAAGCGAAATCCGGCTCTAACTCCCAAACCGGGAACCCGATTCGAGCCCCGTCTTCTCTCACAAGTCTCTCGTGCCTAGGAGGTCGTGTGTGCCAAGTTTCGTGCTAAACCGACGTCGTTTGGTGATTTTGGGGCATTAACGCCTCGAATTCAAGTTCCTTAAGGAATTAGTTTGCCTAAAGCGAAATCCGGCTCTAACTCCCAAACCGGGAACCCGATTCGAGCCCCGTCTTCTCTCACAAGTCTCTCGTGCCTAGGAGGCCGTGTGTGCCAAGTTTCGTGCTTAACCGACGCGGTTTGGTGAATTTGGGACATTAACTCCTCGAATTCAAGTTGCTTAAGGAACTAGTTTGCCTAAAGCGAAATCCAGCTCTAACTCCCAAATCGGGAACCCGATTCGAGCCCCGTCTTCTCCCACAAGTCTCTCGTGCCTAGGAGGTCGTGTGTGCCAAGTTTCGTGCTCAACCGACGTCGTTTGGTGATTTTGGGGCATTAACTCCTCGAATTCAAGTTCCTTAAGGAATTAGTTTGCCTAAAGCGAAATCCGGCTCTAACTCCCAAACCGGGAACCCGATTCGAGCCCCGTCTTCTCTCACAAGTCTCTCGTGCCTAGGAGGTCGTGTGTGCCAAGTTTCGTGCTCAACCGACGTCGTTTGGTGATTTTGGGGCGTTAACTCCTCGAATTCAAGTTCCTTAAGGAATTAGTTTGCCTAAAGCGAAATCCGGCTCTAACTCCCAAACCGGGAACCCGATTCGAGCCCCGTCTTCTCTCACAAGTCTCTCGTGCCTAGGAGGCCGTGTGTGTCAAGTTTCGTGCTTAACCGACGCGGTTTGGTGAATTTGGGACATTAACTCCTCGAATTCAAGTTCCTTAAGGAACTAGTTTGCCTAAAGCGAAATCCGGCTCTAACTCCCAAACCGGGAACCCGATTCGAGCCCCGTCTTCTCCCACAAGTCTCTCGTGCCTAGGAGGTCGTGTGTGCCAAGTTTCGTGCTCAACCGACGTCGTTTGGTGATTTTGGGGCATTAACTCCTCGAATTCAAGTTCCTTAAGGAATTAGTTTGCCTAAAGCGAAATCCGGCTCTAACTCCCAAACCGGGAACCCGATTCGAGCCCCGTCTTCTCTCACAAGTCTCTCGTGCCTAGGAGGTCGTGTGTGCTAAGTTTCGTGCTCAACCGACGTCGTTTGGTGATTTTGGGGCATTAACTCCTCGAATTCAAGTTCCTTAAGGAATTAGTTTGCCTAAAGCGAAATCCGGCTCTAACTCCCAAACCGGGAACCCGATTCGAGCCCCGTCTTCTCCCACAAGTCTCTCGTGCCTAGGAGGTCGTGTGTGCCAAGTTTCGTGCTAAACCGACGTCGTTTGGTGATTTTGGGGCATTAACGCCTCGAATTCAAGTTCCTTAAGGAATTAGTTTGCCTAAAGCGAAATCCGACTCTAACTCCCAAACCGGGAACCCGATTCGAGCCCCGTCTTCTCTCACAAGTCTCTCGTGCCTAGGAGGCCGTGTGTGCCAAGTTTCGTGCTTAACCGACGCGGTTTGGTGAATTTGGGACATTAACTCCTCGAATTCAAGTTCCTTATGGAACTAGTTTGTCTAAAGCGAAATCCGGCTCTAACTCCCAAACCGGGAACCCGATTCGAGCCCCGTCTTCTCCCACAAGTCTCTCGTGCCTAGGAGGTCGTGTGTGCCAAGTTTCGTGCTCAACCGACGTCGTTTGGTGATTTTGGGGCATTAACTCCTCGAATTCAAGTTCCTTAAGGAATTAGTTTGCCTAAAGCGAAATCCGGCTCTAACTCCCAAACCGGGAACCCGATTCGAGTCCCGTCTTCTCTCACAAGTCTCTCGTGCCTAGGAGGCCGTGTGTGCCAAGTTTCGTGCTAAACCGACGTCGTTTGGTGATTTTGGGGCATTAACGCCTCGAATTCAAGTTCCTTAAGGAATTAGTTTGCCTAAAGCGAAATCCGGCTCTAACTCCCAAACCGGAAACCCGATTCGAGCCCCGTCTTCTCTCACAAGTCTCTCGTGCCTAGGAGGTCGTGTGTGCCAAGTTTCGTGCTAAACCGACGTCGTTTGGTGATTTTGGGGCATTAACGTCTCGAATTCAAGTTCCTTAAGGAATTAGTTTGCCTAAAGCGAAATCCGGCTCTAACTCCCAAACCGGGAACCCGATTCGAGCCCCGTCTTCTCTCACAAGTCTCTCGTGCCTAGGAGGCCGTGTGTGCCAAGTTTCGTGCTTAACCGACGCGGTTTGGTGAATTTGGGACATTAACTCCTCGAATTCAAGTTCCTTAAGGAACTAGTTTGCCTAAAGCGAAATCCGGCTCTAACTCCCAAACCGGGAACCCGATTCGAGCCCCGTCTTCTCCCACAAGTCTCTCGTCCCTAGGAGGTCGTGTGTGCCAAGTTTCGTGCTCAACCGACGTCGTTTGGTGATTTTGGGGCATTAACTCCTCGAATTCAAGTTCCTTAAGGAATTAGTTTGCCTAAAGCGAAATCCGGCTCTAACTCCCAAACCGGGAACCCGATTCGAGCCCCGTCTTCTCTCACAAGTCTCTCGTGCCTAGGAGGTCGTGTGTGCCAAGTTTCGTGCTCAACCGACGTCGTTTGGTGATTTTGGGGCATTAACTCCTCGAATTCAAGTTCCTTAAGGAATTAGTTTGCCTAAAGCGAAATCCGGCTCAACTCCCAAACCGGGAACCCGATTCGAGCCCCGTCTTCTCCCACAAGTCTCTCGTGCCTAGGAGGTCGTGTGTGCCAAGTTTCGTGCTAAACCGACGTCGTTTGGTGATTTTGGGGCATTAACGCCTCGAATTCAAGTTCCTTAAGGAATTAGTTTGCCTAAAGCGAAATCCGGCTCTAACTCCCAAACCGGGAACCCGATTCGAGCCCCGTCTTCTCTCACAAGTCTCTCGTGCCTAGGAGGCCGTGTGTGCCAAGTTTCGTGCTTAACCGACGCGGTTTGGTGAATTTGGGACATTAACTCCTCGAATTCAAGTTCCTTAAGGAACTAGTTTGCCTAAATTGAAATCCGGCTCTAACTCCCAAACTGGGAACCCGATTCGAGCCTCGTCTTCTCCCACAAGTCTCTTAACTTAGAATGTAAAGAATGCAAAGATACATTTTAGCTTAGAATACAAAGATACATTTTATACCTGATCTTCTGGTGGGGGTGTATATGGATTCTCATCTTCTGCAGATTCCCTAAATGCCCGGTGGCCACTCGATATATCAGGAACCTATGTTAGTCAATGCATAATGTGTTAATCATATTTGAATTTTATACATAATCTTGAGTGAAAATTGAACTATCAAACGATTTAATTTATATGGAACCTGTCTGTTGGGATCCACACTCGCCCCCTGTGACACAAGGGCCATCATCTCAGCTCTCATCTGCTCTAAATGTGTAGAGAACTCTGCTCGCAGCTCCTCCCTCAACTCATCCCTTAGCTCTGCACGAACCTTCTGCGTGATCTGATCAATAGTCGATGGCTGGGGTGTTGACTGTGATGGCCCAGCACCATCTTTATACACCGCTCTCCGAGGCACAATTCTCCCGTATGTCCGACAATATCCATGTCCGTCATGACCTATCAACTCATGGAAAATGGCATTCCTAGCCTCCAAAGTCTTACCATCCTCAGGTAGCATAGAGAGTTGACGATTAAACTCATCCTGTATTGAATAAGACAGACAAGTATATGGCAAATTAAGATGGTTGACACAAAAAAAATAAACTTTAAATACAATCAAAGGTGTTTGGAAACTACCAAGGTCTGGATAACCTCTGGGTCATCTACTCTACGTGTCATAAGCCAAACATTCATCTTATCAGTAGACTCCCCCTTACTGGTCAGCTACATTTTTTTTAGAAATATGAAAATTAGAATCCAAATAATTTGCAAATATACAATGTTTGTTTATATACAAAAATAAAACAATAACATGTAAACCTCATGCCGTATCTGAGAGAAAGTAGTACGTCCTGTGGTATGAGCTATGCCGTGAGCTCGCCGATTTTTAGCGTTCCTACTTGCAATTTTCTATAACAGATTCAACAAATGTAAGTATGTAAATATGATTTGTATGTTTAAATATCATAAATATAACGTAATTGTATACCTCAGCATCGGAAGTACGCCAATACTCCACAAGTTGTTCCCACTGGCTTGGCACAACGTTCATAGGAACATCATCCTTCAGATTAGGATCTGAACTTCTAGGCTTGAAATACTTAGCCTTAAGCTTGTTCTTGTGATCCTTCCATATGCTGTTGCAGTTTTTCATGCAGATTGGCTTGTACTCCTCTGGACATATATTCAAATTGTCCTATAAAACACAATTTCAAAGTTTAAGGCTAAGTATAACACAAATTTGGAATTCGAATATGACTACAAAAATATACTTTTACCTTCACATCCTTCCAGATAGCATCAACAATATCATCAGGCACATTGTTCCAGTCAAGAAAAGTAAGAGGAACAATGTTACCATTCCGCACAATAATGCCAAGTTGAGTAGTTAACTTGGCCACGTTATCCCCTATTGGGCAGTAATTTCCATCAAATTGTATGTCCAGCTTTTTTCCAGTACCCCACTCTTTAATGCCCTTGGCACAGCCTCTGCCACGCCTAGTCGAGGTTGATGAAGAACTAACATGACCTGCGATATACAATAATAATAAACAATATGCAATGGTAATAAACAAATGCAAATTTAAATAATGTGAATACAAATCATATCAAATAAACCTGAGGTGGGCTGTGAAGAAGTCGAAGGGTCTGCAAAATACAATGAGAATAAACAAGTTATATATAAAGAGCATAAGCCAAGGTATGTGTAAATAATTTTCATACAAATCAAAGCAAATTTATATACCTGTGGATGGCTCATAAGCTGATGATGATAGCTGCAGTGGTGGCACTGATGGTGGACGCACCGATGGTAGGCGTGGAGGCTGAGTACATGGTAGCTGCTGTGGTGCCACTGATGGTGGTCGATACGGTGGTAGTAATGGCTCCTCAGATGGTGGTGGCACTAATGGCCCCTCCGATGCTGGCCGATGTGATGCCTCCTCTGATGGTGGTGCTACTGATGTCCTGTTATGTAGCACATCGGACATCATGCGCCGGGGATTATCAGGCTTCCTCTTTCTTCCCATAATAATCTGCAAGCAATATACCATTAATTGACATTAGAAACATAGACAATGGTTTCTCATCAACTATAATATGACATTAATTGAACTAATACAATTACAAAGACAAAGTAACTTAAGAAATTGATGATTAACTATAACCTTGGCCTTAATTGAATTACTAATGTTGATTACATATCAGCCTATTTGAACATCAACTGTTTCCCCTTCTGCGGCTTCCCTCACCCAACCAACTTCTTCATCACGAAGCATTATATTTTCTTCCAATTGTTGGCTCATGTACGGCTCGATTTGTGGATCAGTCGAACTCATATCAAATAAACCTCTTTGAGACATCTTCACCACGACTTGCCAGTCTGGTTGTAACGGGTCTGCAACATACCAAACTTGCTCTGCTTGGGACGCCAAGATGAAAGGTTCATTGGTAATTCGATCATCTCGGTACAACAAATGATTGAAGTTCACCAACGTGAAATTGAAGACATCTTCTTTCTTTCCATGAATGTTGTCAATCCAATCACACTTAAACAACACATGTTTCTTCTCATTGGAATACCGAATCTCAACAATATCTGTCAATTGTCCATAATAGTACACAGACCCCAGACGAGGATTCTTGTCTTTTCGACTAGCATAACTTATGGTATCTGCCTTCAAAGCTACACCACAATTTTGTGTGGCTCGACGATCATCCATGGCCTTTACTCGATACCGAAACCCATTCAGTATATACCCGTTGAACCTCCTTGCCAGGTTATGAGGACCATTTGCCAATAGAATAATCTCTTCAGAAAATATGACATCAGTACTCCTTCGCAAAGTTTGGACCTATTTAACACGAAAATGTAAAATTTAAAATGTAGATCGACTTAAGTAACTAGAATCTACAGAGTTAAATACATACATGTTCCTTGAACCAAATGTGAAAAGTTTCAAAATGTTCACGCCGAAGTTGATGATCGTCGACACGAGGCATTTTGAGCTTAAGTACTTCAAGGTGTTTGCTGTGTAGATTAAAATTTTAGCAATACAAAAAATTTAGTTGAAAATTCAAGAAAACATAATAAAATATTGAGTGAGTGACTTAACCTACTTTATGAATGGTTGAACCGCGCTTGTATTGAATAAGATGTACCGATGAGCTTGTACCCAAGAAGTATTATCAAGATAAAAGCTTGTGTTTTCACCAATCGCATGACCCAAATTATCATCACCACTGTAGTTCCTCACGGGTCGACTAGATTTGGTTTCCACATCATTGAGATATTGTGCACAAAAATTCATGCATTCTTCCATAAGATATCCTTTAGCAATTGATCCTTCAGGACGAGCTCTATTACGCACGTATTGCTTCAAAGTAAGAAGATACCTCTCAATTGGATACATCCATCGAAACTGAATCGCTCCACCCAATAAGGCTTCATCAGCTAGATGTATAGGCAAGTGCTCCATTATATCAAAAAAACTCGGAGGAAATATTTTCTCTAGATGACAAAGTGTTACAGCGATACGATCTTTAATATATTGCAAATCCGTCGCACGATTCACTTTCGAACACAATTGTCTAAAGAAATTGCTCAATTCAATCAAGGGTTCAATTACATTCTTCGGTAACGATCTGCGAATAGCCAATGGAATAAGTTGTTGCATCAGAATATGACTATCGTGGCTCTTAAGACCCCCAATGCTTCTATCATGTAAGCGCACACGACGTGATATATTGGATGAATACCCGTCGGGAACTCTTACTTCCTTCAACACTTTCAAGAACAAATCTTTCTCATCCTTGGTCATCGTGAATTGTGCTGGTGGTAAATAGGCTTTATTCGACCCTCTTAACTGCAAATGTAGGGGTTTTCTAATATTCATATCTTCTAAATCACGCCGAGCATTAACACCATCCTTCGATTTTCCTGCAACCCCTAATATTGTCCACAACACATTGTCACAAACATTCTTCTCTATATGCATCACATCGAGGTTGTGTCTTATTAGATTGTGCTCCCAATATGGCAATTCATAAAAGATACTTTTTTTCTTCCAACTATGGGTGCGATGTCCAGCTTTCTCCTTCTCTACCTGTCTCCTATGCCTCTCCTTAAGGTCATCCCTCTTGTATTGGGTTAAAATCCCCTCAGATTCTAATTGTAGCAACATCTCAGTTCCAGACAACAATTTTGGTTTGAGTCTGACTTCCCGACTACCATCAAATGATACTTTATCCGTCCGAAATTTATGGCCAGTAGGTAAAAATCTGCGATGACCCAAGTATGATTGTTTCCTACTATGCTTCAGCCAACACGATGTAGTTTCCTTATTGCAACAAGGACATGCATATTCGCCTTTAGTGCTCCATCCTGACAAGTTTGCGTATGCAGGAAAATCACTAATTGTCCACAGTAAAGCTGCATGCATTTGAAACATTTGATTTGTTGATGCATCAAATGTTGACACACCCTCATTCCATAGTTCTTTCAACTCTTCAATCAACGGTTGCATATACACATCAATCTTGTCACCAGGTCCTTTCGGCTCGTCAATAAGCACGGATAAAATTAGAAATGGTTGCTTCATGCACATCCATGGCGGCAAGTTGTATGGAATGAGCACAACAGGCCAAGTGCTATGAACTATGTTCATCGTCCTGAATGGGTTAAAACCATCAGATGCTAAGCCAAGCCTTACACTTCGGCAATCATTACTAAAGTTAATATGTCGACGGTCAAAATCTTTCCATGCAAGGGAGTCAGCAGGATGCCTGAAGACACCATCATCAGTTCGTTCATCTGCATGCCATCTCATGAACTTGGCCGTCTTGGATGACATAAACAACCTCTGCAACCTTGGCTTTAAAGGAAAATACCTCATCTGTTTTGCAGCTATTTGTTTGCCACCTTTGGTAGGACCATTTGAACCACCATCACCATTTGATTTCCATCTAGAACTGTTGCATATGACACATTTATCAAGATTGGCGTCCTCGTTTCGAAACAACATGCAACTGTTGGGACATGCATCCCACGTGTCATAGGTGAAGCCCAAATCTGTTATGACCTTTTGAGCTTTATAATATGAGTCCGGGAGTTTCACACCCAACGGAAATGCCTCATTCAATAACTCAAGCAACATGTCAACAGATTTATCTGTCCACTGATTAAGCACCTTCAAATGTAGAAGTCGAACAATGAATGACAAAGATGTGAACTTCTGACAACCCGGATACAATTCACTTTGTGCATCTTGAAGCAGTTTGAAATACTTTGCAGTCTCTGCATTTGGATCGAGCTGGGGTTCAGATGCATGGGGATCAGGCCCTTGTGGTTCATCACCCTCAACACTTGTACCGGCATGTGGATTTCCCATAGCCCCTTGTATCATTCCAATCATATCATCCCCAATGTCTAAATTAGCTAATGTTTCATTCTCTCGATTACCGTGCAGAGATACGTAAGATTCCCCATGATTAATCCAATGTTTGTATTTTTTAAAAAAACCATTCAAAATCAGATGCTCCCGTACACCCTCTCGTACAAAATAGTATCGATTCTCACACTTCCTACACGGACAACTGATCATCTCACCTTCAACCCTATTGGTGTAGGCAAACACAAGGAATTCATCAATCCCATTAATGTATTCCCTGGACATCCTATTTGGCAAATCAATCCAACTCTTATCCATCATCTGTACACATCCACAAAAATATCTCATCAAAGTAACTCTAAATATAATACGTTTAACTCAAACCTATTCAAAAAAATACTCAAAACTCATCTATTTAAGTTTGTCTAAAAAATACTCAAAACTCATCTATGCTCTTTAACTCAAACTCATCTATGTCCCCGAGACACATGTTTGTCAGGATATGTATGCAAATATATTTGTAATAAGGAAGATTAAACAAAGTTAGTTTGAAAAACAAAGTTAATGAATTTTCAAATTTTTACTTTGGTTATTTTCAAATTTTTACTTTGATAAAATTAGAAATGGTCCTAAGTTCATATATTAACTTATTACTTTGGTTATTTTAGTATACTATTAACCAAGGTATGAGTTTATGAGATATGTTAAACTATACCAATTCACACTATTGATAGTATATTCCCAAAAGATATGGGTATACTAATATCAAGGATTGATAATTGGACTACAGTCAATTAGTAGTCATTTTACCATTAGTAGTTGATAATATACTGATTATCATTCTATATTAATATCAAATCTATAAAAGGGGGTATATAATTATAGTCTAGTTGGCATTGATTTAGTTAAGCATTACTCATTCAACGATGATTAGCACAATGATAACCATATTATTATAGTTTAAATGAGCTAAGTAGTTTGTACCTATCAATTAATCTACTCTAAAGTGACTAAGTCTATAATATGTTTATAAACTAATGACATAAAATTATCAGACTAGAATAACATATTTCATAACCATTATTTATATTATATTTATTCGGGACTAACAAGTATGTTCATTGTACTATTAGCAAAAATGATATAATTATTAAATTAACCACAGTAATATGTTATGCTACTAAATTATTACGGATATAACCAAGTTAGAATATAGTGTAGGTGAAATAGGTTTAACCTATGAATTAACATGTTAGATAGTAATTAACATTGGTTACATAATATAAGAAAAAGAAATAGTGTATTATGACCATATTTGATATCTATTAAGAAATAGTATCATATTATTTAATATCATTGGAAATAATATGATATCCATAACCATTATATGATATCAATAACCATATCATATAAGTCAGATTATCGTAATTAACCATATATTATTAACCATAATTATTCTAATAGTATCATTATTGGTATATTATATATTAATCTATATATAGATTACAATACACATATCCTTAGTATGATAAATAAACTAGTATATTATACGGGGTAATACCATATATATTTTTCATACATATTTTTCATACATGCTAAAGTTTTTCATACAGATTTTTCATATATACATACAGAAACTTTTTGGACAGCATACATACATATATATGAAACAAATTTATATTCATGTATATATATATATTTTTTTAACAGCTAATACATACATACATACATATATATATATATACAGAGAGAGAGAGAGAGAGAGAGAGAGAGAGAGAGAGAGAGAGAGAGAGAGAGAGAGAGAGAGAGAGCATACCTGAGGTAGCTGTCGCCGTCGAAGCACCACCGTTCGCCGTTCGTCGTCGCCGCACCACCGCACCACCGCTAGCCGTTCGCCGTTCGTCGCCCGTCGCCCGTCGCCCGTCGCCCATCGCTGGTTTGGGGATTTAGGGATTTCGTGCTTCAAAACAATATTTAGGGATTTGGAGATCGAACATGAGCGGCAAGATGAAAGGGAAGAGGGGGGGGAAACTTGGTTTTACTTTTTGCGACGGGAAGGTTTACACCGTCGCAAATGGTACAAAAATGTCCATAAATGACGCCGTTTTCATAAACCGTTTTTAGCGACGGACAAATGCCGTCGCAAATAGTCGAGTATTTGCGACAGCACGCTTTTGCCGTCTCAAACATGTTTTTTTTCCCGACGGCTCCGCACGCCGTCGCTAATAGTTCCTCCTTTTAATACCCTTTTGTGCATTTTTATTACCGACGGTTAAACGCCGTCGCTAAATCTCTTTTTTGCGACGGTAAATCACGCCGTCGCAAAAACCTATTTTTGGCGACGGGAATCGCGCCGTCGCGAATACTTCCGTGTTTTTTGCCCTCTTTTCTTGTAGTGCATTCACATTTGCTTTAGTTTAATTTTGGGTCCTTTGAGAAATAATAGTTGTTGCTTTTGTCTACTTTGTTTTCTTCTTGTGGTTTTTGAAATTACAAGCAATGCATGAGTTGTATCTCAGAAAAGAATCACCGGAAAAGAAGAAGCTTAAGTCACAAGCCATTTGTTAGCCAAAGAAGTAAATGAATTTGTTTGGATGTTTTTTGAATTTACTTTGGTAATTAATCTTTATGGTGTTTGATTTCATCCGAAAGGTGATTGTTTGCTAAAAACTAAATGGTGAAAAAAACTAAAATTCCTGATATATTGATTTGTGATTATTTATCAATTTTAACCAGTAAATAGCAATCCCAATCAAAAAATCAAAGACAAATTGACACAACGATTTTAACGTGAAAAAAACCACAATTGGAGTACCTCAAATTGTGATAAAAAATCACAGGCCAAAGCCACAAAATAATCCACTAAGAAGACAAAAAAGAATTACACAAGAAGATAAAAAACCACACGCCCAAATTGAACCGACCTCAATGTGCCTTTTCCACCATTGTCGTCATCTCGGAATTGTCTTGTTCAACGTTGAATCCATAACGCTGATGTCGAATCCACGACGATGAGTCATTTCGGAATCTACCAAAACTTCAGGCCCAAATTCCACGGAATCTACCGAAGAACAATTCTCTCTTTTATGAATAAAACAAAATAAACAAACTCTTTTGATATAATCCACTCAATTCATGATATAAATTCTCACAGTTATCAAAGGAAACAAATAAAGAAGCTCCAAATGAAAATCCTAATACCCAAGAAGAAGATCTGGAAGTCGTACTCTAGAAACTGAATTAATTGCAGATTTATAGAAAACAGAATTGCGATCTCCGCTCGAGCGCAGGAATGGACGCTCGAGCGGTCTGACTAAAACGCGTGTTTCAAAACAAGGATCTACGCTTGAGCATAAAAATACAACTCTTTGTACTTTTGCAGGCGAGTGAAACTTCTGAAAGGATTGCATCTTCACTCGAGCGCACAATTGGCCGCTCGAGCGAACAAACAACGTCGACTACAATTTTGCCTTTTGCTTCGGGAGCGCACAATCTCCGACATAGTCAACGAAGTGGCGAACATGATTGGATTAAGATCACAAACTCCTCTGAATAGGCACAATTCGGGTTGGATTCACATCTAAATACTTATAGTCTTACTGAAATAAAAGATCGAATAAAATTACAACTGAAAGGAGTTTTGTCAAACGGGATTGTTAATTACAAAAACCTAACAGAGGGATTTGCATGTGATATTGCTGATGGAGCTATGGCAGGTTGAGTTGAAATTAGATGAGAGAGGGATGCGAGTGTGAGAATATGTGTTCTCCTAGGATTAGGAATAAGTGTCCTATATCTATTAGACTTCAATATATCTCAGTGATGTATTCATGTAGGATTAGGAATTAGTGGTACTCTATATAAATGATGTATGTATTCTTTGTTCAATCAATTCAATCTAATATACAGTTGTGTTTAGAAAACTTACATAGTATCAGAGCTTTGCGATTCCTGATTTCGTGGTGGCTAGGGTTATCCACGAACTAGTTCAACTTGCTCGTGATTCATCTGTTTGATCGAGTTCTCCCTTTCTCGATTGTCTGGTACACGATCAAACTCCTTTGGTTCGATCTCTGTTCGTGACTTGGGTGACCCTTTTGTTTTGTCTGCGAGTGCTTCTTCTGGATGCTTCGTCTCGCGAGTGAGTCGTCTCAGTTGACCCATTGAGCTGCTCGTCTCAGTCTCAGTTGTCCTCGCGGCTCATCATATCTCCGTCTTGGTCAACTCTTGTGGTCGTCTCTCTGTGGTCGCCTCTTTGTGCTTCGTGACTCCTGGGGTTGTCTCTCTGTGGTCGGCTCTCTAGTTAATCTGGTTCGTCTGCCTCTGTGCTTCGCGATCTCTGTCTAAGATCTTCGCGAGCTCCGTCTGAAGATCAATCTCAGCTTCAGTGTCTCTCTCTCTCTCTGCTTCGCGATCTCTGTGCTTCAACTTGGGTATTTCTATTTAAAACCCTATTTTCAGGAATATTGTACTCAAGCCCCATACTTGTCTGTTTATTACAAACTTTGTTTTTTTTACAATGTCGGATACTAAAATCCAAGCCATCAAATGTAAACTCACTGGTGGCAATTATGCCTATTGGGCCAATGTCATGAAGAATTTCCTTCATGGTCAAAAAAAATGGGGCTATGTTTCTGGTCCTGCTCCTTGTCCATCGGACCCGAAGGTAAAAGGGTATCTGTCTTCCTGTGACACTTGGGATTGTGATAATGCCCAAGTTCTAACCTGGTTTCATAATTCTGTGGATGACCGTATTAGAATGATGTTTTCCAAGTATAGTACTGCCAAGGAAGTGTGGGATTATTTACTCGGTGTTTATCAGCAGTCCAACTTTGCCAAGCGATATGAGTTGGAAACAACTATTCAGAGTGCTCATCAGCGGGATCAAACTATTCAGGGCTTTTATATTGAGATGACAGGTCTCTGGGATCAGTTGGCTCTTATGGAACCACCTAGTCTTAAGATACTAGACGCTTATATTGAGTTTCGGGAACAAGGTTGTTTAGTCCAGTTCTTAACAGCTCTCTCCCCTCAGTATGAGGCTATTCGAGGTGGCATCCTTCACCGATCTCCTCTTCCCTCTGTGGATGCTATTGTTCGTGAACTCCTCTCTGAGGAAACCCGTCTTAAGACAGCTAGTCAGACTTTGCCTCCTTCTGTGTACTTGGCTCCTGCCAAGCCGCCTTTGTTATCGACCCCTTCTCCTCATTAGCTTCAGGCCACTGCGAAACCCAAGAAAGGACCATTAGGGCCAGATGAGTGTGCTTTCTGCCATCAGAGGGGTCATTGGAAGAACAACTGTCCCAAGAAGGGACGTCAGCCTGCTCTGTCTTCTTAAACATAGTTCCGCCGTCCTACATCGGTTACTTTCCGACCTCCTACTGCTTATACTGCTTCTACTCCAGCTCCCGATCCTGACTTGGCTTCCTTGAGTGCTCAGGTTGCACAACTTCAGCATATCCTGTCCATTACTTAGCCATCGCCATCTGCCTCCGCTCTTACCTCCCTTCATTCAGGTTTGCTTGGGTCCTCTTCAGGTATCCCTTCTTCTGTCTGGCTTTTTGATTCTGGTGCCTCTCATCATATGACTCCTCACATTTCCTTACTTCAAAACTGTATTCCCTCACCCGTTCCTATTACTATTAATACTGCTAATGGATCTGGTATGTCTGTTTTGTCTATTGGGTCTGTCATACCATCCGCCATGTCTGCTGTTACTATTCCTTCTGTTCTTTACGTCCCTCAGTTATCTGTCAGTTTATTATTTATCAGTCAACTTGATGCGTTTGGTTTTGATGTTATCTTTTCCTCTTCTGTTTGTTGTGTACAGGATCGGGTGTCCAAGAAGCAGATTGGGACCGGCCGTAGAGTTGAAGATCTCTATGTGGTTGAAAACTTGCATCTCCTCTTATCTACCTCTCCAGCTGCACTTTCCTTGTTTCAATTAGATTCTCAGTCAAATCAGTTTTGCTTATGGCATTCTCATCTCGGTCGTTTGTCCGTTGACCGCTTACGGTCTTTAGCTCAGTCAAGATTGTTGGGTAAAGTTTCTCCTAGTCAAATTGATGAATGTCGGGGGTGTAAACTTGCCAAAATGTCAGCTTTACCTTTTAATAAAAGTACATCTATTTCTATTTCTCGTTTCTCTCTTGTGCATACTGATGTCTGGGGACCCTCTCCTGTTCTTACTAAAGGGGGTTCAGTATACTATGTGTCTTTTGTTGATGATTGCACCCGTTACATGTGGGTTTATCTTATGACTCATAAGTCTGACTTCTACCAGATATATCGTACTGTCCAGTATATGGTCACTACATAGTTTGGATCTATTATTAAATTGTTGCGGTCTGACTTGGGTGGGGAATACTTTAAAACTGAATTCTGTGAATATTTGGCCAACTTGGGTACCATTCACCAAACTTCTTGAACTGATACACCTGCCTAAAATGGCCGAGCTGAGCGTAAACACCGTCATCTTCTTGAAACAGCTAGACCTCTTCTTCTCTCTGCCTCCGTTCCAGCTCTGTTTTGGGGTGAGGCAGTTCTTACTGTTGCTTTTTTTCTCAACCGTATGCCTATCCCTTTTCTTTCTGGTCGGTCTCCTTATGAGGCTCTATTTTCTCAACTTCCTAATTACTCTCTCTTTTGTGTGTTTGGGTCTGCGTGTTTTGTCCTTTTACCCCGTAAAGATATGACTAAACTTAGTGCCCGGTCTGTCCTATGTGTTTTTTTGGGATATAGTCTCACTTAGAAAGGTTATTGTTGTTATGACCCTGTTTCTCGTCGCCTTTATGTCTCCCGCCATGTTGCCTTTCTTGAACGTCTATCTTACTTTCAGCTTCCTCCTCTCACCGCCCTAGTTTCCAAAGAGGATTTGGTTCATATTGATCAATTTCCTTCTGAGGTCCCATCTGATGAGTACATCTCCACAGTTCCTCTTGAGCTTATTCCATCTTCTCCTCCTGCTTCACCTCTGACTACTTCTCCTCCTTCGTCTTCTCCTCGGTTGTTAGTTTATTCTCGTCGCAAGGTTCCTCCTCTACTAGATGTCTCTACCCTTGCTGCTGATCCTCCGGCTTCTGACGACTATGATCCTACTACACACCGATATCCTCCTCGAGCGCGTCATCCTCCAAAAAGGTTGGGTTGGTCTAATACTTGTTTTTCTGGTTCCTGTCGTACCTTTTTGTCTGCTATTCACTCTTTTGTAGAACTTCAGTCTTACAAGGAGGCTTGTCAGGATCCTCATTGGGTTCAAGGTATGGAGGATGAGTTGTTTGCTCTACAGAAAACTAGTACTCGGGAGTTGGTTCCTTTACCTATTGGTAAGAATCTGGTTGGTTGCAAATGGGTCTACAAAGTCAAGACTCATTCTGATGGTTCTCTTGAGCGCTACAAAGTTCGTCTGGTGGCCAATGGTTTCTCCCAGGAGTATGGTATTGATTATGAGGAGACATTTGCTCCTGTTGCCAAGATGACTACTGTCCGTACTTTGATTTCTGTCGTTGCTGTTCATTCTTTGCCTCTTTATCAGATGGATGTTAAGAATGCTTTTCTTAATGGCCATCTCACTGAGGAGGTTTACATGCGTCCTCCCCCTAGTCTTCACCATTCCTCTGGCCAAGTCTGTCGTCTTCGGCGTGCTCTATATGGTCTGAAGCAGTCTCATCGTGCTTGGTATGATCGGTTTCAGACTGCTGTTACCGAGTTTGGGTTTCATTCTTCTGCTTCCGACTCTGTTTTATTTCTAAGACATACCTCGGCTGGTTTTGTTGCTCTCTTACTATATGTAGATGATATGATCATCACTGGCTCTGACTCTTCTGCTATCTCTGCGGTCAAGCAACATCTCTTCCGCACCTTCAAAATGAAGGATCTGGGACCATTGCGGTATTTTCTTGGCATTGAGGTGGCTTCTTCTCCCAAGGGTTACTTTCTGTCCCAAACTAAGTAAGCTAACGAGGTTATCCATCGTGCCAGACTTACTGACACTAAGCTGTCTGATACCCCCATTGAGCTTAATGTAAAGCTCAACACTACTGATGGGGTTCCTCTAGATGATCCTACGTTATATTGTGAGCTTGTGGATTGTTTAGTCTATCTGACAGTTACTCGCTTTGATCTTGCCTATGCTGTCCATGTGATTAGTCAGTTTGTTTCTGCCCCTCGCTCTACACATTGGGATGCTTTGCTTCGGATTCTTCGCTACCTTCGCAGTGCTATCTTTCAGGGCTTGCTGTTCTCTTCTACTTCTTCCTTAGACTTGGTGGCTTATGCTGATGCTGATTGGGCTGGTGATGTTAATGATCGTAAATCTACTTCTGGTTTCTGTATGTTTCTTGGCGATTTCCTAATTTCTTGGAAAAGTAAGAAACAGACTGTTGTTGCCCGTTCTACTGCCGAAGCTAAGTATCGTGCTATGACTCATGCTACTGCTGAAATTGTCTGGCTTCGTAATCTCTTATCTGAGTTGGGCCTCCCTCAATCCCCGACCTCTCTCTATTGTGACAACCGAAGTGCTATTCAAATTGCTCATAACACTGTCTTCCATGAACGGACAAAGCATATTGAGTTTGATTGTCACTTCGTCCGTCAATATCTGCAGTCTGACCTTATCTCGCTCCCTTTTGTCTCTTCGGCTCTGCAACTCGCTGACTTCTTCACTAAGACTCACACTACTGCTCGCTTTCGGTTTTTTCTTGACAAACTCTCAGTGTTTTCTGCTAAAACACCTTCAGTTTGAGCGGGGGCGTGAGAATGTGTTCTCCTAGGATTAGGAATAAGTGTCCTATATCTATTAGACTTCTATATATCTCAGTGATGTATTCATGTAGGATTAGGAATTAATGGTACTTTATATAAATGATGTATGTATTCTTTGTTCAATCAATTCAATCTAATATACAGTTGTGTTTAGAAAACTTACAGCGAGGTATGAGGAACTGATAAGAGAGACGTTAAAGATGCATATGGAAATTGAGTATGAAAGAGAACAAGAATGTTGTGCAGTTATACTGATCCTGATCTTCTTTTAGCCAGGTTATTAGAGAACGTGGCATGAAGTTAAGTTCAGTAGTTACACGATGTAAAATATAGGGTTAATTACACTTTACACTCACTGAGTATCACTTTATCTCCAACAACTTTAAAATCGTACATTTGGACCCCTCAACTATAAACATTGCTACCATAAAATATGTTAAGCAACTATTCTTCAGCTGATTGCTGTACAACTTGGATTGTGAAGTAGGCAAACAAAATGAAGATAAACGTGTGTCTGTCTTGGGGGACAATGTTTAACCAAACAATTTTGATTTGTGACTCCCAGTTGTCAGAACAGGGGGCCACTGGTTCAGTGATTTGAACTCAGCCTGTCAACCTTGAGGTTGTAGGTTCAAAGGTGGGAATGAAAAGGGAAACTTGAAGCTCTAATTGAGTGTAGACATGAGAATTACAGACTGCAGAATGAGTGAAATTTTACTAGTAATCTTGTCCAAATCTTCAACTGTAGTTTTCAGTCTCTAACTTGTGATCAATATCAACATGACTAAGGCTTCGTTTGGGAAGTGGGTTGGCTTTTTGGCTTTTTTGGCTATTTTAGCCTGGGCTAAAAAGCTTGGTTTGGGAAGAGCTTTTTGGCTTTTTTTGTGAGAGAAGAGTGTAATGATTATGAGTTTGATGTAATGTTTTGTTTTTTGTGGCTAAAATAGCCTATTTTGTCTTTTGTGACTAAAATTGCCAAAAAAGCCCCAAATCCATCTTTCCAAACAGAGCCTTAAGTGAAGTTAGTTTTCAATGTTTTTGCTTCATGCGATTTTTATTAAAAAAAATAAATAAATAAAAAAATAAAAAAAAAAATCTTTGACAAATTGGTTTTGCAACCAAAATGTACAATGAAGTAGATAAAAGAAAAAAGAAGATAATGTGTCGTGAGGTGGTAGATAAAAAAACTTGTTAAATGGACCTGCTATTGGGAATTTGGTTCTTCCTTGAACTTCATGTCTTGGATACTCAATATGATGCATTGTCACATAGAATTTTTCAAGTTTGTTGATTCTGAGATTGTCCCTGCTTTTCAATGTGGTAATGGGTATTTCATTCATCATCTTTTGAACATGTGGGAGTAGTTAATACAATTCAATAATTCTATTCTGTTCAGTTTCTTACTTGATTATATTTGCTATCTAACTTGCTCATTCTCTGCAATGTGGGTCATTTCAGGTAAGACTGATGCACGAAGCAGGTTATGAGCTAGGAAACTTAGATGCGACTTTGATTCTTCAGAGGCCAAAGCTGAGCCCGCATAAGGAGGCTGTCAGGGCCAATTTGTCTAAGCTGCTTGGCGCAGACTCCTCTGTTGTAAACTTGAAAGCAAAAACTCATGAGAAGGTCGACAGTCTTGGGGAAAATAGGAGTATTGCAGCACATACTGTTGTTCTTCTTATGAGGAAGTAGAAAAGGGACCTTTCCAAATTTGAATCTCTGGAGTGTGAAAATTATATTTTCTCATTATTGTATACAGCTTACTAGGACTCCACACTTTTTTATTTCTTACGGTTGACAATCTATAGCATGCGTTGGATATTTTAATGGGCTCCCAATCCTGTCTGTATTCAAAAGTTGAAATGTAGTATTTTGGAGTTGGAATCTACTTCTCCATCTTTGTGCACGCTTGGTGCCTGTGAGCATGTATCTGTATAACAGTCAATGAAGTTGTTCGATCTGATAATTTGTTTGCAAAGTTGTATTGTGAAAGCGCATGAGTGTCTATCAGTATGATGGTGAATGAAGTTGTGTTAGGACCAATAGTCTTTGATTCTAGGTATTTAGTTTGGCAATTTCATTTGGGCAAATACTTTTCCCATGTAATCCTTTAATTTCATTAATGTTGTGTCTAGTTGGGGGATTTGGGGAGGGATTCGGAAAGGAAAAGGAAAAAGGTGTGTGAAACTATGTGAAATATATGCATGATTTATTCACATTTCACCTACCTTTTTCATTTTTCTTTCCAAATTCCTCCTCAAATCTCTCAACCAAACACACCATAAGTTGTAAAAATTATAGTTTATAGGTTGTTTATTCTGAGTAAAGATGAGTTCTCATGCCATGCATGATCCAAGGCTTTGTACGTCACAGTGATCAGGATCTGACAGGCAAAATCTGGAGTTATTGAAGTCACTGCTTACCGCTCAATGGGTTATTGAGTGGTCAAGTCACGCTCTCTCAATTAATTTAAAGTGAATTTTGTGGTCAAGTCGTCTCTCTGAATTATTAAGAAGTGAATTTTATTCATTGGCAGCTCAAGTCATGAAGTGTTGGCTTGAGTGATCAATATCGATTTTTTATATTTTGCGTCCTTAAAGTTAATATACTAACAATTATATTCGTGGTGGTAGTAGTGGCGGCATGGAGGTGGAGGTGGTGGTGGTGGTGGTGGGGTGGAGGTGGAGTTAGCGATGGTAATAGTGGTGGTGGTGGCAATTTTTCACTTTTTAAGCGGCAAATGTTTTTTGGCTGAATAAGTTTGTTTTGCATTAATTATGAAAAATGTTTTCTGCTACACAAGCTTATTTTCAATTGTTTCAAACACCCAACAATAAGAAAAATATTACAATGAATTGACTTGAAGATAATTCCTAAAATAAGTGGGCAGAATTGATTGGGGTGCAAGGAAACAGACCAGACTAGAAGAAGATAAACAAGATCAGCCTAATGCAATAACAAAGAGTATGTCACTGTGTTGTGTACATTGGTTTTATATTATTTCAATGGA